>OV651821.1:5955701-6271938 GCA_927349885.1 Psylliodes chrysocephalus
ATAAACAAAGAGTGCTTGCAGTACAGTAAATAAAAGGTTTGCAAAAAATTTACAAAAGAAAAAGTGAACAATGTATGGGAAAGTAGAATCAGCTAAAAAGAATTATTTAAAGAACTAAACATTGTACTCGTATACAAAACTAAGACAGTTGGGACTGAACGCATTAAAAAGTAAAGAATACCTAAAAAGCAAATGGAATATGTCATAGAAGAGAAGAAGAATCGAGAGAGATCAAAAATTAGATGGACAAGGTGCTGAAAGATGTAGTCTTTAAAGATTAACCATTAAAAAAAGATACTAAAACACAGAAGAAAATGGAACAATGTTATATATCGGAAGACATGTAACATTTATAATACAATTGTAACATTTAATATGCTTCATTATTACCGCACATATACATTACTTTTATTATAGAACATTAGTCTTAAAAATATTATTACCTATACATAATTACGATGTTTTTAAAACATTCTTGAGAAATCATTCCAGAAACGTTTCTTTAGAAACATCGTAGGGACGTACTATTTATGTCAGAAACATAGATACATACATTGTACCTAAATGGGATGTTTCTGACAATCAGTGTTATTAGGAAATAATAAAAACTGTATGACAAATACAAAAAGAACGTCGAAAATAGTTGGGGGAATGAAGAAAAGTAATTTAAACATATTTTTTAGATATATCAATAATTATATTGCACAAATTCATAACCGAGACCAAAAATGATTATTTTAACCATTATTTGAAAATTGGAGTAAATATACTGAAGTGGTATTAAGTATAAATGCATAATAAAAAGAACTACTTACTTTTGAACAACAATACTTTATTCAGGTTTGTTTCTATAATTACAGCCAACAACAAATAAAAAAAAATGCATCCAAACTAAACGCCATACGTTTTTTCCTAAAAAAAAAATAACACCCTGTATACCTATTTTATTTTAATGCAATGTAAAAAACAAAGCAGATTTTGACAGATATAAGGTAAAATTGTATAAAGCAGTGTCATTGGTTTATTAGGCTTCGATCACATTAGAGGCACGCTTGTGCAAGTAATTTGGTGGCGCACGCAAGCGTACACAGAAACAAAATCCTCAGGAGAGCGACAGAAACAAGTGATGCTTGTCCATCGTCGCTGACACTGCACGCAACAAGCAAGTGCACGCTTGTGCAAGCTTGATCTGAAACAAAAATATTTTTTATTTAAATGCGAGCGTGCGTAATCTCAGTTGATTTCTGACCATCGAGGCAGTGATAGTGTAGTATTATGGAGCTTCAAGTCTTACCTCAAAGTAACCATCAGCTTCTCTTCAGGTGATATACAATTTCGGAAGTTAGATTTGCCTCCTTATTTCAGGAGTGATTTTGCCTAGTATATAATAAAAAGTGTCTGGCATCATTTTAAAGTATTAAAAAAAACTTATTAGGCTGTCTAAGCAAGTCGTTAAATATTCGTGCAGACTCTCCATCTTCCTCTGTCTAAAAAATACTCGTTAACCAACTGTTTCCTGATTTCCTGCTCATCCAAAAATAAAAATTAAAAAAAAACAATTTTTCAAAACAATGTCCTCATTGGCTGACATCTCCATTTTCACTGACCTGTTTATAATAATTAACTTGCACCTGCTTGCATTTAGTGTGAGCACATTGCTGTTCACGTAAGATTGTGCACGCGCGCGCCACCCAATTACTTGCCTCTAATGTGATCGAAACCTTCAAAAAATATTTTGATATATAAATGGGAGTTAGATTTGAAACCGATACTTACAAGGTTTATTCGTAGATGGCAACACAATCTCGCGTTTTTCATGTATAGTAGGTCACGTAGAGAAATTAAATTTAAAAAATAAAAATGGTCTGGATAAAAGATACAAATTATAAATGTTGATCAAAATTTTAATACCATCACGAATATACAGTAAGGTGTACATATTAGTTTAAGGAATTATATTTACATGAATGTTAACTGTTATTTATGTCAAATTATGCTTTATATTCAACTTATTAAATAAAGAGAGTATGTCATTTGGATTCTGAGTGATAAGTATTACTTTTATCAAAGTAATTAAAGTGTTTAGAGCATCAATAGAACCCAACCTGAGATATGAGTCCAAAGGTAAGTGGGAAACTTACCATAAATATTAAATTAAAACAATTTTGTTGAATCTATATAAAAAACGACTGAGCATAGTTTTATAAAGAGAAGTTTCGGTTTTTTCTCAATAAAATAAAAAAATAAATAAGTAAAAATAAATTTAAACTAAACAAATCAAAATAATACCTAACTATGTATAATAGATTATACAGTGTCAGTGCCACTACCAGATTCTTACGATAAGTATTTATTCCAAGTAGACCATAATTAGACAGCTAAATATTTAATTCCCCATAAACGAAAAAAATCTTTGCTAAACAATTGGTAGATTATCTATAGATATCTATAAATACGCGGTGTTGACAAATCTTTTCCACCAGACCAACTTAACTGAGAACATAAAATAAAAGTATGGTTGGGTATATTATTTTGCTGAACGATTTTGCGATATAATGGACAAAATATGGAAGTTAAAGAGTGTAGCTACATCTACGTAGGAAAGGATTAACTAAAATTCAAATTTAAATCATGTTATCAAAAACCGGAAGTGCTGTAGCATCCTTAAGTCGGCACCCTATAGAGTTATTCAATCAAACTCATATTTTGTAAGACTATTTTTTTTTTTCATTTTTTGGGTGACGTCAAAAAAAAGTAATGTGCAAAAGATATACCACCCTACTGTACAATGCAAAAGAAACAATTGAAAATGGACCTATTTTATATCACCATTTAAAAGTGTACCTAAATTAAAGTTTCATTTGAGTTAAGCATTCCCTACCTAGAGTTAATAATTTCGTGGATTTTTTAAATTTAAATGAGAAAAGCGATAATTCAGAAAATACTCTTAAACTTTTAATTAGTGGTAAAATTAAATTTAAAAAATGAGAAAATTATGAATTTAAGTTTTGACTTACTCTGTACAGATTTGTTTCTATTTGAAAAAAGTAGTGAAACGGTAAAAACTTTGACTAATATCAAAAACCTCTTAATCCAAAAAAATGGTTTTCAACTGTATATTTTTCACTATATAAGTAATAAATCAATACGATTTTCATATAAAACTGGTTGTAGCGTGTAAATTACCCTGTATAATTTCATACTATTTGGTATTCTTTTAATAGGAAAAGCGAGGGTAATTCAAATATGGAATAAAATACGGGGTGTGGGGGGTGTCCCATTTAAAAAACCTAACTTTGATATTTGACAATTTATTGGAGAACCCTGTATAATTGATATTATTTTTAAACTGTTCTGGTTTTTGATATAAATCTTGCTATGAAAACAGAATTTACAAAATCAAATAATTTTGGCTACACAGGTCGAGGCGTTACCGGTGGCCCACCCTGTATATAAAAACGATTAATGACGATAAACTTTCATTTATCTAAATTCTTTATATAACTGTCAATTCCTGCAGTTTGGACTGACGTTTCTGGACTAAAGTTTCTGAGGTATTCGTTTAGAATTTGGTCTTTAATTCTGTTATTTAATTATTATAATGTAGAAAATACGCGGAACATAATTGGTCCAAGAACGCTACCCTGAAGGTCTCCAACTTTTATGGCATGAATATGAGTGATATTTTCGCCAGATTGAAAATAATTAATTACATGTGAAAAAATGCTCTTAATCTTGTAATGACATTAATTTCTTATCACTCATTCTTATATTAAACTCTTGTATCAAACTCTTTTGCTAGTAGCATTACTTTTGCTGCGCTCTCAACCAACTTTAACCTCTACTCATTTAGTATGTTTCTAAAATAATACAATATTGACCGTTTCTTGCAATAATTACACCGTAAATAATGAAATTTAAACGCCGCCTTTTTGCGTCCGTCTAAAATCCGAACAAGAGACCGCTAAAAATTAAAGTACTCCGCCGTGGCTCGTAACTCGATCCGCAGCTACTTCTTCCGCTAAAAAATCATAATTAACTCAAACATAACCACTCACTGCCTATCCCTTAACGAAACCAACCAAGCGTTTCCTTTAACCAGCGAGTTTTCCATACTATTCCGCCCCCCGGATGTCGCGGGCCCCCGCCAGACCCCCAGCCAGCCGCGCGCCTCAAGATTATATAATTAGCAACCCCCGAGGCGAATATAGCCGGTAGCAAGAGTCCGAGACAATTTCGAAAAATATATTTTATTTAAAATCCTACCGACTGCGCCTGTTTTATTTTCAAACAAAAATAAATCCTACTGACTGCGCCAGTTGTAGTAAAAATCGCCTTAAAACTGTGTTAACTATTTTTGATTGATATACATAACGTTTAAATATATCTTGAGCAATTCAAGAATGGCATTGTTAGTATTTGAGCTCAGCCATATTTAATTACAGAGAACGTGTGATGTTTTAATCATTATGAGTAGCTGCCGTATAGAGGAAGGAAAGGATTTCTCCTTATTCCAAAAGTTTATTTGTTTTCTGCAAAGTCTGTGTAAACGGCGATGGATTACCTTGATGAATAGCAAATATTTTCCGAGAATACCTAGGTGCAGTTAGTTTTCTGTTTGTGCAATTGCAAATCTTCATTTTATACGATGTGATAAATAAAAGTATATAAAATATTTAAAAGAGTTTGCACGAAATCGTTTTTTTTTTCTTCGTTATTGCACATTTTTCAATCAGAACATACCAAAATAACATCTTGTATGACAAAGTTTAATTTATTTCACCATAAATTAAACAGTTGAAAACAAAACGATTCTGGTCAGCGAACTCGAATATTGCAAATTTTGTATATAATTATAGTTTATAAATTTTGTGTTTATTTAAATAAATGCTTTTGAACACCACGTTTCGTCTTTCCAACATCCTTATAATTAATTATAAAACGAGTCCTATCATATTGCAAAAGAGTTTTGAAAGATGGTACCTACAAGGGTATGTTAAAGTATGAAGAGACACATAACACACTTATGCAAATCATAAAACTAGCACAATCTGAAGAATTGAAACAAGACTTGATAAAAAGTAAATTTGTACATAACTATTGACCTCTAATCCCTTCACAGATAGTTTAGGAATTATGAGAGTTGGGGCTAGATTCTAAGTATGTTATTCATTATCCCTATTCTGGAATCTACGTGGAACATTTTGGTCATGCGAGGCTTGATCAAGGAATAGTTAGAATCCAGTTAAACTTCGAAAATACTAAACACGAAGAGAACTTCAAAGACGTTTCAGTATTGGTACAAGAATTCAATGATATTTGTGATAAAACTAAGATACTCTGATGAAACTCAATGTACGAATCTTAGCCGTCATCTCATAGAACAAGAAGAGCAGCTCAGTTGGTATAGAGGCAGTTTGCCAAGGAACTCCAGGAATCGCAACAAAAGAGGAGTCTTGGTAAATTCTTAACTAGCGTATTTGGAGTAAATGACGAGGTTTACCAAGACATCGATAGACTTAAACAAAATCAACAAGATCTCATAAAGGCACCAAGTAATTAAACCATATTTATGATTTCGACTATCTTCAAAATCAACGAAACTGAAAAAGAATTAACAATCAACTAGAACCCTTCAGAGATAGACTTAATGAAGGGCTAACTGCAGTTAATTAGATGCAAAGATGGTACAAATCAGAAGGTATAAATAAACTCAATACTCATCTTCTGAGCACCTACTAGTTAACTTGCAATTTCTTAGCGGAGTTAAATGAATATTACTCCCAACTCCTAGACGTTCATTTTATTTGAGGTACGATTTGATAACTCCATTTTATATTAGCCACACTATTGTCGAAGCAGATGAAGAACTCCCTTCAAATCTACAAATATTACCAACACCGATTTTAAGAATGTAGATGAAAATAAATGAGACCCATATTCAAATCTTTGCATTCTTACCTATCGTAGATATTGCAAAATTCACTCTATTGCAAGCAAAACCAACTCCTCTCAAAATAGGTAAGCAATTCTTGGACATTCTAAGTTAAAATACAATACACAGCTTTATTTCCAATATATATGCTCACCCGCTGTTGCATGTCGTGAACAACTTCAAATTCAAATTGTTTAATAGACGAGATTTATAAAAGACCAGACACCACTCAGTGCAAGATAAAAAAAACATCAACCTGTCCAAATACCATGGAAACAGCTTCACATGCCCAATACTTGGCTCTTTTTTTACCAGTAAACCAACCAACATAGCTGTCATATGTCAACGGATAGGAGAAGACGTAAAACTCAATTTGACTAGAATTATTCAGATATCACAAGACTGCATTATAAAAACGAAATAAAATATTTTATCTCCAAAAAGATTGGAAACTGTTCCTGTCCTAGGTAGCTACTCAAAGGCTCTAGCGCTTACTATCAACACCACAATAGAATTGTTTAAATTTACTGATAACTTAAAAAATTAAAGAAACAACCTAGAAAAACTACATCAGCAAACGTATCTGTCTAATTGGGTAACTACAGTGATCATCAGAATCGTAGCATTGTATATATGGTTTTGACACCGAATATGCAATAAGAGGAACCAAAGGATCCAACGTCATTTAAAGCAGCCTGAAACAATCGAGCGCCAGCCCCTGAGATGAAATGGAGAGACGCTAGAATGTTCAGTCAGAACATATCAAAATAACATCCTGTATATCAAAGTTTAATTGATTTCACCATAAATTATACAGTTGAAAACAAAACGATTCTGGTCAGCGAACTCGAATATCGAAAATATCTAGTTCGTTGTTTAATTAATTAGCAAAGTTTTGTTATCTTATTTATATATTGTTAAATTATGTATAATAATAATAGTTTATAAAATGTTATTTATTTTTAAACAATTTTTTTTTAACACCACGTTTCGTCTTTCCAACATCCTTATAATCAATATTAAAATTATTATTTTTTAATACAGGTTATTCTAACAGAAGAAGTTCTAGCCTTAAAGAATAAAGAAATAATATGTAAGGATATTTCACTTTTCTTTTACATAACGTAATTAGCGAGCCAAAAATAGTAACTAGAGTTACCTAATTATTTATTTCCGCCACTACTGGCATAATAAAAACTGAAAAATATAATAATTAATTCTTTTATCGCATCTTAGACTATAATGTTTATTTTTTATTCATAATAAAAATCCTTCCGACTGCGCCAGTTTTTAAGCTTTATTCTCCTTAAAGCAGCCAGAGCTGTTTATGATGTACCTAAGTAGATAGGTACTGCACCTCATGGTTTAACGGTAATTCAAATACCTCTAAAACGTACAAATAACTAGGTAATGTTTATGGTTTAAGTTGTGTTCGTTACGAGTAACAATAAAGTTTTTCGATAAACAAGACGAGCGTTTTCGCAAACTTGTATACTAAATATCGAAACCATCTTAAGATGCACGCGCCATTTTGTCACCATAATCGCAGCGGTGCACTTACTATAAATAAGCAATTAAGGCGTTGGCCGTACACATGGCGGTTTAAAACGACCTCTCCAGACAAAGTTCTTACGGTAATGACCGTATTAAAGCCCATTTTGTCCCCCATTTGGTCTGCGTCTTGCCTCGGCCAATGGTCGCACCTGTGCACCGCGTGCCTGCACTACTGCCACAAAGTTTGGTAATTTTAGAAAGATGAAGGACGATGTGGATGATAAATTAGATGCAAAGGTTTACTGGAAATCTATACAATGCTCGGTAAGAAAATCAAAATGCATACAAAAGAATAAACCGCAATTTCCGATAACTTAATCACATAATTAGAAAAGTTCTTTATCTCTATATGTCAGTTTATGGTTTTATTCTTCCTTTTTTTTCTGTTCTGTTCTGTTCCGTCACGCCCCTGCGAGAGGAAAAAATTAAGCGAACTTCAGATATAAAATATCCGGACAGAGGAAACTAAGTCGGAAATACGGTTTACATATCTCTGCTTCTCTTCTCCCGGGAGCCACACTCATTCCAGACACTTTGGCTTGCCCTTTTTTTCATTTTAAGGCCTCTCTCTCCGGTTTTTCTGGCGTTTTTATTACTCTGCGATTATGAAACGGATGTTTTAGATTAACGTATTGCTTTGTTTTGATTTTTTCCCGTTTAAGGGGTCCTACTGACTACCCAATTATTGTTATTTTTAAATATGGTAGAAAACATTATGGGTGTTTAATCCCATATTTACAATTTTGAGTTTACTTTTGAGTACTTAAATACAATTTTGAATTTACTGCTCAGCTGTGCATAGTGTTTTAGTGTTTTCTCGTCATTAAGATTTTTACAGATTTAAATGTACATTTTATAATTATTATTAACCCGGACATTTACCATTGGGCTGGTAGAAGCCCACCAAATGGCCACTTCAAAAAAATGAGGCAACTATAGACACTTCTCGGCAATGTAAACAACCTGGATGTCGGTAGTCTGTAGACACCCCTCAACGTCAACTAGTAGGTTTTTTTTTTTTGGGTTAACAACCTGCAGGACTTTGATGAGCTATGAAGATGCAGCTGCTTCTAGACATCTCTCAGCGGCAACCAGCAGGTTGAGAGGCAGGTTTTATATACCCCTGGAGGATGTACAATGGGCCCCATCTTACAGATACAGTTAGTTGTTCAATATCTATCAAAGTTTAGAATCCATTTTTAATGGATCATTAGTGTTAATGAGTCTGTAAATATTTGAAGATTGATGTCATAATTATGTTATGCCTTGAGCAGTTATAGAGAGAGAGAGAGAGAGAGAGAGAGAGAGAGAGAATATATGTTTATTGTCCAAGTTAAAATACTTATTGACAAACACAATATTGTACAAATTACAAATAAATAAATAGTCATACAAACACAATATTGTACAAATAGTATACAAATTACAAATAAATAAATAGTCATTAAAATATAAACAAACATTATTATAAATTAACATTAATACATACATCTAAAATAAAATAAAACAAAATAAAACACATATCACAGTGTCTCGTCATTATAAAATTCTATAATATTATAATAAGGCCTAGTTAACAGAAATCTCTTGAGCAGCTTTCTAAAACAATTCTGTGACTCAACATCTGTCAACGTATGTGATAGCCTATTGTACATTTTGATACCATTGTATATAAAAGAGTCTCTTATTAGTTCAGTTTTGGGAATAGGCAACTTCAAGTTACCCGTTTGGCGAGTTACACGGGATGTATTCGATTTATATTTCGACTTGTTCTTATGGATCATGCAACAAGTTTCTAAGATAAATAAAGATGTTAATGTTAATATTTCTTGTTTTAAGAACAGCGGTCTGCATGAAACTAATCTGTGTGCTCCACATAAGAACCTTATTGCCCGTTTCTGCATTATAAAGACTCTGTCAAATAACTCGGCAGAACAGACTCCCCAAAACTGAACAGCATAACGTAGATGGGAGTCAACTAACGCATAATATGCAGTTTTTGCTGCACAAACTCCCAATTCATGAGAGGTGGTTCTAATGGCATAACAACCCGATGCGAGTTTTTTTAAAAGTGAATCCACATGAGATTTGAATTTCAAATCCATGTCGATATTTAAACCCAACAATTTTGTACAGTTTGTGGCTTCTACAGTATCCATATCTATTAAAATATCAGGAACATTACATTTAAAGGTTAGTATTTTTGTTTTTTTAAAATTTAATGACAGAAAATTTGCAGTGCACCATGTTTTAAAGGATTTTAGGTCATTACTAATATTTGCATAAAGAATATTGACGTCTTTATTGTGCCACAAGATAGTAGTATCGTCAGCAAATAGAGTGAAACTTCCTGAGATTTAACTTACCTAAATCATTGATATAAATTAAAAACAGGGTGGGCCCAAGAACAGAACCTTGAGGGACACCCCATTAAATATATTATAGTCCTTTGAGATGCATCCTGATCCGTTAAGCCTTGACGACCGTTGATAAGGAAACGGAGAAGAAAAAAGGAATACCAGAGATAAACAAAAAGAAGACAGACGACCTTTTTTTACATAAGTACATTTCAATAAATATTTTTTATATTCCTCAGAAGCATAATTCCAATTATACACTAGGTTTAAACTTAGCAGTTCTACAATAGCTCTATACCAGTATAACACATTTTTTATACTATTTTTCATAAACTCATTTAGTTCACCATAATTAGTATATTTTTGCGGAGGTTAGGGCGTGGGTTAGGGTCATATTTCTCGAAGAGTTGAAACATCTGATTCTCATCTACCGTGGTTTTGAGTCATTTTAATTACATTTCGCTATTAATACTAGTCGCGTAACAAACATGAATCAAAACGCAATTTGTATACACCCCTTCCCGAACCAACCCCAATCAATACATCGGTCCCTCCATTAACCCTTAAGGTCCGGCAAAGACACTCTTTGATGGCTTCCAGAAGCCCAAGTTTCCCGACAGGGTTCCACCGACAAAAAGTCTTAACGTCGTTTAGCAACTAATGACATGTTATTGAAGTGTACAAACTACGTGTTTTGGGTTTTGGCCTATGAAAAGTGGCTGTTGACGCGGTCGGAAGCGGCCAATTCAATTTGTCTTTGAGAAAGTCGATGCTTTGATATTCATTGTGGCGTTTTATGCATTTGCTGATCGAATTTAAACTAGTTGTTTTTAATTATAAGTTTGATGCATTGTAACAGGTTGGTCATAGCTAAAAGTAATTTAATACAACAACCACGAAGGAAAGATAAATAACAGTTATTGTAAATTGTAATTAAACTTAGGGGCTATCATAATTAGTTATTCGTCAACAATTAAAAGCAAAGTAAAATTAACGAATACATTTTATCAAAAGTAGGTTAGGTTAGGTTTAAAATAAGTGGGGTGATCTCATCGTCTTCAACTGCAGCTCAGATGGATCCATTGTGGCTCATGACCAACTTACCGTACAAGCCCAGAGCTTTTGAAGATATATAGGTAATATACAAAGTGAGTTTTGAGTATGGAACGCCTCAATTATCTCGGAAATGGCTTGCACGATTTTTATATACTTTAGTACGTAAAGGTCTTGTAATACGGCCGATATTATGGTTGCATTTACATATGAGGATAAAAAAATAATAACAACAAATATTATAATGTAAATAATAATTGGTTTTCATAATTTTAAGGTAACAAATATATTATCAAAAACATGGAAAATATTAAATAAAATTTTGTGAGAAGTAAATCAGTATTCAGGTATAATTTGTGCAGAATTTTAAGGCATGATGAAATAAATATTTAATGTTAAAGCACTTTAATAGGTACACTTGATTCATTTGGTATTATTTACCTTGAAAAATCTTCTGAGTAACAGGTATTGCTAAAAGAAATCTTCCAATGTGTGTTTTTGTTTTATGGGGATTAAAAGAGCTTTTATGTAGTTTCTTAAAGTAGCCGAATAGTCTTAGACGTATAGGCTCGTCATTTTAACGAAATTAAACCAGAAAATCGTTACCTGGTCCCGTGAGTTTATTAATATTTTGATCTGGTGAGCCCATACATCTTAGAATACTAAATCTGATGAACTGGTGTGCGTAAATACTTTAACAACCTCAACTAACCCGTATAAGCACTTTTTCATATCTCTTAATCCCACATAATACTCAAAACACATTTAGGTTTGAATCTGGCTCAGACTTTTTTATTATTACCTTCTTCCCTCGTTTCTTGCAAAACACTTCTTCAAATCTTGATTTTCAGTCTTTTTTAACCAAGCGTTAGATTTTCTTATACATCCTCCGTTTACTAGACATTTAATAACATTGTCAGTATCACTGCTATTACTTAAACATTCATTTAAGTCATTTAAGGTGCTGGGTAGGCACTATTGTCTTTCTGACTCGCACAGTGGCACTCCACGAGTAGATAAACAATGAAAATATCATTGTCACCACGATACACAGACTAACGGTATGTTCCTGCGCATGCAGATGACTGACGGTGACGTCACGTGGGACATAGAATTATGAGCATTAAATGGGAGATAATGTTTAAAATTCGATATTTTGTCAATTGTAGATTTTTTGCAGTTACTTAAGCTTTATTGGTTATTTTGAAATATATTCGTTTACAAATATGAAGGTTTAAGGTAAATAATACTAATAAAAATATTAATTTTTCTCATATATTATAGGTATTTTGTGACAAAATCCATGACCTGGCCATAAGATAAGTAAAATATATAGACTAAAAATACAAGTTTGACTCAAATTTGTACTTTCTGGGCGTAGTAGTTCTCTTGCAATCTCTTTTCTTATTCTGTGATATAAAAATAAGTGTGCAGAAACAAATTATTTATTTATAAGAAGTAAGTACACAAAAACATTACTTTTTATTTGGTAAATTTAAAATTTTTTTTGTCAAGTTTACTTTGAAAATACTCAAAACCAATGTTTCTGTTCATTTATCTTCTTCTTATTATGTTCGTGTCCTGCTCATGCATGGCATTACTTCAAAAGGACCGTTATATTGGAACAGGACACTACTGTTTTATCTGCTAAAATATTTAAATACCGATTTATTTTCTTTGCTTAATGACGCCCGTGCACCTGGTGGAATTTAGTTTCCTTTTCTTGCGTCTATGTTTAAGAGGAATCTCACAACTACTTTCCTCAAAGGCAACTTCAATTAAGTTTGTCATTTCTTCAATAAGAATTTACCCATATTTTGTGGCATTCGGAAATATCTCCACCGCGCAGCCCGGCATTTTAAACATTAATTTAGTTCTTCCCTATTTTATATAGGAAAATGTAGTCACTACAAACATAAAAACAAAGTCTTCATAGTCCCGCATTACGTCATGCGCAGTTTGGACGAATTTTGAATCGAAAGTCAGCATACCTTTAATATATGTATCGTGATTGTCACACGGAAAACACATGGGAAGGGCCTGTTTCTTCAGTAAGTAGTTATAAGTTCATGTGCCCTATTCTCATGCTTGTGTTTTTATTTTATCCTCTCAGGCATCCCTCTGTTCCCCTTTGAGTGGTTCTGGCCCCAATCAGGCTTGAATCCAGCCACTGGCTTCTCTTAAACGGGCTTGAGCTTTAGCATGCTTTCTCTACTCGTAGGTCGCATGGAGGCAATGAAGTTCAGAAGGTTTATTGTGTCACCATTTAGTTGTCCTACTTCTCTTTACTCATTCAGCTCATGCATTCTTCCATTCTACGGTCTAAGTCACCCATTCAACCCGTAATCCGGTCGCCATCATTGCTGGGGTCCTATGATCGATGTTTTGAATACCTTTTACAGTACCCAGCGACCCGATCTTGAGATAATCACCTGGTCTATTCTCTTGATAGGTAACTGATTCCATAAACGGATACCTTCTGTAGAATTTAAGTTTTTCCAATTATATTTTTAAAGAACTGTTTTAAATCAAGGTGAACATAGGTCTCTACCTTGAGTATAATTGGACTAATACAAATTTTTGCAACTTAATCAGCCTTTTCATATTCAGTTAGGCCACAGTGTGAAAGGACCCACAGAAATGTTACTATTCGATTGTTTAATTGACTTTTGAGGAGTTGTGACTTTATGAAAAGCTGTCATATGGTTGGGAATTACAAAACTGAGAGAATCTCTAACGATTATGCTAAATTCTATGTAATTTTTATTAACAAAGAATATTTCTTGAAGAAGAGTTCGGTTCAAAAAAATGTTGTTTTAGATGGAAATTGAAAGGAAGACTCTATATCCTCTAGAATGAAAGCAGTTCCAGCTTCCTGGTACCGATTTTGATGGACTTTCCTTAAGAACTCTTTTAAAATTAAGATTTCCGAAAAGGAATGAATCTTTTAAACTCGTACGATATTGCATTAGCTCGCTGCCACTAAAATCCCATTCCGGATAGACCCTGATCCAGCGTTAGGAATAATTGCCCTTAGAATCAACATTAGTATGTAATAGAGTGTACCTCGCAGGATCAGCCCTGGCGGCAGGGCACAGCCACAGCGGCCTACTATATAGATCCTTGAGATAATGCGTTGCACCCTAATGACTGGGGACGGCCGCCCCAAAGGGGTTGAGACCCACCCCCCGCTTGTCGGCTTACTGGCCTTCTTCGCAACCCTCTTGCAATTATCACACTGGATGTATTGTTGTTGGTTTTGCCATGGGCTAGTCTGTCATTATAGTGCGAGAGCAGCGCGGAATAATCAAAATCAATTTTATATATTCAAACTATTTTTTTTAACAATTTATATATTTTTAATCTGGATCTGTTAAATATTAAGAAGGATTGACTTATTTTAGTTAATATTCATGTCTGTTGTCTGGATTGCATGGGTGTATATCTGTTAGATTTCATCATTAATAAAGAGGATTTCCAAGTATAAATAGTCTGGTCGCTTATATATTATGGGTTAAGGTTTCAAAAGTTCATCTTTATATTGCTAAGATGCGACGAAAAACACACCTACCGAGACTCGATGACAGTTATCTAAAGCAAGAGGATTAGGGATAATCGATATAGCCAAACCAACAGTTGTAGTTAGTGTAAAGATAAAAGAGAGATATAGAATAAGTTGTTTGGAAAATTATTAGATTCAAAAGTCATAGTAGGCGTTCCAAACAAAATAGTTACCAGTGGGTTTTGACAGGTTATGATATGGCAATATTATGGCAACCCTATAGGCCTGGTGAGTTGATAGGGTCAATGAAATAGATAGTTATATAGATTTAATCATTCATGTTTTTGAAAATATACATAAGTTTATGCCTTGAAGTAAAAATGTAAGTTAATTATTTTTTTACTATATTCAAAGGCTGAAAATTGGTTTGTATACACATTTTTGCTAAAACGATTCTAATTAGTGAGCACATGCGAAGAAATATGATCACTTGCAAACGAAACGCTTTGAGCAATCTATACAGCTATATATTTATTTTATTTTTTATTTATTTTTCCAAATTTTCTAAATGCCTAGTTATAGAGCAGGAAAAAAATTTGTAATTACAAAAGTAAATATAACATATTGCACAATAAGGCATAATTTGGATATAACAAAAGTTACATAATATGACAAAAATTAAATAAATTAGTGACTATACACAGGCAAATAGTACCGAAACAGCTTTACAATTTTTTGAGCTGAGAAAGCTTACAAGAAATTAAATCAATTCTACCTTGCAGGTTGTTGTTTTCACACATAAAATACAACGGCGAGTTTTTTAATAAATTTGTCCGAGATAGCGGGAGATAAAATATTAAGTTGTTTCGAGATTCAATTCTTGGAACTTTAAATACAAGTTGTTCTAATAACTCGGAATAATCAATTTGATAGGTAATAAGTTTATACAAGAATATTAACGACTGATTTTTTCGTCTACATTCTAAGCTTTGCATTTGGAATCTATTTAAAAGACATGTGTGATTTATTCAATTGGTGGATATGTTCCGTCTATCTTATATGCCAAGAATTTTAGATAGGTATCGTCTTTGAACGTTTTCAAGAGCGCTTATGTGAATATCATAAAATGGTTTCCATAATAATGAAGCATATTCTAATTTTGATGTGACGAACGCATTGTACAACATATTCATGGTTTCGATAGAATTAAGATCAACTGCATACCTAATGATAAATCCCAAATTTCTACTACGATCATTTAGATGTGTATTAAAATTGTATGTGTAGACCAAAAGTTAAATCGACAGTTTTCCGAATATGTAGTGTTTAAAAATCAAATTTTTGGCCAAATTAAAAATAAAGGTCTAACTTAGGTCACCTTACTATTGAAAATTAATAAATTTATTATTTTCAATAAAAACCAATCATGTAAAATAACCCCCTTTTATTTCATCTCAAAGGTGCCGTCTAGAATTATTTTAACCTCGATGTCAAACAAATAATAAAAAAAAATGTAATACGACCTAAGTTCAACCTTTACTTGGAATTTGGTACACTCAGAATATTTAAATATTGTATATTTTTCAAAACGTGTAGATTTGAAATTTATAAGTCACTTTCTTTGAAAAAACATGTCAAAACGAATTTGGACCAAAAATTGCGTCTAATTTAACTCTAAATAAACCCCGAAAAACCAATAATTACTTCATGTAATGTAATAAAGATGGTGCTCCGATCGATAATATTTTGACTAGTATTTGATTATTTCCGTTTATATTAAGTGTGTTTACGGGGGATATACGAGATGATAATACTGCCTCTGATACTGTTTATATGATACAATTGGAAACGACCTTTTTTCATCGGCACTCTTTTTTCTGACCTTTTGACACGCGCCTATTTGTTATATGATGTATGATTATCGGTTATTTATCAACTAAAAGTATAGGAAATTAGTACATTGTGAATGATAATATCATTTTAATGCTATTTTTGAAACTAGTTCAAAAGTTGCATTTAACGATACTCAATGTTTCATTTTACCGTCAGTTTTAGTTTGACATATCCGTCATTTTATGTTTACAAAGCTCAGTTTCTATTCGAAAGTAAGAGAAACAGTCAAAATAAAATGCGAAAAACACTTTTTATCAATTTCGTTTATGTCAACTGAAAGCGACAATTGCTGAAGACGTAACAAATAAATTAGGTCGAGAAATAAAAAAATCTATACTATATGTAACATACCATATATTATACCTGTTAAAATAAATCAAAAATAAGAGAACATATCGTTGACGTATATACTTTTCCATCTGTGTTTAGTGATTACCAATTGCAAATTACGTATGAACATGCTTCTGCGCAAAAAAAACCATTATTTCAAGTACTTGTATCATTAAAGTCCATTAAATTATAATTTTTATAAATTTGCTAATCTTTGCACTTTAAGTTTCATTATATTGGGTATCCAGACATTTTAATCCTTGTCCTCTTCTATTTAAAATTATCTCTGGTGCCATATATTCCGAGTAAAATTTTTCTAATTTTTCAACCATATTTTAAAAAAAAATGGGTTGAAAATGAATTTTTTCAACAAATAGTGGATTTTCATCTCCAGTATATACTACAAAGTAGCACAATTTTCTTTGAGCTATACCTAGCTATCCTTGAATCTAAAAGTATATAAAATCATTATTAGAAAATCAAACATAAAAAGAATATTAATATTGTAGTATCATTTCTAGCACATTTCTTAAAAATCATGAATTATTTTAACATATTGAAATTTTTCACCTGGTAAAAGTAGTTATGGTTTTCTTTTAAATGAATGTCACCATCTTTTATTTTTAAGCATGTAAATGGGTTTGAATATTAGGTAAGGTGCGCCAATAATGTCAAATTATGACAATTCGCAGAAAACGTCAACTTTTTATTTAGATTTTAATGTGCAAAAGCCTACCTACTTTGGATATTGATCGTAGAAAAAATATATTCAGAATAATGAAACATTATTATTAAATAACAAGTTTTTTTATTGTCAAATTTAATACGTAATATTATTTTTTAATTGCAAATATTTGAATGTTAAATTATAGCGTTTAATTTTTTTATTCAATGACGAACTCGAGAGTGATAGAAAAAAAATACTACCTACCTTTAATGCAGGAAGTCGATGTCAATTTATCCAAAAATAAAACTGATTAAAATGTACAATGAAACTCACTAGGACACTTGGCACAAATAAATCAATTTTCTATTAAAGAAAATAACACTTATTAAAAACAAACAGCACAATAAAACACTTCAGAAACGTGTGATGTAATTTTGAAAACTAAATACCCGTAAGCTTGTTTGTAAATTTATAGACTCTTAACTCCTTCCCCCAGCCTTCATTAAGTATATTAAAAGTCGTGACGTCATATTGGCACAGATATACGGTAATGTGTTATTGATAATCAGGGAAATGTTTCTAGGAAATAACTACCTAAGATAAGATAAGATAAATGAATGTTAAATACCTACTCATAATATCTATTGTAGGGTTTTTGTACTTCAATAGGATAAATATTTATGCGGGCCTGGAAATTCCAGGAAATGACCGTCAAAATTACCCAAAAACATTAGGTTAGTACCAACATCAGATAACAGATAACTTCGGTATTTAACCAATTAATCACAATTAATATTCCTGGACATTCAAATGACAAAAACTTCCATCTTTAACCTATGAGAATATAGTTTTCATTCGATACTTCAAAATCACAATTTATTAATTAGGTAGAATAGTTTTAAAATATATTGCGAATTGCGACACGTCAAGCGTCCCACTCCCACTCAATGTGACGCAATTATTGTGGCAATATATTTTGAAACGACTCTATATTCGTGACTTGAAATTATAAACATCCCTCGTATTGCTACCCGTATATAAACCAAATTATTTGTTTTAGGAAATATTTATATTTAATGTGAGGCAAGATATCGTTTTTGTTGTTGCCATCTGCATAATACCTACCTACATTCTTTACTTTGGTCCAGGAAACAAAGTCGATTTTCGTTAAAAATAAAATGTAATAGGTAGGTAATAACTTTATGAATAAAAGTATTGAAATAAAGTATGCTCATACTCCAAAATGAGTCCTAGAGTTAACATTTTTATAATATTATAAATGGCATATGAAACGATTGGACCGTTTTCACAATCGCGAAATATTTTTTTTTATTTGGTAAAATCCCGGCAATTATTGAAAAATTTTATGTTCAGGACTATTATTATGATCCTTCGAACTCAGTCTACTAAAAACCGGTTTATAATACAATATAATACAATATCCCCTAATAGCTAGTCGGTCGATATTTATAGTTACTTAAAGATTTCTGTAATAGTTTGCACTAATTCAATCTCTAGTCGGTAGGTAACAGCACCTCCTTGATTGAATCTAAATTGACATAATTTTGTTCAGAAATTCCTAGGAGACGCTGTCCTTAAAAGTAAGTTTTCTATCGAAGATCTATAACAAAATCAGGCCTATTTAATATAACATTATCCAAACAGTAGTAATAGAGAATTGAAAAATCTTTTTTGGTATATGGAACTATATTACATTTTTTGAATTTTTTGAATAAATAATCTTTCATTATTTATTTTATTAATGTTACTCTGTAATTTAAGACAATCATTTAAGATATCTACCTGGTAAAAATTTTTAAATCGTCTGCATAAATTAAATATTTTACGTTAACGTCA
The DNA here is from genome assembly GCA_927349885.1 of Psylliodes chrysocephalus. Classification (NCBI taxonomy): domain Eukaryota; kingdom Metazoa; phylum Arthropoda; class Insecta; order Coleoptera; family Chrysomelidae; genus Psylliodes; species Psylliodes chrysocephalus. The sequence continues at coordinate 5,974,850 of OV651821.1, forward strand.
TTAATGATGTCATTTACGAATAGTATAAATAAAAGCGGTCCCAGAATCGAGCCTTGAGGTACGCCAAAGGTTACTAAGATATCGAGAGACTCAAATCCACGCACTTCAACAAACTGGGTTATTTTTGTCAAATAAGATTGAAAAAAATGTTTAATTTTTGGCCAGTGATGAAATCTCTTTCAGGACATTTCCTACTCCTTCTTTGGCTAAATTTTTGACAAACTCAGGATTATATGATTTTAGGGCTGCATAACAATCAACGTAATAACAACCAAGATCAGGAATCTTACCTAAATAATTTGTAACATCATTTGGTACATTACAGCAGAGCATATGAAATTGTTGTTTACTGATACCATAGCTGGAAAGGGTCGCCCGCGAAGTCTGAGTAAACTTTTCCTTGCATATTCCACATGCCATATCTCTTATCGAACTTAAAAGTTTTCTTATTGTACATTACCAATAGGTGGTATCTTTGTTATTAACGCCACTTAGAAGTAATTATAAATTATTATATACCTAATCACACTTTTTAACAATAAATTATCAGAGCACATTTACGCACGACTCGACAACGTTGTCAACAGGCCCACAGAGTTGCCATATCTCTAACTGTCAGTTCTCACCTGTCAGCATTTTGGCAGGTCATTGGAATGTCTAATCATGGAAAATGCGTATTTGGCACATCCCCAAAATTGAAACTCTTAGAATGTTATGGATTTTAGTATTACTTTATACAACAGTGTTGTATTGATCTTCGATTTCTACCAAGATCCCAGTACATTTGGCTGCGTTTGTGGTCTGGTAAGGTTTTTAAATGTTTCTTCAGGTAAAACGCTGCTACACTGTTTCTAAACGTCATAAATAAAAATAGTCTAGAATCCTCCAGACTAAATCCCTGGCAGGATTTGCCGAAGGACACGCCGAACGCTGGGAAGACCCAGTACCGAGGCGGTCGCGATTTGACTTTGAAATTGCGTGTTTATGCTTCGAATAATCTTAAATAATCTACTAAACATTTTGTAAATTCCTTATCATAATAAGGTCTCGGCAAGCGTACCTACAAAAATAACCGCTTTATATGAAAATTTGATGTTGTTTTAACAGCGGAATATGTGGATTATCGTGGTTAAAACGGCCTTAATGTGTTGCTTTAGGGAAAGAAACAGTGAACGGTTAGATTGGACCCTTCGAGCTTGTCGTAAAAATCGAATCATTAAGGGGGGAGTTAGTAGAGTACGTTGGATGTTCAAATTTCTGGATACCAAGAATTTTATCATACAGGTTTTTATTAGCATCATGGAGGAGGGATAGATAAAAGTTTATTATCATCTTTTGTCAGACTTCTTCACATCAAACAAGAAAATCAAATGCAACAATTTTTTTAAATATAATATATTTTATTGTTTTAAAGGAAAATGTATACAGAGTGAGCCAAAAATTTCACAAAAAATTATAAACTTTTTTTATTTTATTCAGAAAATTTTTATGTTTATAAAATATTTTTGCTTCGTGAAAAAATAAATAACTATTAGGTACGTCATAATCATCAAGGTATTTATCTTTAATTTGCTATAATTTTTTTTTAAATTCATATTATAACCTTAATTCTCTATGCCTCGACTCAGGGCCGTACCAAGGCACACTTTTTTGGAGAGGAAGAAGATAAAAAACCAACTGAATTGTTTTCTATGTAAGGATGGGTAGATTTTGCTAACCGTTTTTTTTTTATTTGGAACCTAGTGGACTTTGGGGTGTGACTTCACCCCTTTAAGCCCGGCCCTTCCTGGACTTTTAAAATATTGATGTTTAATTCCTAAATAACTGGTTTTTGAACATATACTAAATCATATTCTTCTCTACCCTACAAGTCTTAATGATTATTCAATTTTTTTTAATCTACTATGAAAACTGTACATCTCCCTATTTTTATCAATATTGGATTGATTACTTTATATTGCACCCTAACAGATTTTTCGTTAGCATTCGGAGTCTCTTCGCCGTTACCCTTTAATACCACCCCCCATCGACCCCCTATCCAGAAATCCATTCAGCCTGAGGACCCTCCAGAAATCCACAAGACGATTATAATTGTCTGAAACGTCGCGATTTGCCGCTTGTTGAGACTTTACAGTCTACGGCGACATCTTTGGAGTAAATAGTGCGGCTGTATAGAAACCACACACACAAGAGTCATACGTAACCGCTTCAGTAGTCGTTTACCGCTAGCTCGAGGGGGTCGGGAGGGAGACGCAGCAAGGGGTTAAATCACCGCAACTTGTCAAATAATGTTACCTCCGTGAAGTTGGAATCTATTTTGATATGGATGAGGGAAAAAAGTGTTGTGTGTGACGAAAGGGGATGGGATTAGGTTTGGAAATTTAAAAAAATAATGTTCATCGGTCTTTATCCATGTTCTTTTGATCGTGATGGTTTTCAAAATAAGTGGAAAATTTCTCATAACCAATCTATAAGAAAAGAAATAATATAGTTGACAAAACCCACTCCTAGTAAAAGAAATAAGTCTACCACTTCACACACCACTCTTAGCTGATGGTAAAATGTTAACCACATCCTGAATAACTTTGTTGGTCGCGTTGGTATATGATTTATTTATAAATTTGTCGTTATTAAAAAAAATTATCACAAGAAAGTAAAAGTAGCATTTTAGTCCCTAAAACCACAAACTTAATTACTGGTTTAATCCATATGGTGCAAAAAAGTATTTTACATTGGTAACTCCGCCTCAACAAGCAATATTGTGCTATATGGTGATTCAAGAAGAATTCTTAAGCAAATCTATACTTATATCAATATTGGTGACTTCATAACGCAGCAGCACCCTCAGCAGTCTTATTAGCAACAGATACTGCTCAAGTAGTAACAGTGGCAAGTTAAAAATCTGCAAAATTCATATTCCAATGAAGATATTGACACCAAATCATTTACTTGTACAGTAAATTTGACATTTAACTAGGTAGCATTTGAACCAATGTTGGCTTTAAGCGCTGAAGTCTATATAACTGAATTCCTAAATAATCTGTCTGTAAAATGACTGAGATGTGAGCTAAACTTTACTATGATCTACTGTATCTATTATAAGAAACGTTGGGATATTAAAGTAAATTTATGTATTTAACAACAAAACGAAAAAAAGGAACCGTGATTTATGTTCGTCCTCTTAATGGTCCCACGTCTCAATATCCCCATTTTCACATAACAAAAGATTAGTCTCCAAGTCAAAATATTTATCTAAAGATTTCCTTCGAGCGACGCGACACCATCGGTCATTTTGACCCTCTTCAGAGCCACTTCCGGTATTAGGCCACCCTCAACTTCCGTCAATTCAATAATATCGAAAAAGGGGCCAGCGCGCGAGAAAACCGTCTGCATATTTGTTTTGATTTTTCGGTTCGACTTTCCGGATTTTCCCGCTTTTCCTCTTATATGATAAATGGCGAAGTAGACGAATGGTTTATTGAAAGAAGTTTTGCGGCTCTGAATGTCGAATGTGTGCTCAGGAGGGGCTCAAGGAGAATCGGGGTTGGGCTGATAAAACTCGTATCATTTAAATTTGGTTTACAGTTATCGGCAAAAGTATGGAACACATTAAAAATTCGCATTTTGATGTAACATATAAATTTTCAATGCCATTTTTACCAAGCTATGACGTCATCGATCATATTTTTTAATTAAACCTTATCGTTTTTTACAGATTCAAATATATTTCAGTAATATACATATTGTAAAATAAAATGTCTATCGGAAAAAAATTAATCCGGCTCGAAGGACCAAAAATGTAGTAATCGGTAATATAAGGCCAGAAATTGCAATACCCAGCTTTAAAGTTCACATATCGACTGCATAAATAGCTTAAATACGGCCTTGGTGGCAAATCTGATGGACTGTACTATCATTGTAAAATTTGCCTGTTATAGAATGATTTATATTATGATTTCTTTTGCAGCGTTGCTTCACTGGTAATAACTGAAACTTTAATGATCACATTAAACAATTTCAAAAGTCATCAAAGATAACTTTCAACTGATAAAAAGAAGTTTCACAAATATTTTAGAAATGTCCAAATTTTGTGTTCAAAAGAATATATCTTGTACTTGAAGTTTATTACGGATTCCAAAAGTTGTACTGTTTGGCCTATGATGAGTATACTTGTCCTCTAAGTTGCGTATTTGTAAATTTGTAGGACAAGAAATGTTGTGAACAAAAAACGCAGTTTAATTGAACATAAAAATTGTGCAGATCTTAAAACTATCATATTGGGCTGAATCCAATGCTGTACTTAAAAGACGAGAGGGCGAACTTTGCAACTTTTTTATGGATTACATTTCTGCTTCCGATTATAAGGAAATCTATGATTTAAAACCATCGGATTGTTTGTTTGTCGTGTAGGTACGAGACGTTCTAGAACACTTTAGAAACGGAATAGCTAGGGAGTTGGTGGCAGAAATTTTTTAGTCGTTTCCTCATGTGACAGAAAATTAAATTAGTGATGTTTTGGTTATAAAAACCATTAAATTCAACTTCTACCAAACTATTAATAATACATTATTAAAAAATTGTTAAACATTTAAGGAGGTCCTTTCGCCACCAATGTTAAATAAAAAATATTAGATTATGACTAAAATTAATTTTTTTCTAATAGTAGATGTCCTTATTTATCTAATAGGGAACTTTTAACTATACCTTACCGTGCAAATTTTTGAGAAATTTTTTTTTAAATGTGTGTGTTTGTACAGTGTCTTATGAGAAAGTAAGACTTCAACAACAATTTTCGAATTATAATTAATTTTACTATTATTTATTGATTAGATGGAGTAGAAAAAAACTAAATATAAGGTTTTTGAAATATTTAGGTTTTGTTTTTTACAATAAAATATATAGGTTACCGTGGAATTTATTGAGAAATTATTATTAAAAAATCACAAAAAATTTTCATCTAGGTTACTTGAAAATTTTTTGTGATTTTTTAATATTAATTTCTCAATAAGTTCCACGGTTTACTATATATATTTTATTGTATAAAACAAAATCTAAATATTTCAAAAACCTTATTTTTGGTTTTTTTCTACTCCATCTAATCAATAAATAATAGTATAATTCGAGAATTGTTGTTGAGGACTTACTTTCTCGTGAGGCACTGTACAAATACTCACATTTTTAAAAAAAAATCTCAAAAATTTGCAATGTAAGGTATAGTTAAAAGTTCAGTATTAGATAAATAAAGACTTCAACTATTAGAAAAAAATTAATTTTAGTCATAATCTAATAACTTTTTTTTTAACATTTGAGGCGAGAGGTGTGGCGAAAGGACCTCCTTAAAAAAATGTGAGCCTAAATCATCTGCTCGTGTGTCTGTTGTTTTAAGTTTGTATTGTCATTAATCAGACTATATTTATCAACAATATTAAATAAAATAGTATATTACATTACGAGTGTGGAAAGTGACATTTTTCACACGAGTGTGGAAAATCACTTTTCACACAAGTGATGTACAATATTTTTCCTACGACCACAAAATAATTTCATCAAAAAATGTAAAACCAGATTATTATAATAATTAAAATGTATTTAAAAAAATAATCAACAATAATCGTATTTATTAAATTTTCATAATTTCTAAACAAATAAAAAAAAATAAAAAAAAAATTAAAAAAAAATTCTGGCACAGCCAGGATTCGATCGCGGTCGTTGGACGGTCTCAAATGCAAAGTTGATGCTCTAACCAACTGAGCTAACAGGCCTTACGGTAATTGATTGATCTAATCGCTTATGTGTTTAACCAGAATAAAAAGCAAATATATCTTAGTTATTTTAAAATTATTTTAAAAATAATTGTTAAAGATAAATATCTAGGATCTAATTTACAATAATTTAACAATCATATCGATTTTAGTATTAATATGGACATTACATAGATCAAAATAGAAATTATGTGTTTGACATTTTCTGACAGCTACTGCGGAAAGTAGCATATTCTCACTTGGGTGGAAAGTAAATTCTTATTCATACGCGTGTGATATAGGGCACTTTCCATAGGTCTATATAGTGTGATATGTGTCACTTTCCTAAGTGGTCGTAGGAAAAATTTATATTTTTCATGTTTTGATTTATTTAATGTAAATCATTTGTTAATTAGGTCATAAAGGAGAAGAAAACAATAGTTTTTTATCTTATCTATTTAAGATGATGCGATTTCAAGAAAGAAAAGCTCTAATAAATTATTTACTCATGTCTAACACTTGCTATTATATCTAAACAATAAAAATTGCTATGCCGGACATTACTGTTACTGATTTTTTGTTGTCAGATTTATATTTACAGTAGAATTTCCACGACTTAAAAATTTGTTTTTGTTATCATGAACTTTTGAGAGAAATATATAAATATATAGGTTCTTATGTTCTCTCGATCTACCCAACACGTCTGTCAAAGATTGTATTTTAACCATAGACTAAACTGCATGAATTACACTTTAAAAAATAAATGCACATTTAAAATACATCTTTACAATGTAACGTTTCAGTTTTATTTCCGAAAATGTAACGACATTCAATAATTATACTCTCCTGGGGAAAAAAATTCAGGCACGCCACTGATACGAGCTTGTATTTCACGGCAGCTTGTAGAGGGTTAAAATCAATAGTTTTGCTTTTGCGCGGTCTTGCGCGATGAAATGTAGCATTTAAGTAACTAGGCTTTCAGAATAATCAGCCTTTCTTTTGTTCTGTGCATGTTTATCATTTCATTTGTTTTGTATATTGTGTCAGGGTTCGGCAACCAAAGATAATTATTTAATATATTTGGCTATTTAAAATTGCTTGGTAAGTGATTACAGGTTTAACATCTCGTTTGTAGATTATTACGTAAGTTCTACGAATTCTTTTTAAATGTTTTTTTTTTTTAATAGCTAGCACGTCATGAAAAGCCACCATATTTAGTTTTTATATCTAGATATTAGTTTTACTTTTTTCATCATTTACAGTCTATTTTTATGTATGAGAGAGTAATAAAACAGCATTTCTAATTCAAAACTTAGTACGGTCATTTTAAATATTTTTACAGAATAATCTAAATATTTCCTAAAATTGTAATAAATGTACCTGAGCTATTACAAGTTTTGGGTCTTTTATTAGTCCTTTATAAACATAAGCTGTACAGAACAATAGAAAAAGGTTTGGACAGGCCAAAAGCCCTGTGTATTAAAGATTACATAGCCGATTATTTTCAATAAGTACCTATTTGCCAATTTTGTTTTATTTTAATTCCAAGAATTTCTTACAGTAATCGAATTATAAGTAGATAAATACCTTCCCAACAAATTTCACCGAAAATGCGATTATAGGTTTTCTATTTAGTAAGGAGGTCTAAGTTGTGTATTCTTGACAGTTTACTAAATGTCGTTTAGTTGCAACTTGCAAGGTGCAGTGTGAATTTTAGTGTGATCATGGAAAATTTGGAAGGGCCGCGTAAACGACAAAAAATCTGTCCTTTAACAGTTAATGAAAAAACATTAATATTTAATTGTTTTAAATCATTTACAGACAAACATTTATGTAAAAGTGTTGATGACACAGTGGAATTAGTTAGTAGTACGCTTGGTGTTGGGAAATCTACGATTTACAGAGTTGTTAAAGAAGAGAAATGTGGCGAGTTTCAAACAGCACGTAAAGCTCCAGGAAAACCAAAATTTCAATTAGAAAATCTTTTGAAAGAAAGACTTCGAAGGAAAGTGCATGCGTTCTTCTTTAGAAAAGAATTTCCGACAGTAGACAAAGTTCTTGCCACGGTTCGAGATGATAAGGATAACCCTGAAATGAGTCGAAGCACACTATGGAAACTTTTAAAAGAAATAGGTTTTCTATGGAAAAAAACATTCCAGAAAGTCTATTTTAATAGAAAGAAGCGATATTGTAGTATGGAGAAGAAATTACCTAAGGACTATAAAAGAAATGAGAAACCAAAGAAGAAATATATTTTATTTAGATGAAACATGGATCAACGAGGGACATAAAAAAAATAAATAAATTTTGGCAAGATGAAACTGTTACAAGTCGAAGACAGGCTTTTTTAAATAATTTATCTACTGGTTTAAATCCACCATCAGGAAAGGGGCGCAGACTAATAATAGTACACATCGGTAGTTCAAACGGTTTTGTTAAAGGTGGTTTATTGACTTTTGAATCTACTCGTACCGGTGACTACCATGAGGACATGAATGCTGATGTCTTTAAAGAGTGGTTCGAACAAATTATAGATCTTCTTCCTCAGAACTGTATAATAGTAATGGATAATGCAAGTTATCACTCGAGACTTATAGAAAAAATGCCCACAACCAAGTGGTTAAAAAAAAGATTTACAGAATTGGCTAAATCCAAAGATTATTAAGTTCCATCCCGGTTCTGTGAGAAAAGAACTGTATAATTTGTGTTCCCTTCATAAAGAGAAATTCAAAAAATATGAAATTGATGAAATTGCAAAAAATCGTGGGATGAGGGTGGTTAGATCATCACCATATCATTGCGAAGTAAACCCGATTGAACTGATATGGGCACAGATAAAGGGAGAAGTTTCAAGAAAAAATAATTCTTTTAAAATGAGTGATGTTAAACAGTTGTTTTTGGAGGCTGTAAATAATGTGAAGCCTGAAAACTGGGAAAAGGCAATAAATCATACGATTAAAGAAGAAGAGAAAATGTGGAAGTTGGACAATATTACTGATGAAATGATCGAGCCACTCATTGTAAATATTGGTTACGACAGTTCATCTTCTGATTTCGATTCTGATTTGGATTTGTAGGTAAGAAGTAGTTTTTATATTAAAATTATTATTTATGAACGTAACATTGTTTAAAAGTCAAAGTTTAAACCCTTATACCTACATAACCCGTTTGACACAATGTTCTTAACATACATTGTGGAAAAATAAAACATTTTAGAAAAAATTGCACTTTTTTACCTTCAGCTGTTTAGAAGTTATAAGCAGGTTAATTAGGTGAAAATATAAGTGTATACTCGAGGAATAACTTCAAAAAATATTTTAACTGTCTACTAAAAGAAGTGATACGCCTATGGATTACGAACGCTTTATTATTTTAATACTCTCTCATACATAAAAATAGACTATAACAAGGTAACTGAATACTGTTACTAATCTAATCAATCGCTATAATGTTAGTAATTGATTTAAATTAAATGTACTTATTTTGGTACTTTCTTTTTGTGTAACACATGTTAAGAGATGGAATTGTTTTTTATATAAGTGACTGGCGCACCGTGTTTTTTTTATTTTTTCTTTAACAAAGAGGCTAGATACCTCGAAACAAAGCGGCCAATAAAGAGGTACAAAGGTCAATAAAGAGGTAAAGCGGTTACAATAAATGAAAATATTTAAGCAGTAGAATAGACCGTGAAGTGGACATTGAGACATCTCTTTATCAATGTCCCAACCGAGCCAGATAAGTTTTTCGTCAGAGTCTGAGCATTTTTACTATTATGTATATATCTATTGAGCCTCGTTTGTTTATTATTTAATATCACAAAGTCACTTTGTAGTCTGTTCAATTGAATTCAATCTATTCAATTTAATTCAATCTACATAATTTGTTTTTGTTGTAAAAACCTTTCAAACTGTTAAATTAATTCAGTACATAGTAGTATATTAAAATCATTATATTTTAATTTAATTCTTTTAATTTCTTCCTTACTTTCAGCTAGCAAATTAATGGCATCATTTGTATTTATTAACCATCTAAGTACATGGCGTCCTTAACAATTAATATAACATTTTCTTGTCTTTTTAAATAAATATAGTGCCATTCATTTGTTAATCAAATTCTAAGCCGAATTTCACCGACCCTGCTGAGCTAGGCCGAGGGTAACTAGGGTAACATTTCTGACACCCAACTTGTCACGTAACAGATTTGGCACGCATTTTAATTATTATCACGTAGCAGCAACTAAACAAAACCAAGTTTATCCATATGTTATGTTGGGGATGGGGTTTTAATACACCGCGACCTAAAAGATCTATTGTGCTCCCTTCTGTCGTTAATATAACAAGTAAATGTCTAAATATCTATAACGAGACTTTCTGTCTGATTTGTCACATTCCCAGTCAGCATCAGCATATTCTATATATTGACTTTCTTCCCCATTTTCGCCTCCTAGCTTCATTTTTAACTCTTTGGTTCCTTTTAAGCAACTCATCATTCTCTTAATTTCTATCCACATCTACTTCTTATGGTTCATTTACTTGTCTACTCATAATTGATGTACTTACTGCTATGTAATTCACCAAATATTTTCCCTATATTTTCCATTATTTAAAAGCAATTGATCATTTTCTTTTTTCTTGTAATATCCTGGATCTAGTGGAATTCTTGATGGCTTTCCCATATTGTTTGATTTTAATATTTTATTTATATAAATTTTCTGACTAAATACAAAAATTCTGTTATTGTCTCTTTCTATTTTTATTCGCAAATAATAACTTAGATATCCTAAAGAATAGATTTAGAATTTTCGATTAAGTTTTTCAGCAAATTGATTTATTGTTTGTGGATTTTTACTAGCCAAAATGATGTCATCTACAAAAATTAAAACATACATTTCACTGTTTTTAGTATAATAGAGACACGGATCAGCTTTTTCTTTTTGTAATCCTAAATCTTAAAGATGTTTATCTAAGGTTAAGTTCCAAGTTCTTGCTGCTTGCTTTAAACCGTAAATAAATGGCAGACTAGATCTGCTTCTCCTTCTTTTATATACCCTTTTGGCTGCTTCATGTAAATTTCTTCACTTAAATCCTCACTTAAAAAAAGCTGTTTTTACATCAAAATGCTTTACAAACATAGTTTGGTTTCCTGCTATAATAAGTAGAAGTCTTAACTACTGGAACAAATACAATCATATCCATATTTTTGTGAGTATCGTTTAATAACGATCCTGGCCTTATTTAGCTTCTTTTCCTCATCATTTTTAATTTGAAAAATCCATTTATAGCCAACAATGTTTCTGTTTTCAGAAGAAGTACATAACGTCCATGTTCCATGATCAAACAGTGATTTAATTTCTTCGTCCATCGCAGTTTTCTATCTTTCCTTATCTGGTCTTAACATTATTTTGCTGTAGGTTCTCAGTTCAGTTCAGTAATGCTCAATATTATCATGTGAAATCGATTCTGCGCTAGAACTTTCTTTGCATTCTAGTTCAGGAATATAAGCATTATTAAAAATACCTTCAACTTCCTTTTCTTTATGACTATGAGCTGAACTTCCAACAATGTGTTCATGTTCGTTTTCTTAAAACTTTACATCTCTACTTATAACAATTTTACAAGTAGATATACCCAGTAATCTATATGCTTTTGAGGTTTCTTCGTAACCTACTAAAACTTAAATTTCAGCTATACATTTCTCGAATTCGTTGTACACGTATCGTAGTACAATTTAATAATAAAATAAGTCACAAATCTGCATATTATCTCTAGGACTATAATTATCAGCTGCTGATTTTAAAATGTCGCTTTCTTTTACAAAGGGATGCAGCCAAAATATCCACCTGTATAAAGTTTCGCGGTCACCAGCCGAGAAAGGAGTCATAGACATCTCGCAGCAATTCGAAATGAATCTGTCCGTTCCAGATGTTCCCGCACTTCCATGCGGAACTGTTAAACTGCTATCCCGGGTCCCGAATCTAGAAGAACGGTCTGGGATGGAAACCGCCGGCCAGGGAATGCGGTTAGATGCTCGGATGCTACTGGAAAGGGATCGCTGACACACCGGCGACGAGATAAAGGACATCCAGAGGGATTCAATTTTTTTTTGTAATGATCAAAAATAAGTTATATTTGTTGAACAGTCTATCCATATATTTCTATGTATCAAACATTTTATCGATAATAGAGAGATATTGCAAATTTCTATAACCTCAGCCACTAATAGTGACAACGTAATTAGAGCCAAATAAATTCCATGCTAAAATAAGACTTATTGCACACCTAAAGTTTGGACATTAGAGTCCTTGAGGAAGGCACGATATCTTGACTAAAAATGAACTCAAACGGTAAAACTTACAGCCGTATGCATAGTCGATCGCCAGCGACTCGCCAGCGATTCGCTGGCGATCCGCCGGCGAAAGCCCAAAAAGCTGGCGACTCGCCGGAGATTGTCACCGGAATGTCATTTCACGCAAGTTTTTATGTTCGTTTATAGGGAAAAATTTGATATTCGTTCATTATTTTTTGAGTTTTAAGAAATGAATCATGAATAAAATGCGAGAGATACCGGTGATAATCCCTATAAAAGAAAATGAAAACTTGCGTGAAATGACATTCCGGTGACAATCTCCGGCGAGTCGCCAGCTTTTTGGGCTTTCCGGCGGATCGCCAGCGATTCGCTGGCGATACGCCGAAATCAATCTCTGGCGAGTCGCTGGCGATCGACTATGCATACGGCTGTTAGTCTATTTATATAATATATGGCGCTCCAGACTTGTTCTTGAAATTCTAGACGTCCTTCGACTAAAAATCACTACTTCAGGTACCGGCACCTTCACCAGAATGGTTGTTTCTAGATGATTTGTCAACATTCATCGACAAGTTCATTTCAACTGTTGACGTGCATTATGTCTCACAAGTATTTCAAAGGTTAACTTACTCTATCGAATATTCTTGGCAATGGTAAAAATGGAGGCAACAAAATTACTTTTATTGAATTGCTTTAAATATGTCATTAAAAATTACTAAGTGTAATTATTTCAGACAAATATTATAACATAATAGAATATTGGAAAATCCATAGCACTTAAAAATTCTCAAAAACAAAAATACGTTACGTTCGCTGTTGCAACCGACTGCGTATCGGTGTCGACGTTTCGACTCCCGAAACAAAAACCCGCATCCAATTATAAAACAATCGCCGACGGCAAACGTAACAAAAGTATCACGGTGGCTAGTTTCGAGCAAAGGCGCAAGCCAAGTCTCGGCACACTGCGATCTATTATTAGACGAAAATTGAAACGTAGCTGTCACAATGGCCATTGTGTAGGCAACAGATTGTTAAATTGCAAAGTTAGAGAGGTGCGAAATAATTAGCGGTACCGCGTGAGGGGTGCGGGGTAACAACGGGAGGAGGTTCGCAGTGCCGCCGACCAAATTACTGTGTATTTTTTTTCAATCATAGTAATAACCAAAAAATAGGACGAGTAAAATATATGACTTCTTATTTCTTTCTCTTTATAAAGAACATCGAAAGTTAAATAATAATATAAAAGGAAATAAATTAAAATATTTAAGAGATAAGTAAAATTACATGTAATGTATATTGACAAAGAAAAAAAAATTAAAATCGCAATATATATATGGAAATACAAAGAAATTATGACCTCTTCTTTTATGGTACTCCAGCTGCTTTGCTCCGCTCCCTTGTTGCAATTTCTCAGTCGATTTATTTGGTTTGTGCATTCACTGGCGCAGAAAAGATCTGGTTCTCAGTTTCTGTTTAGCATACCTTTCTGCTATTCTATTCACCATCGGCCTTTTAAAAATTTTAAAATACCATTTCTTTACCAACTTTTTATTAATTTTTGTCCTGTATACAATGAACATCTAACCTCACATTCAATAATATCTTAATTTACATTCAATATCCCATCTGACTTTTCTAACCAAATTTTCCAACTTACAATTATTTTTATTTTATTTTATTTATTTACAGAAAATCTCCTTTTACAAAATAATTATTATCAGTAGATATTTTAAACCTAACCTAAAGTATCAAACAAAAAACTTAACTTAGAAAAAACTTAGAGCTGAAGCTAATTTGATAAGTGTTCCCTCAGCTGATTTTTAAACCTAAACCGACTAACTCCCAAAAGATCAGTGTGTCTATTAATTTCATTTCCTTGCCTTTGAAATCTGGTTAAAAGACTGTTGAGTCCGTATAGTTCGTATGATGGAAGCTAATTTAAAATAATGGTTTCTCTCTAATATTTATGTTGTTTAATCTAAAGTTTATTAGCTCCAACATATCCGGACAAGCTATATCCCTTCCAGGAGGTTATAAAGAAATAAAAGATCATTACTAATTAACGTTTTCTCAACTGACAATAAGTTTAAATCGTTATTAAGCTCCCTCTTAGAAAGATAAGGCATATGTAACCTCCACTGACAAGTTCTTAGGAACCTATTTTGAACTGCTTCTAAAATTAAAATATGAGTCCGGTAATGAGGTGACCAGACTGGTGAAGCATATAAGAGGATGCTGCGCACAGTAGTATTGATATTATAAAGAAAATTTATAGGGTTTTTTGATCCTTTGAATGTGATTGAAAAACATTTACGTGGATTTAAAGACGGCATTATTTAAAACCCAATTATTAAAATAGTTTAAATCATCCTGTAACTTCAAACAGTCAGGTAAGTTTAAGATTTCCATGAATAATTTTAGGTCATCGGCGAATAGTAGGAACAATATTTAAATCCTGAAGCCACATCGTTAATAAATATATTAAATAGTAATGGTCCCAAATGAGATCCCTGGGGAACCCCTAAACTTACATTTATTGGAATCGAAGTAAAACTTTTAACTTTGACATATTGAACCCTGGATTACAGGTAACTTTCTAACCATTTCACTAAGTAGTTTGGAAACCCGAATTTCACTAGTTTTTTTAAAGCAAATCATGGTTTACCGTGTCAAATGCCTTCGAGAAGTCAGTGTAAATTCAGTCAACGTGACTGCGAAGGCAGAAATGATATAATGTTCGTAGAGCAGTAAATTTGTATTAGTATACCTCCCATAAACTCATACTGTTGTTCAATCAAAATCCACTAACTAATAATCCCATGACATCCCTCTACAAACTTGATATTATTTTCTTATTAATTTTCTAGAATTCAAATGGCCCAACTTTGCTTAATAGATTTAAAAATTTTACAATAACACCTTAAGTTTCCAGTAGAGTTTCATTACCTGGTGATTTTTCATATCATAGCTCAACACTTTCAATTAAATCCAGGTGAAGAGTAATTATAATCAAGATTGAAAAATTGTCTCTCACCCTCTTTTTTCAAAATCCTGATTATGTTTCATTAAATTCTTTAAAATAACTTATTTGACCTATCACAAACCGAAGATATTCTGTGACTAACTTTGAAAAAAAAATATGCTTCTACTCAAATACTTTTCCTTTCATCAAAGAATCGAGAAGAAATTAAATTAAAAGGCAGAAAAATGTACCCCCAAACTCTCTATATATAGCGAATTTTTTCTCTACAAGCAACCCCAAAATTTGTCTGTCATGCCAGTAAAAGCAACATCAAAATTGTTTAACAATAATATATAACTAAGGAACATCGTAGATTTACGTCAGAACTGTCGCAATGCTGATCTTCACCGGGATCTAAAAATGAAGTATGTCAAAGAAACTATTACCAAGTTCGCTAGAAATCATGAACAAAGACTTCTTTAACATGTACATGTCGAGGCAATCCATATCCTAGATAAAACTAGTAAAAAAAACTAGCGAAAAAAACTAATAAACTAGTGAAAAAGCTATGCATAGTACGAAAAATAATATAATAATAATAACGTTTATTTAGGAGTAGAATAATTTACATTTTTTTATCATATATAAAACAAACAGTAATACAACTAAATAAACAGAACATATTGTTCAAATACAGAATACATGACAATCAATTTAAGAATTTTTATCAGTGTAATCCATTAAGACCATAAAGGTTGAGCATGGAGTACGCGGATGATTTAAAAATATAATATAATACAATATACAATTTTTTCTACGCTAGACTTAAAACTAGTATACATAATTCTCTCTGATTCTTTAGTTTGTTATATTCGTTTTATTTTGATCTCAAAGTTTTTTTTTACCAATTTTTATTTTCTTTTTTTTTACTCATTTTCAATTATTTTATCTATTTCTTTAAATCCTAATGTTTTTATATAAATTTAAAAAATCTATTTTAGGAGATTAGTTGAGTTTAGTTTTCTTATATAAATTTTATACATATCAGGTAGGAAGTTGAACAAGCGAGGTGCTACAAAATCGAAATATTTTATACCTATGGTTTTTTTAGCAGTATTTGTTTGTATATAATCTTTTGTTTTAGTTCTAGTATGATAATGATGGCCAAGTGTTTGCAGGTAAGTGCGGTTTTGAAATAAATAAATTATAAGTAGACTAAAAAGAAATAGCTGCCTCAAACACATTACATTTCCTTCTTTAAAAAGAAGATTAGTGTTAAATTTTTATAATATATAATTTTTAAAATTTTTCGTTGCAGGATATCGACCTGTTCTAGATGACTTTGCAATGTACCTCCCCAACTTATGATAGCATATCTGAGACGCGATTCCACAAGTGCATGGTAAATCGTTTTTAGATGTGGTAAGTTTAGTATTGTTCTTATATATTTAAATTTATATAATAAAAACCTTAATGTTTTAGCTACGTCCGATAAGTGTGAGGTCCATCTTAAATGTGAATCTATTTTTACATCAAGATATTTAATTTCAGATTATAAAGAAATTTTAGTAACCATATTGTTGTCCGTAATAATAATTTTATTATAAAGTGGTAATTTGTGTTTGTTTATAACTGTTAAACGGAACGATATAGGTTTTGTTGTAGTTAACCGTAAACATTTTGTGTCTAAATATATCAAATATTTTTTTTACATCAGTTTCTATTCTATTTTTTAAATTTTCCCACGTTTTGTCACTATATATTACAGCAAAACCAATTACCTTTCCCGAAGAGATAAAAGAAAATATATTATTAATGTACAAATTGAAGAGAATTGGTCTCAGACGGTACCTTGAGGAACTCCAAATGATACAACTTTTTCTCTACTGAGTTCTCCATTTATCCTAACATGTTGTTTTTTTTGGGTTAGTTAAGTAGTCATCGAATAATTTGTATGGGAGTCCCCGTATCCCTGCATCATCTAAGACGTGTAACAACTGCGAATGACTCACAGTATCAAACGCCTTAGCTAAGTCAAGAAACAGTACTGCTGTTGGTTCGGTTTTATCAATGGAGTTATATATTGAGGAAACCAAAGTCTTAATTGCATCATTTGTTGATAATCCTTTCTGAAATCCATATTATCGCTCTGACAATAATTTATGTTTGTCTATGAAGTCCATTAATCTTTTCTTTACAGTTTTCTCCATTATTTTAGCCAATTAATTAGGGATATGGGTCTATAATTGGACGTTTGATCTTTTTTATGAATTGGAGCAACGATAGCTGTTTTAAATATGGAAGGACAGACCCCACTAGCAAATTTCAAATTTATGAGATCAGCAATAAGTCTGATTAGCTCGTTATGCAGTTTTTTTTAAATAACTCTGCTTTCAAGTTATGCACTCCCGGTGCTTTATTTATTTAAAGTGACAATATCATGTCTCTAATGTCTTCGTCAGTCACTGGTAACCAATAAAAATTGTTACAATTCTTTTTCCGGGTTGGATGAGGATTTGTTGGTCTTGATATTTTATATTTTTCGTGCTAGGTTTCCTCCTACCGAAGCAAAATAATTATTAAATTTCTCCGCAATATCTTTTTTATCATTGACTCTTTCATTAATATTATTGTTTTTTTTATTTTTTGTGTTGACCAGATTCCATAAATATTTTGTATTACTTGAATTATTTTGTATTTCGGCTCGATAGTAATTGCGTTTTGTAATTTTAATTAACTCATTTATCTGTTTACGATAGTTGACGTATAAATGTTTTTTTTTCCTCATCATTTGGATTTTGTTGATGTTCTTTATATAATTTATTTTTATGGTTTATTGACCGGACAAGTGTAGTTAATTCATTATATCTTAAAGAACTATAGTTTTTCTGATCTTTAAACCGATTTTTCTTTAATAAATAATAACTATTGTAATCAGTCTGTCGTAAACGAATTTGAGTTTACTTCACGTATAATTTTATTTAATATTTCCTACCTACTGTTCCGTCACTGCATTTGGAGCCACTATCCCCCCTAACAACTTGAACGGGGCTCTTTTGGTTGAAAAGCGCAGAGACAATGACACTCCACACTCTGTCGGTTGGGCTAATTATGAAAATTTGACAAGAACATCGAGCCTAACGAAAATTGATGGTGAAGCTAGGATACCGGAGGACGCTTCTTTTCAACCACCTCCTCGACCCACATTATCCCACCCCCCCCACACCCGACCGTTTGCCGCTCTACTCGATTTTCGCGAGCGTCAATTCTGACGAATCTCCGCAACGATTATTATGCTATTAACGAGTGAAATTATGGTAAATAAACCGGAAATGCATTATGCTCGTTCCGTGGAGAGGCAACGTTTGTATTTTCGTCAAGGTTATATCGGTAAAATTTCGGCTCGAAGGATTATGTGAACACAACAGTGAAATTATTTTTATAATTGGTAGATAGAAAATCTGTTGACGTTTATGCCTTCTACAGATCTGCAGCAAGTAGAATTAATGATTTCTTAGTCCAACTAAATGATATATTAAATGAAGGCAATGATAACTTCCATCATAATTTATTTATAAGAAACATAAACATTGATTTATTAAGGAAAACTGAAAACTCAAATAAATATCTTGACATGATGGGTGAGTATGGGTTTCAATCAACAATAAATACTGTGATAAGGGAGAGACATGGATCTAAGTCATGTATAGATCATTTATAAAAACAGTGTTGAGAATTAGCATATTTATTGTAGTTAGGGCTTTCATGACTCAATGTACATAGGTACAAAATGTAGAATTAAAACGTAGAAAAGCATCACACAGTTTCTTTCACATAATATTTTTATACACATTTCATAAAATAGATACCCAGTGATTGGCATGTTTATATTATCCTACCTATTTTAAAACCAGGAAAATCTTCAAAAAACTGGGACTCTTATCGTCCAATAGGTCTTGCTTCATGCATACTTAAAACATATGAGAGACTTATTAAGACTCGTATGGAATTCTGGCTAGAAAAAAACAATAAATTATCAAAAACTCAATTTGGTTTTAGAAAAGGAAAATCTACTCAAGAGAGTCTTGGACATTTATTAGCAGACGTTTACAATGCCCTCACATTTCGTAAATCAGTTAGTGCTTTATTTTTAGACATAAAGGGAGCATATGATAGAGTAAATCTATATATTCTCTCTAAAAAGATGTCCGAAATGGGTATTCCAGCTACTATTATACATAATATAATTATATATAATTAATAGAGAAGTATACATAAGAATAAATGGGGATAAAACTAACTCTCGTTATACATCATTAGGACTTCCGCAAGGCAGTATTTTAAGTCCTCTTTTGTATATATTATATACTGCAGATTTAGAAGAACAATTTCCAGAGCACATAAGAATTTTACAGTACGCCGACGATATTGCAATTTACGTGGAAAATAAATCGATAGATAAATGTAATGAACTCCTCAAAGAAGCATTTTTTGTCACAACAAATTGGGCTAGAAATAATAATTTTGCTATTTCAGAAAATAAGTCGTCAGTCGTTACATTCCCTAGAAAACGTTTTAATCCTCCTAATTATGTACAGTTTGAAAACAGTATCTTCCCTTATAAAACTTCAGTTAAATTTCTTGGTTTATATTTGGATTACAAATTAAACTGGAAAGTACACATAAATTACATTTTACGAAGGACTGAAAATGCTATGAATATTCGCAAGACTGTAAACGTTAGTGATTGGGGAGCAGATCCAAATATCTCTTTATTATTATTTAAAAATCTAATTAGATCTATCTTGGATTATGGATCAATATTCTATGGCTCTGCATCAAATTCCACAATTCAAAAAATTGAACGAATAAAAAATAAAGCTTTAAGACTATGCATTGGTTATCTGCCTAGCACACCTATCAAGGTTATGGAAGCGGAACTTTGTGAGCCCTCAATAATTTTACGCAGACAATTTTTAGGAATTACATTTATAGTTCTTTTAGTTGTAAGTGGTAAAACATTGCTAAATAAAATTGTACAATTAACTACCAGCTGCTTAACACATCAATATTGGAAAAAGAAAAAATTGCCATTATTTGTAGAAAGTTTTCTTGATTATTCAAATATATTTACCGGAATTAATCCAAAAGAACACATGTCCTATTTAAAGTTAAATTACGAAGACTATTTAGTACCGTTCAGTTGTCATTTCAGTAAGATTCAAGCAACTGACGCCCTGACAAAAATTAATCATTTATTATATGTTGAAAATTACTGGGAAAATTACCAAAAGCTATACACAGATGGTTCAAAAAAAGACGGAAAAATTGCCTATGCTATATATTATCCACAAAAAGCTATTAAAATTCAAAATAGATTACCCGATTTAATGACAATTTATACAGCAGAACTTAGCAGTTAAAGAGGCTTTCAAAATATGTATAGAACAAAAAGAAATAGATTATATAATTTTTACGGACTGCAAAAGCATTGTTCAAAAATTAAGAGATATTACAATTAACAACGAAATAATATAATAATATGTTTATTCAAATATTTTAAAAGTACAAACCTAAATACATAATCATACGAATAAACATGAAATACCGCAGAAACTGAATACAATCAGTTTGTACGCGGGAAAATACAACAGGTTAAAAAATACTTATATAAAATTAAATAATTAAATTTACAATTACTATCTTAACTTTAAAACAACTATTTATTTACTTATTTATATACATTACTTACCTACAAATACAGAACGAAATCAGTTAATATATAAATTAAAAATTAAAAATAGGGTTACAATCAAAAATAAAAGTCTAATCCGTGAAGTGAGGTCTCAAATAGTTAATTTTTAACAATCTTAAGTTTTTTTTCCTTATTATTACTATTATATTTGTTTTATTTATTATGTGTATCTGTAACACGTATAATTAGAATGTTAAGCATTCATTTATAATCTGATGGAATAAATATCGATCCGTCTCTAAAATCCAGTTTTTAAGTTTAGTTTTGTAATTAAGAAAATTTTTAATTTGTTTCAGTTCCTTTGGAAAATAATTAAATAATTTAGAGCTAATGTAGTTGCAACTGTGTTGACCTATTGTTTTATTGCATTTAGGAAGCTGTGTTTTATATTCTTTGTTGCGTGTTTCATAATCATGTTTTGCGCATTGTATTAAAATTTTCTCTTTATGAATATTAATAAGTATTTTAAACGCAAATAATTGTCGTACATCACATATTTTATTCTGTTGATATAAGAGATTACTTGAATATATAATTGGTTTATTATAAATTATTCTTAACATCCATTTTTGTATAATATGTAATTTGTTTATGTATATATCTAACACACCTCCCCATCCTAATATACCATACTGAAGCAAACTTTGTACTAAGGCAAAATAAATCATTTTTAGGTGTTGTGTATCCAAAAAGTCTCTTAATAATTTAAATCTAGATAAAAGGCCTCTGATTTTATTCGTTAAATTATTTATGTGCAAGTCCCATCTTAGGTGCCTATCTATAATTATTCCAAGATATCTGATGGAGTCTGCTTCTGGAATTTCAGTGTCTTTATCGATAATTAATGGACCAAGTATTGGTAAGCCCGAAACATAGGATGAAAAAGAAAGGTATTTGGTTTTTTTAATGTTAAGAGTGAGGAGATTATATGCAAACCAATTTTTTATTTCAACCATATCTTTCTCTGCCTTTTGTTTTAGCAACTGCCATGATTGTTCTTTATATAAAATAGCAGTGTCATTAAATTATATTATCTATGAAATTATTGCTCTAAATAGTGAGGCAAGAAAAAAGGGAAAAAATATAACGTTATGTTGGATAAAGTCACATATTGGAATTAAAAATAACGAAATTGTAGATGATTTGGCAAAAAAAGGAACTGATGATAATATCATCATAAAGTCATATCAAGTCCCAAGAGGCGATTTAAATTGCTATATTAAAATATTTGAAATAAGTAAGTGGCAAGACAATTATAATTGTTCAGACAAAGGTCAATTGTTTAAAAGCATTCAAAGGAAGATACCCTTCATGCCATGGTTTAGCAAATTCAGCAACAGAAGTTTTATTAGAACGACTTGTAGAATTAGAAGTAATCATTGCCTGACTCCAAATTATAAAAGAAAAATGGGATTGGTAGACAATGATGAATGCATCTGCGGCGAGGTAGCCGATTTACAACATTTACTTTTAGAATGTATTTTAAATGATATTCACATATCAAATCTATATACCAAACTTATTCAACATAATGTCCAACTACCTATTAATTTGTCACACCTTCTCGCCCTCAAGAATTTCGATGTATACAAAATTATTTATAATCATGTAAACTCCTTAAATTTAAAGCTCTGACGAAAATAATTAAAATATATACAAAAATAAAAAATAATATAACAAAACTAAATAAAAAAAAAAACAAAATTAAAACAAAAAAAAACAAATTCAAAAAAAAGAAAAACAAAAAAAAACAGAAACAAAAACAAGTAAAAAACAAAAACAGACGAAAAAATCAAAAACAAGCAAAAACATGAGCTAGAAAAAACCTATTATAGGATTTACTTCCTAATAATGTATTTAGAGAAATTTGTATTTTTCAAATAAAATGTGAACTGTGAAATATTGTAAGGATAGAACTTAAAATTGAATTAACACAAAATAAACTTTATTAAAATTAATTAAAGATTGACTGGCCAGTTTGTTTTGAAACCAGTGCCAAACAGAAATACATACACACACACACATAAAATAAAAAACCCACACTAAGTTGAAAAACATTCAACAACATTTTTGGTCTTTTAACGAGTCGGATATTTACTGTATGTACGGCGCCGTATATAATTTTTGTTACAAAAGTCGACCATTGTGGGACTTATTAAAATTCAATAAGATTACCAAGTTACCCATGCAAGTATCAAACCTCAGAAAAGTAAGTGGCTGTAATTTGGTAGTCATTTCATCATCATGGCGGACAAAAAAGGTTTAAAGTAAAAAGATGCTCTATTGTTTAAGAGAAATGGGGTATTGTCAAAGGTTGATCGTTGCGAGGCCTGGTTAAAAAGCAGAAGAGCTCCATTGGAAAAGCTGTTCATAGAATTTGAAGAGAATCAAACAGAACTAGAATTAATTACCATGGTCGTAGATGAAGAACAAAGAACAATGTTTGACGATACTTATTATAATTTAGTAGCACAGGTAGATGAGATTATAGAAAAATCGTCAGGTAAACAATCCAGTGTTCCAGAAATCAAATTGCCCCCAATCAGTATTCCTATATTTGATGGTAATCTTCACAAATGGGACAATTCTTTTAATTTGGTTCAATCTCTCATTGATAATAATGCCTCTTTAACAACAATACAACTTCCTAAATCATATCACATAATTTTTTTTAATTACAGCCGGTTCAAAAAAAATGCCATACTTAATTAAGACAATTTTTAGATACACTTAAAACACATGTTGGTGCCTTAACAGCATTAGGTTTGTCTGAAAAGTCAATTGCAGATTTATTTTTAGTTTCTCTCTTATCCACAAAGTTAGACAAAACTACGTTAAGACATTGGGAAGCTAAAGTATCTGAGAATCAGAATCTACCTACATTTGAACTCTTTTGCAGTTATCTGGGACAAAGATGTAATTCTTAGAGTCTTATTAAAGAACTGTGGCAATTGGTCACGGACAACCTTCTCAGTCTCAGGTACATTCACAGCCATACATAAAAAATCGTTGTGACAATACACAAAATTCACTGATGCATAAAACTTATATTAAACCAACTTAGTTCATTTGCAGCGACACATTCAAATTCACAATCAAAGTATAAAAATTGTGTTTTCTGTGACAAATCATGTGATTTTTGGGCATGTCTGTGAACAAAAGATTTAACGAAGCAAAAAACTAAAACCCTGTTTAAATTGTCTTTCAATTGGTCACAGAAGATACCAATGCAAATCTGGTCCATGCAAGAGATGCCTTAAAAATAATAATTTACTACATTTTGACAATTCTGCAGATCAAATTGATAATACACATATATGCCCAAACCATATTTTATATCAGGAAGCCAATCAAACAGATGCACCTGAAATTCATTCTGAACCTGAGGAGATTTTAGAAACCATTTTACGAGTGAATAAAAGTCAATTTTATAGTGTAATATTTGACGAAACCACGGACATAAGTCATAAGTCACAAATGTCAACAATCTTAAGATACTATTACGAAAATTATCTGTACGAAGATTTCGTAGGTTTTATTGATTGTCATGCAATGTTTGATGAGGACACATTAGAACCAACAGTTAGTGGTAAAATTTTGGCTTATCTCCTATTTAATTTTATTAAAAAAATAATTTAAATCCCGATAAGTGTATAGGAATTGGTAAAATTTTGGCTCATCTCCTATTTAATTTTATTAAAAAAAATAATTTAAATCCCGATAAGTGTATAGGAATTGGTAAAATTTTGGCTCATCTCCTATTTAATTTTATTAAAAAAAATCATTTAAATCCCGATAAGTGTATAGGAATTGGAACTGATACTTGCAACTTAATGCTTGGTGAACAAAAAGTAGCCGTAACTGAATTAAAAAAAAATTAACTAATGCACTTAAAAGTCCTTGTGCCAGCCACTCATTAAATTTATTTATTTCAAAAAGCTCAAACGTTGAAGGTGTTAGAAATTCCGTTGGCGTTATAAAAGAGGTAAATGCATTTTTTAAAGCTTCTGCAAAAAGAAATTTTCTTCTTATGCTAAAGTTAGGTGGCCATAGTCAGCTTAAAAGTCTTTATGAGACCAGATGGGTTGAACGTCCCGAATCTGTGCTTCAGTTTCAAAGTACTATTCATATTATTGTAGACCTTCTTGATATTATTTCCCACTGGAAAGATTGGGACGCCTCTTCAAAAGTAGAATATTTAAAAAATGCTATAAGTTCCACCGTTTTTATAGTTTCTTTATGCTCTCTGTCTGATATTTTAGCTTTGACTCTAAATTTAAGTAAAATAATGCAAAAGAAGTCAATTGATAAACACTATGTTATTACGCTTACACAAAATATTATCACCATTTTAAAAGAAAGACGTCGAAATTCCGAAACCTATTTTAGGACCATTTTTACTTTAGTGTCGTCAGATATTCATAAAAAATTAGATTTAGAAATTATCAAACCAAGAGTTACTCAGAGACAAACGCATTGCTCCAATATATCTGCAGAAAATAACGAATCTTATTTTAGACTTAGCATCTATATTCCTTTGTTAGATAATATATAGCAAGATCTCCAATTTCGTTTTAAGGAATCGTTGAATACCTACGAGTTCAATATATTTTTTCCATCCATTTTCAATTCAAAAACGGATACTGAAATTAGTAGTAGTTACGGAATATAGTATAAGTAAATTTGAAAATAATCAAAACACATATTTAATACTTTTAAAATTAAAATCTGAATTGAGTATTTGAAAAAGTTAAAAAAAAGCGATACAGATAGTATCGGTTTATATTCGTCTTGCGATGAAAATATATTTCCTTTATTAAAAAAATGTACTGTACTCGTTAGTGTAGCTTCAGCTGAAAGAAGCTTCTCCTCTATGCGGCGCCTTAAAACCTGGCTTCGTTCAACAATGGGTCAGGATAGATTAGTTGGGCTAACACTTCTGTTTATACACAGAGACATTCAAGTAAATGTAGACCATATTATAAATAGATTTGCAAATAATAAAAATAGACGACTTGATTTTACGTAATAATTTTTATCATTTCATGTTTTCTGGTCATGCAAGTATGTTATGCCAAAGAAAATATTTTTGTTTGTTTTTGTTATGTTTTCATTTATAAGCTTTCGTGTTATTAATGTTTTTAAAATGTGTTTAATATTTATTATACATGCAAAAGTTGTTCTTTATAAATTTACTTGTATTATATGTTTTTATTGTTTGTTTTTAAATTATATCAGAAATAAAGTCAATATTTTCACTACCCCCCAAACTTAAACTCTGGATGCGCCACTGCCACTTCAGTTCCGTTCCTGCCAGTCAGGTGTTTAAAACAACTTTTATTAGAAAATTAAATTAATTTAAGCCCCAATGGTTTTAAAATAAATTTGTTATTTATAGTTATTATTCTGGTTTTAATTAATTATTCTCATTATAGATAAGATAACCTGGACTTTTAAAAATATTAGAGACTGGAAATTCCACGTGCCAGTCCAAATTTTCTAGAAATTAGAAAGCCACAGTTAATCTGTATCCGGTTCCTGATAAAACAACCTCTATAATGGCAACTACTCTTATTACAGATTTGCCGATTTATTCTGATAAAACTATTAATACGTAGCATGCATAAACATTTCAAGTAGGACTTCCAGCATCTTCACATTCCACTTCTGATTTGAATGCAAGAATATACGGCACGGCGCTCGCTTAGGGGTCCCGCGCCTCAGCCGCCGCCCCCCGCCACCTCAAAACGTGCCTGATTGTAGTCTAGTGGAGCTGCAAATATTAGGTTCACATGCGAAAGTCCAACCGAACTATCCTTTGTGCCGAAGAACTCGACAATCGAATTTCTCTTATTCACCATTCCATGGCCGCCTCGCGCGAATCTACATATATTTGCGGAAGGTGATGAACCGGCACCTCCGCCACTTTGGACGGACTTCGCGCCCCGGGGGTTTATTGGGTTATGAGAGAGGCGGGAAAAATTGGAAAAGGGACTCTTGTGTATGTGTGTGTGTTATCGCGAACGGGAGGAACGAGGGGTAGGTCGTTATTCTGATAAAGGTGATTCTGTTAGGGAACGTCGTGCAAAAATAACGTACTTTCAAGTCAGTTTTTTGTACTATGTCGTAAACAACAAGTTTTCACTTTCAGTTTGAAGGACCAATATGTTGAAATACTACTGATCAATAATCAAAGATCAACAGTCGGTTACTTCGATTAGATGCCTAAAAGACACGAGTCAATAAAATAAGCTTCCCATTTTCTTAAATAATTGTCACTCCTCCTTTTCAATTTCTCTATAACGATTATTTTAATTATTATTTGATGATGTCCAGATTACATCTGGCTTGGTAAATACTCGATAAGTTTTGGTGATGTTCTCTTTAATAAAACCCTCTGACCTATCACTTGTTTCACCCTTACTGAGATTTATTAACATCCACTGCTTTGAGCATGCTTTGGAGGCTGTCTTTATAACAACACTAAAGGATTCTGGTAAAAAATGCTTTGGAATGATTGGAATGATTTTAATAAATTACTTGATCTAGTACTCTCTAATACTGAATGTGAAGTGCTTCATGATGATGCCTCTTTCGTAAAAGAAGACGATTACCACCCAGCTCTAAAAATTAAATTAAGCCAAAAATCTTCCCAACCCTCAATCGATTATAACATTAAGAGCCGGTTGCAAGAACGATGACCGTTAAATATTTATAGACTCATTAAACCTAATTATCGATTAAAAATGCATTCCGATCCTCGATAGCTATTGAACGTCATAAATCTGGCAACACGGTGCGTTTTTCGCAATATAACCAATGATATATTGTTATAAAGATTGGTCACCCATATTTAAATAGGACTACAAAAAGCGCCTTTTCAAGTGTTTACTGAATAAAATCGTTCTGGCCTAAACGTGTTTTAAAATAAAATTTCAGCATTTGAATATTTAGAAACCAAAAAAAGAATGAGCTATTTTACTTCAAGACATGATATTATGTAAGGTGTTTTAAACACATATTTTTTCGTGTTGTAATGTTGAATATCCACATCGTCAAATAATATTAAGAGATCTAAACAATTTTATAACAGGGAAACACAGAACACAAAATCATAAACAGACATATTGTAAAAGTAAAGTATACTCAAAATTGTACTTAAGTACTCAAAGTAAACTCAAAATTGTAACTAAGTACTCAAAGCTTTTAGTAATAGGTACTTCTGAGTACCTTTATCCTGATGGGACACAGTACTTAAAAAATTTTGAGTACCTTATATTTTAGAATACTCAGTACTTCTGATTCCTACAGCCGACGAGTAACGAGTACGAATATCGACGCGCTCAGGCCCAGGCAAGCTTCAGTTTGTTTGTTGTATCTTACGTACAGTGATGTGAGTTGTTAGAATTTCGAAGTGTTATTTAGCAAGTTGGCGTTTGGTGCTAACTGTCCAAAAATGTATTGATTATAAATACGAATCCATTTATATAAATTAATTGAATTTTAGGTATTAAAAGATTAATTATTATTCACAGTATTGTTAATGCAAATACGTAAATGTATATTAGGAAAATTAGAATGAATTAACAAAAAATTCATGGATGTAAGCCATATTTATAACATCTTTAGTCACTAACTGGAATAATTTAATACATTCATACTCTTTACTTAGTACACTCTAAAATTTGCGAAAGTACTTATTTGTTTTAAGTATTATTCATATGAGTGAGTATTCATACTCAGAACTTATTATGAATAATTTGCGAAGCAGTTTATTGTGAATTACTCATGAGTGCTTTAATGCAATACTCTGCCTCTGACACTATGTTTACAATTTATAACTGAGTACTCAAAATGAGAGAAAACATTGCATGTATTAGATATAGAGAAAACTTCGTCCAGTGAAACTCGCGTCTTGTCTAGTCAGTTTTTGTGAAAATAAATGTAATTTTTGTTAAATAGCTGCATTTAAATGATATAAAGTCAGGCTTCATAAATAAAATTATTGACTTCAAATATATCAAAATACCACTCAAATCACCATTTTCATTACATTTTTCCGTCACTCGAAGTGCGTCCATCTGTCATATCGCAAAATATTGTTTATGTCGTCTCTACTTTATTCTGTCTCGATGCCCGATTTACATATAAATGAGCAATCTATATAACTATATATCATTGATAATAAGTTAACCTTCAAATCTGGTGCGTTTACAGCAGAGTGAATTTGGAAATTGGAATATTATTCTACCAACGGTGCCTACCTAGACGGTAGACTTGAAGAATGTTTATTAATTTTTTTGTTAAAATAATCCTGTTGCAAAAAACATAAGGATAACAATATATTGCTTTAGAAAATCAATGGATTTAGTTCTCAAAATTAGGATACATTTTTTTTGTAACGCTTGCTACAAAAGCAACTTTGTTACATACCATAGATATAGAACTATGCATATTATTTTATCTATGCTACTTACCTTGATATTAAATCAAAAATATTTAAAATATTGTATAAAAATGCGTATTCGGAGTGGCCCAAAAGTCTGGAAACGGCCAATTATCTCGTAAATTGCTAATCCTAATTGTACAAAATTTAGGTTACATCTATTTTGGGATTCGGAGATTCCAGATTTGATATTTGCAATGTTGCCAGATTTGCCGTTTCTCTTATATTATTAGTCACTTTGGTTTTTTAAATTCATCACCCTGTACATTCAGTCATTATTGGAATCTCCTATTCAATACGAGTTCAACCATATGTAACACTTATGATTTTATGTAGTCTGGAAAAATAAAACATTCATGGAGTAATGTGGTAAACGCATTTTACCATCGATTAGGGTACTGTCAACTTCACAAATGGATCACATTTTGAACACTTGAACACTTGAACACAAAGTAACCATTGTGTTAAAAATGTTATAATCTTTCAATTGTTACGTTTTAATGTAATTGAAAATAGTTTGTATTAAAAAATTTATTGAGACAATTAGACGTTGCCAGACTTATTTTATTTATTTAAGACCTTCCAGACTACTTAAAGTCATAATTGTTACATATGGTTGAACTCGTATTGAACAGGAGATTCCAATAATGACTGAATATACAGGGTGATGAATTTGAAAAACCAAAATGACTAATAATTTAAGAGAAACAGCAAATCTGGCAACATTGCAAATATCAAATCTAGAACCACCGTATCCCAAAATAGGTGTACCCCAAATTTTGTACAATTAGGACTAGCAATTTATGAGATAATTGGCCGTTTCCAGACTTTTGGGCCACTCTGTATAAATATTAATGTATATTAATAAAAAAACTTCGAATATAATTTTTCAATTTAAATTTAAAAAAAAAACAGGTGTCCACAATATTTATTCAAGTGTTTTTTTAATGAGACATTAACAAGCCTTTAGTTAATGGTCCAATAAATATGTAGGTATTTCCATAACTAACGAATCCCTATAACGACTCATTACTTAAAGGTCCAATAAATAAATATGTATTCAATAACTTTTAGGCCATAACTAATTATTCTTCTTGCATATCCTAAATTTTTTATAAATTTAGCTAGGTTTTGTTAAAATGTACAACTTAGAAAAGAAATAAACGCTGAGAAAAAAATTATACACATCAGAATTTTGAAAATGGTCTACATATTGTGACAAAAGCATAAAAAAAGGATATACAGGGAGCTGTTTTGAGGTAAATCTGAAACCGCCTTTTGCTTTTTAGAATAGTAACAAACAAGCCTTAAACAATATCCGTATCCCACGTAATCTAGTATAGAATAAAAAATTTAATTCTTAAAATAGCCGATTTTTAGTAAATTTTATGGCATCTTAAGATCCTTAAGTACCTATTAGTTCTATTAAATATCTTAGTGACAGTATTTTAGGGTTACTACTGAAATTATTAATGTTACTTTTGATAAACTGGTATTAATTAAGTCTCTTGGGATACAAAAACTCAGCTAGTTTGCGGAGGGTGATTTTTTTTTCTCGCCCCTTTCGCAGGTACCACATTCTTAGTTATTACCTAATCGCATTCTTCCTATTCAGAAGACACGTAGGTACTTGTTCCATCCCTTTCTTGATAAAGTTAAATATAACTAGCCAAAATACACGCCTAACAACCAGTAATATACCTATCATACTCGACTTATAAAAGAAAACTTTTCCCCTCCTCTAGCAATCCGTCCTTTGCCTCATAACGTCATATCGAAGATTTAATGGTACAAGGTTGTAACAAATTTCATATCAAATAAACTTTTCTTTCATCATTTTTGATATTTTTTAACTCCGATAAAAACCAATTATGGCATTTTTAGTTTTTACTATAGAATTCAAGAATGGCAATCCTGTCGATTTTTTCGACCACTGCAATATTACCCAAAGTAGTGAACTTAAAATATAGCAATGTTGACACATTATGAAAAAAAATACAGCTTGTATAAACATTGGTCAAACGGGTAGAACGTTCAAGAAGCGTATCACTGAACACAAATTTCGTTAGTGAATAAATATCAAGAATCCATATTTATCTTCCTCGTCCCCGGTGTTTTATTTAATCCTACAAAGTTACACATCGACATCATGTGTAATTTAACTAGAACTACAACAGCCAACGTAACTTATCTGCAATGTCTTTTGTATGCACTGAAAATATACCTCGTTCTTGTTTATTCACTCTTGCATTTCTATATAAATGCGAAACGACCGGTGACTCTATGTCACGCTTTTAGTTCGTACGTACATTTAAAACAAAAAGTCCTTATCTAGCCTAGTTTTCTGGAACAACTAATTAACTTTTGTGACGGAATTTAAATATATGAGAAGTTTGAAGCGGGTTGGATTATTTTAGAACAGCAGTCTGCGATGTGGTAGATAAAAGTAATAACCATAAGAGAAAAAATTTATAAATGTCCCTGTTACCCAAAAACTAAATTAAAAAAATACCTGCAAAACAGAAAGACAAAGATAGAAAACATTTACCTCGACTTCTACGAGTAGCAAGCCCTCGAAGAGGCAAGAAACTCTGGGAAGTTGGAGAGTTTAATGAATGACCGCACATGCTGAACTCCTAAAACTTTGTTGATGCTGATTTAGTAATTAGAAGTGCAGGTGAGTTGCCGCTGACGGTCTTAAAAATGTACCGTTCCTCCCCTTCTCTACCCACCGTTATAAATAGGAAGTAATTAGTTCGTGGGCTCTTGGAAAAATAAAGTATAACTTGTAAAATGAAACTGCGGTCTAATGTAAAAAAATTATCTCTCTAGATTCTAGATATTTCGTTTTGCTTATTATCTGGATGGAGAAGGTAAAAGGTTGCTTTGCAAGAACGGCGGCCATATGTAACGAAAGACATCTGTAAAGAAATGTTGGACACAAGAACACAGTAGCTAAATTTTAAGAAACTGTATCTGTTTGCAATAAGAAAATAGAAGCCAAGATTGCTCAATGAGGCCGCTCAGATTGAGGTTTTTGGTCAAGTCGCTATGGTAGCCACTGCGACCATTCGTACACAACAAAATGGACTGTTAGTCAGGAATGTATTAGAGCTTTACAAATTTTATTCATACAAACGCTATAATCACTTAAGAATTAGAGAATGATGACCCAAACAGACGTGAAATTATGACCAACAGAATTAATAATAAAAAAATATCTGTGTTAGTGACGAATCCAGTTTTTACTTAAATGGCAAGGTCAACCAACAAAACTGCCGTTATTAGAGAGACTTCAATTCACACATTATTATAGAGGGGCATACGCAATATCCTCAAAAAAATAAATGTATATAAATGTTACGCAGGTTAGTCTCTTCTATAAATTGGCAACCCTTACTGGAATTAGTTGATCAATGTTAATGAGACATTTAGTTACCATAATTCCGTCACTCACAGATTCTTCACTTTCCACAATGCCCACACGTAAGCTGTGTGATTTCTCGCCGAGACGACAGCTTTAGAATTTTGGCTTATCGGTTCAGTCTTTTCTTCCGAATTTAGGGCAATTTCCTCGTTTCCAATTACCAAGATCTTGTTTTGAAGGTCGATGATAAACTTATTTTGCATAATTTCCCATACCAAGGACACACTGATCCTTAATATCGGCCACCAGAAATAAGTGTTCTATCACTGTATTACCAATCTGTATGGTTGCTGATATCTCGCCTAGAACAGGAGTAGTGTGCCCTGTAGCCGTTTCCAAAACTAAGCTTCTTCGAGCTGGTCGTGGTTTTCGATGCAGGAACCCTGTTCGAATGAAAGACAGTTACACCAGTATCAAGGACGAAGATGCCTTCTTGATTATCGATATACCCCTTGACCAATAGATTTTGTTCGTTTTTATTTAAGGTGTAACTGTGAATTTTAGGGCCCTCTGTTACAACCGACGCCTGCCCCGTAGTGTCGACCTTTATTCGTTTCCCTGACTATTGCTAGAAAGCCGGCTAAGTGTAAGTGACCGGCTTCTCCGGGAGACATATCTGCTGTAATTATTTCTTGATGAACTTTGTGACGGGCTTCGGGAGGTTGATCTAGGTGAATTTCTGGTATAATTTCCCTATTCTCGATTTATAGAGCGAGCCTTGCTTCGACAAGTTCTTTAAAGGTGCCCGATTCTTCCACAATTGAAGCATCTTCTGCTTTTATTTTGGCCATTTCGTTGCATACTTTACAGGATATTTAAGATTTGTTAGAGGGTAGGTTGAGGGATAGTATCACTTTCTTGAAATTGAATTTCTCTCAAATTTGCGCGAGAAGATCTAGATATACTTTTTGCTACTTCGTATTTCTGGGCTGCAATAAGTGTCTCACTCAACATCTTGTGATGTTGTAACCGAAGAGCCTGGTGCATTTCCACATCCTGTAGCCCAACAATGAATGCTTTTATGCCGATTTGTTCTAAGAAATCTTTAGGTGCCTGTGGATAGGCCAGATGCAGCAATCTTTTAATGTCGGCTTCGAACTCTTGTAATCTCTCATTGTGTTTCTGACTACGAACTTTTAGCTGACTTTAGAACATCTGTTTTAAATTCTGAGGGCCATATCTTGTCTCCAAAGCTTGGACGAGAGATGAGTAACTGGGTTCCTTCTGGGAAAGTAACTGTAAAATGGTTACTGCCTAACCTCGCAGTGATACTATCAATGAAGCCGCCATCTTCTTCTGGGTCCAACCATTGGCTCTAGCTGCAGCTCAAATTGGAGTCGATATGTTTCCCATGTTGTCTGACCGTCAAACGTGGGTGGCATAAGGGTGTTGCTAGTATAGTTTTGTGAAACTGCGAATCGAATGTGGTTTGGTTCAGTTATGGATGAAGACGAGGTAGTGTTTTCAGCTTCAATGTTGTTTACCAAAGCTTGGCTACGAATTTTTCTTTCTAACTCTACCATTTAAGCTCTAGTTTACCTTTCTTGCCTTTTCCTGTTGTTATTCCAAGTGGGTTTTTAAATGCTGTTGCTGCTGTTCTAAATGAGTTAGATGCTCTTGTTGTTGTTCCAAATTGGTTTTTAGATTCTTTTGTTGCTGTTCTAAGTTAGTTTTTAAATTATCTAAAGTAGTTTTTAAGTTTTCTTGTTGCTGCTCTTGTTGTTGTGTTAGGAGATCTACTCGACTGGAAAATCAAAGGAACGCCAATGGAAATCTTGCTCTAGATGAATATTTGCTGCTTTTCCGACAAGACGGAGCTGCTCCTCATTATATACGCCCAGTAAAAGAGTGGTTGGATAATCATAATCAGGAGCAGTGGATTGGTAGGAGATGGCCCATAGAATGGCCTCTTAGGTCGCCAGATCTGGCATCGCTGGATTGTTTCATATGGACTCACTTAAAATCCGTTGTATTCAAAACCCAACCAGATTTATTTGAACAACTGCCACAAAGAATAAAATTATACAAGAATGTAGGGCAATTTCACCTGAGTCTCTTCAATACGTCCGAGAACAGTTTGAATATCGGATCTACTTATGCTTGCAACACAATGGAAACCATTTTGAATAATTCAGTACTAAAGGTAAGCTTTTTCGTATATTATTTTAATACTTTTTTAAGAAGTTGCATTTTATACATTTCACACATTTGTGAGGTTAGGTACTACAATTTTGAAAAAAAAAAATAATGCAGTTTATCTAGAATTACATAAGGAACACAAAAATAGTAAAAGAAATACGGTTGCTATTTAAAATTTTAGAGGTAGGTGCCCTGGTGGTAAGGGGGTTGAAAATAATATGACAACAATTGTCTCAACAATTGTCCACTTAAAAAGTAAATTGACGTGTTTTTCCCAATTTTCATACTATCATTGATAGAGGCTACATTAAATGTTGTTCATTTTCAAATTGACACCCTACCCTGTATATTTATTTGCAGGACATATAATTTCGTAATCTTTAAGTGAAGAGTTGATTGATTAGAAAGCAAATGTTTAATGGCTGTATTACATCATTGTGGACTGTAATAACAGAATTGAGGAAAGAAGATTAACCAAGATGTGGACTTATGGATCTTCCTGATATTGCTGTAAAAAAAATTCAATTTTTAAGAAATTATAGAAATGCGAATGAAACAGCTTTCTTCATATCATTTCGTTTTCATTGATGAAACATGTATCTTTCAAAATGGAACAATAAACCGTTCCTGGGAAATGATGACAAAAGAGTTTTAGAACTGAAAAAAAATCAATGGCAAGAGGTAAGTCATCAAATTTGAAGTAAATAAATGTATTAACAATCGTGATTTTCTTGCATTTCCTGACTTAAATTACAAAAATTGTTAGATGTTTTTCCTCTTATCCTATATGCTAATATTGCTACATTCCAGAGGCGGTTTCTCAAGTGGTTCATTTGTGCAGTGAACACCCAGTTAAGTTTCATAAAAATTAATCAAGAATCAGTCTCCTCTTGATTGAATCATAGTCAGGTTTCCTGGTTTTATATTTGTTTTTTGATGAAATTATAATGTGGTCGTAGCAAAAATATTGTACATTGCCTATGTGAAAGTTGTATAATCACTTGATGTTTGTTGAGTAAAATTAAGTCAGAAATACCATCATCTACTTAATCAGAAAAAACAAAGTTGGGTTTATAGTACCTACCCAATTTAAAAACTAGGTGATTTTGTATGATTAATAAAAATATTTAAAAAAAATAATGTCCAAGTTGCATATATTTAATTTGTACTTACCACTAAATTATATCTTGTACCTATTCATATTCTTTAGGGAACTTACCTGAAACAAAGAAGATTAGATTAGAATTAGTAGTTTGTGCAACAAAAGTGAATATGATGGCCATATCGCACGAAGACGCATTTTAATCGTCTGAATATCGTCTAAATAAAAAAATATTTATTTAAAATTCTATAACTTTATTTTAAACCCTAAAATTATACATGTCTAATGATTATTTTATAAGATTTATAAAATAATCATTATTATAATATAATTAAAAATTTATAAAGATTAAAAATGTTGGGATCGTAGGAAAAATAGTGTACATAACTCGCTGGAAAGTGTATTCCTTGCACTCGTTACGTTTCCACACTTTTTATGTAATATACTATTTATAAATAAGTAACCACGAAATATCTCTAATCTTTTACAATATAGTCTAAAGTTCAGTTAATAAAATGAACTTTTACAACAACCCCCGTAATATTTTTCAACGTTTAGCTCGCGGACTATGAAGCCACGAGCAGTCTACCTATTTCATAGCGCCGTCGACTTCTTTAAAATCTAGCGCTGCTAGATATCAATTATGCATTACTAAGGAGATTAAGTTTTCTTGGTTAATATTTTCCAACCCTTTCGGAAAGTTTCGACGTGTATACGGGTTTGATTTTCGCGGAAAAGGCTATGGAAAAAGAATAACAACGACTAGCGAGAATTAAGCTATCGATGTTTAATATAGAATTCTTTCAAATAAAGGTTACTTTATAGGTAAATAAGCAAAACAAAATTTAAATTTCATACAAATAAATTTGTATTAAAATTAGCACTTTCAGTATTAATTAAGCCTTTTTCAGTGGTTATGGTCGTCGTTTTCAATATTTGTTCAATGCAATGTGAATCACACAAAATAATATTATCTTTTGTCTCTTTTTTGAAGCAATGCCTTTCACTTAGAAGATGAAACTAAATAATTGTACGCTTAAAAGATCTACCCAATTAGATTTAAAATACAAGTGTGGATATAGCTGTCAAATCAATAAATAGACCTGAAACAAGAGCATCACCAGCATTTTCATTACATTATCTAAACAGAGCACACCATTTTGATAAGACCTTGAAGCCTGCTTTTTCTCCACCTCCTACTCAATTTTAAAAATCAACATTTTTTTCTTGCATAAAATAGAAAAATAGAGCTGTATATTTCCAATACAATGTTACAAATTTCATTTTCCAAGTCAGTGAATAAAATTTGTTATTGTATTTTTAAACCAGCGTGTTTTTCATTGGATAAGTAACAATAAAAAATGAATCACTATGATTAATTCCTGAACTACTATACAGGGTGAGATCAAAAGTATTAAAACATAGAAAAAAAAATAAAGCACCATTGTAACATGAATAGCTGGTTTAATGTGTTTAATGTGTTATAGCTCAATTTATAGGGCGTGCGTTAGGTTTTTAAATAACTCTAATAACTTTTAAAAAGAAGTTAGGCCCCACTATATTTAAAGCTTATACACTTAACTCAACATTAGTGATAAAAACATAGAAAATCACTAACCACTAACAAATTATACTTTAAAAAATGTTTTAGATAAGGTAAGTATCAAATTTTAATTCACATAAGTTTGCACGAAATTCCAATTTAAAATAATTTATTGATTAGATCAATTGCAAAATAGGTAATATACGGTATGGTAAGTTAAAGGTAAAAATCAGGTATTTCTTCCTTCGTCCCAAACTGCAGAGATACATCAATCGCTAAACATTATATACCGGTCAGGCAACTTCCAGCAAGTGATTCGGGATTCTATTTCATAACTCTCATTCGAGACTCCTATTCGAGATTTAACTGTTAATAATATTCAAGATATATGATTCTAATTTATATTTGAACTTGAACCGTCTAGTGATTGAACCGTAAATGATCTTCAAGATAAACGATTCTTATTTGTATTCGAACTCGAACGATCTTCAAAGATAAATCATTCTTATTGTATTCGAACCCAAACCATCTAGAGATTGCCATAGGTTAAAAAAGGTTAAAATGTTATGATAGATGAAAGGAAATTTGAAAAGGATTTAGATAAAATGCTTTAACTATTAAATGAATAATTTCACAGAGACTAAAATTAATATAAAAAGGAAAAATCATATTTAATATATTAAAATATAGTAAAGCATAATATTTTATTCCAAAAAATAATATATAAAATAAATAAAAAAACTTTATTTCATGATTAACAACAAACTGTACAAATCAAAAAAATTTTAAATGTGAAATAAAGAACATATGTCGATAAGCAGATAAACACTTGTTTCGACAGAAAACATGTTATAATGATTAATTAAAATTAAGACGTATAATTTTATATAGAAGCTAACATGTGTCATTCATTGCAGATGTAGAGGTTATGTATAATTGTATGTATAATTTGATAATTTTCTCGAGAAATAATTGAACAAAATTTATATTTCAGAGCATATTATTAACAAAACGTACCTTATAAAATCAGATGGTCATTAACATAAGTAAATATTAATTAATATTTGAGTAAGAGGTGATTGTATCCGAAATAACGAAATAACGGGTTCAACCGTTATTAAGAAGCTTGAACTCGTAGCTGTACTCAATTTTCGTCAACTGAGACATTTTCGGAGATACTTTAGTTCAAAATGCTGACAATTAAAAACTATTTTACGTAAGTCGCTTATTTTGTTACCACAGCCTACTAAGGTTTGTAGTTATAAAATGTTAAACTTTTATCCTGATAAAATATCTGCAACTATGTCAGGCCGGGAATTATTGGCGTTTACCTCGTATTTAGTGGACTCAATATTGAGTAACCTTAGGGATGCAAAATTTCTTACCTCCATTGATCTTAGAAAGGCTTTTCTACAAATTCCCTTAACTGATACCTCCAAACCTAAATCTGCTTTTTCAGTTTTTGGTGTTGGGTCATTTAAATTCACAAGAATGATATTTGGCTTAAAAAATAGTCCTCGTACAATGGCTCTTTTAATGGACATAATCATAGATCCCTCTATTCTTCCTTATCGTTTCTGTTATTTGGATGACATTATTGTAGCAACTACTATTTTGAAAAAATTGTTTAATAGATTGAAAGATGCTAATCTTACAATATGGAGAAAAGTGAATTTTGTCGTTATTCTCTTCATTTCCTTGAATTTTTCTTAGATAAGGGTGGTTTAAAGACCGATCCCGAAAAAGTTTTGCAATTTTGATTTATAAAATTCCCTCAAATACCTCGGAGATTAAACGTCTCATATGCTAAATAGGTTGGTATAGGAGATCCCTGAAAAATTTCTCTACGGTTTGTTCACCTCTTATTAAAGAATAAAAAAAAGTGACAGTCTATAGTATGGACACCAGAAGCTGATGCTGCGTTTGTGGAGATCGAAAAGATGCTTAACACTAGCCCAATACTTGCAAGTCCAGAATATTCAAAACAATTCATTATCCAAACGAATGCTAGTGAAACTGGAATTGGTACTATCTTATATCCAGAATGTGATGGTCTTGAACACCCAATTGCTTATGCTAGTCGTAGATTAACGACTTGTGAAAGAGCATTATCCACTACTGAAAGAGAATTACTTAGATGTATTTTTGGAGTTGAAAAATTTCGGTGTTATGTTGAGGGTACCCATTTCATTTTAGAAACGGACCATTCTTCCTTGCAATATCTTTATAAATTGTCCAATCCTTCTGGTCGTTTAGCTCGGTTGGCTCTCCGTTTATCTCAATTTGATTTTAATATTAAGCATAGGAAAGGTTGTTCTATGACAGTGAGTGATTTTTTAAGTCGTTCAGTTAATGAGATTTCTACTTAGATGTTGCAGAATTTAAACCTGACAAATGAAATTTGAGTAAGAGGTGATTGTGTTCGAATAACGAAATGACGGTTTCAACCGTTACACCATATCAAATTTTATTTGAAAATTACTAATAATTCCAATTTTTCAGTAAATAATATATTTCGCCATTGTTAAATGTTTTTAGAAGCTTAATCAAATAATTGATTTGAAATTTAACGAACGCAATATTGGTCATTTTCCATATTCATTTTTACTTATTATAATATGTACAAGAATTTCAATTACACCCTGTATAACGATTCGTATACGTACACAAACCAGTAAGTACATAAACAACTAAATCATTTTTATTTCCTTTAACGCAGTCTATCCAATCAACTTCCCTCCTATCTTATTACCTCATTTTCGTCTGATTACATAAGAAGATACAAAATAATCCCCTTAATTCGGGGGGGTCGGGTACGACGAGTCGCTGAGACTGCCCGAATTTGTTAACTAGAGAAGACGAAATGCCGTTTTCTGGTCACGATCCAAGCTGTCACCACAGATTACTCCTATGGCGACGTGTTAACGCGTCGGATATGCCGTCAGTCACCTTTTTGATCCCGCTCGACTGCGCCATGTCGTTTAGTTCGGATGAAAATTATCATTATCGCTTATTGGGATTTTTCTAGTGAGCGAAATTTGTACGACGTATTTTTATTTTGTTTTGCTGTTTTACAGGGTGTTACAAAACGGTAGGTCATAAATTAGAACTAACTTACCTATACGCATTGAAGCTAAAGCTAAATACGATATTAGTTTTTGAAAGATTTATAATATGGTTGATTTTCAAGTGGTATTTTTGTTGTTATCAGAGGACTTTTTCTTTTCTGGTAGCCATTTCTTACAATTCTTCTTTCATAAGTTTCCACTAAAGTTGCTTAGGAAATTTGGACTAGTAGAAGTGTGAACAAAACGATTTTGGATATAGCTAAGTTGAGATAACTCATCTATAGTTGTTAACCTCCTAACCGTTTGTAGACACCCTGTATAAAATAAATTTAATCGAAGAAATATAAAATGAAATAAACCTGTCGTGATTCGTGTTTTGGAAGCGCGAACAAGAGACCGAAATCCGCAAGAACAGTCTTACATATCGTTAAACCGTCACTAAAGATCGTGAACGGGTTTCGAGGAGTCCATAAAATTTTCAGCGCCCATAAAATGATTCATACGCCGGATTAACGACAACAATTATTCCGAGATTTGTCTTAACCCTCATTTGATAGACGCCAATATGTTTTACCGCGAATTAATGGGGTGTGAATTTAGTTTTTTGATTTTGAGGTTGATCGCTTTTCTTTATAATATAAAAAAAACATACTAAAACTTTGACAACAGTTGAAAATAGCTACTTATGTAGGTAGGGCGACGATCTTACAAACCAGAGGATGTAAGTCACCCGATAGCATACGAAGTTTATTATTATCAGCAGTACATATAAACTTTTGTCATAGGTACTAATTCGTTATTGCATCTACAATTAAATATTTAAAAAAAATACGGAAATTCATTTTGGGTTTAACGTTTTGAAATTTCAAAAAAAAAGGCAGACAAGCAACAAAAAAGTTGCTGCCCAAGAAATCGAAAAACGCCTACAACAGAGAATATGACAAATTACTAAACCGGATGACAGAAAACTCTGTAGAACATATTTAATGAAACTATGTTGCTTAGATACTTCACTGTCTGGATTCTTAGCTGATTGGACACATTTTTTCTTCGAGTTCCATATGTTCAAAATATTCAATGGTCAGAAATAATTTCTAACAATTCCCTTCTCAAATTAACTTCAAAATACCAACCTAGATAGTAAAAAATATTGTTTGTTTTGGATAAACCAAGCAGTTAAAGTGAAAAGGAGACCGTTTTTAAATCAAAAACTTCTCTATTATCACCGAAAAATAAATATTTCGCCTAAAACTTATTATTTTCGTATGCAGAAACAACAACGTCGTCATGTTTTCCGATGGCAAAGAAATTCCGAAATAAACAAAAACTTTAACTATAATCATAATGCGGAACAAGGTTCGGAAAGTAAACACATTCGAGCGACGTCGATCAGTCAATAACCGTTTATAAGGGCTTAAAAGGGCACCAGAATGAACCTTCGGAAGTGTAACGAAATCTTTTATGTGTGTTTGTGTATCGTGAGTAGTATGTGTGTTGGCAAGATGATATAACTATGACTGAAATCGATACGAAAAAAATGGCAATACCTTCTAAAGGAGAGAGTTATTAAAATATTTAAACTAGCGATAATTTTTATTTATTTATTTATTTAATGGGATTACTCCCCAAATAAAAAAAAAACTAAAAAAGTAATAAATAGTTTTTAAACTTAAACTAAACCGTCTGCTGTACGCACTAAGTTAATGTATATGCGAAATATGTTTGTATTCATAGTGGATATTTTGTTTAAAATAACCCTACTTTTTTCATTACAAATATTTATATTCAAAATGTGAACACATGCAAAATTATACCAGTATTAAATTCTTAAATTTGACAGTTTACAGAAAACTAATATGTATTTTTTTATTAAATTACTTTTTAGCAGGGTACATATCAAATTTTTTTCTAACTTTTTAGTAGAGCAGACTGAATGCTGTTTTTGGACACTTTTATGTTTCATATATATCAATTATATTTCGACAAGAAATGCAGTTAGCTCCAATTATTGTCACAATATGTATTGTTTACTAATAATCTAACTATTAAAACTTTTTTTTAATATAGGGGAGAGGGGGACATTGAGACACTACACTGTGTATAGCTTGGCTTTCAATATATTGATCACATATGTTGTTGCCACTGATAAATGTACTATCTATCACCATACTGCCGTCCTAAAAACAGATGCCGTATCTACTGAGAGCGTCAAGCGGTGAAAATGAGGTTTAAAGTTATTTCCTTAGTCGGTAAAAGTATTCAGATGCGGCTAATTATGTTGGATTTTTAATATTTCGGAAACATATACGGCATTTCTACTTGGTAAGAAGTTAATTTAGCTTGCCTACGAACCTACTGATGCAAAAACTTAAAAATCCGAGTTTTTGTACGGCATCTATTTTTAGGACGGCAGCATAGGTTTAGCGATTATTCTCTGATCGATGAAGTAGATTTTTGCCATTTTCCAAAGTATCGAAACTGTCCAAATGTACCCCTTGGACAGTGTAGGGACAGGTGTGGACAAAAACAATTTGTTATGTTCTAAAAGTTTTAGTCATATTTATGTAAAAAAGGCATAGTTTTTTTTTATTTATGGCCTAGATGTATATACCTAATATGCCAGTCTCAAGTTTGTGTTTTTTTTTCTCTCAATCATGTGTGTTCTGTGTAGGCTTTGTTACTGTTTCCCAGCGCCACTTCAGGAACAAGGCATAGTTAAACACAAAGTATTTATTTGACGTTATAGGCACCGAAGTCTAATTGAAACCGCTTTATTGAACTTGACCTTGTAGTTATTTCAGACGTTCTTGACTTTGGGTGAGATTACAGAACGTCAACAACTTTGCAGATCTGCAAATATAGCGGACTGCAAATTCACAATATTTATTGTGGTTTATTATCCCCAATAACACTAAACCCAAATCCATTATTATGTTTAAAAACTCGATAATCTGATACCATAAACTGTATTCAATCAAAAGAAACAGAAGACTTCATGGTTGTAGGATGTTCTAACCTTCTTAAGGGTGGATTTGGATTTAGCAGTGTTAGGGGTAATAAATATTGCGAATTTGCAGATATTATTTGGATACTTGCATCTGTAAGTCCGCCATATTTGCAGATCTGCAAAGTTACTGCCATATTTGCAGATCTGCAAAGTTACAGACGTTCTGTAATCTCACCCTTAGGTAGTTTTAGTTAGACTTGTTCCAATTCTATTAGGTCCTTATCAGTGACTTGGGGAAAGGTAAATCCATTTTCTTGCTTTGTTAAATATATTCCGTCGACTATTTTTTCCACTTCTCCAACATAATACTTTTGCAAATACTTTAATAGCAAAAAGTCACCGATTTCGATATTTGGCGTCCCAGATTCAGAATCTATGATAAGTTCTACGTCTTGCATGAATTCTTGGTCGGAATTTTCACGGATCATTTCACCTAAACAGTCAGATTTATCATCAGCGTAGATTATTTCATCTCCGGAATCATTTGAATCATTTGCTTGTTGCTTTACATTTTCTGTTTCAGATTCTGTTTCACTTGCTTCTTCTTTTGCTTGGCTCTCTTTTCTTTTTCTAGTCTATCTTTTGCCGGCGTCTCTGTTAGAATTCGTGATTTTTCAGGCCGTCTTTCTTTTAACTTGAATTGTTTTTCTCTGCTTTGAGGTAGGGCTGTTAATATGTCTGGCAAAATGACTTTAGGCTGTAATGAAGTTGATGAAGTGCTAGTGACCAGTGCAGATGTTGATTGTGCGTCTGTTTCTTCTGGAGTCCTTTAATCTGTTACAGATGCAACAGCGAAGTCATCTTCCTTAAAAATACCTTTATCAAAAGGCACAATACCGCTTTTTCTAAACTTTGATATTGGCCAGTGTAAAAGCTTTCTGATATTCTTTTTTTGTCAGTTCGGCAATTTCATAGATAGATACCCTTTTACCAGGATGATTTACCAAACAATCATTAAAAGCTTGCTTCAAATAGGTTTTAAATGGGCCATATAGTGCAACGTCAAGAGGCTGGAGGCAGTGCGTGCAATGGGGGGAAAGGTAACGAAAATAATTCCATTCTCTCTACAAAATAAAATTGTTTCGAGGCTGGTGTGGGACTCATGGTTGTCCAATACAATCAGTATGGGTCCATCTTTCGTACATTTTGTATGTGTTAAATTACATCTAAAAATAATATGGATGTAATTCATCCTGACTCTAACTTGTTGGCTAATCCAAGACTTCCTGTGGGCGCACCATTCATAAAAGCATCCATAAATTTTGCTCTTGAGAACACATAGACAAGAGGAATTATATTTCCGACTCCACTTATTATAGCGC
Source organism: Psylliodes chrysocephalus (assembly GCA_927349885.1). Taxonomy (NCBI): domain Eukaryota; kingdom Metazoa; phylum Arthropoda; class Insecta; order Coleoptera; family Chrysomelidae; genus Psylliodes; species Psylliodes chrysocephalus. Next base: position 6,019,668 of record OV651821.1, read on the forward strand.
AAAATGTAACCAGCTCTCCTCGTTCTGCGGATACTGCCTGACCCACTTGTTTTGTACCAGTTTTGGCAATAACTTTCGGTGCGTCTAAAACAGTGGCAACTCCTGTTTCATCCAAATTGTAGGTTCGTTCCAGAGGTGTCTTATACTTTTCTAAAACTTTCTGTAAATTATTAAAAAAATCTTTAACATCTGTTTCATTAAATATGGAGACTCTTGCCATACTAGTATTTTCCGGCTACCTTAACGACAAAATTGGAAACCTCTTCATGAATAATTTCATCCAATCCTTTTCAGCGGATAACGAATTATTCTAGATCAGCGGATACTTTACATTTAATTTTTTGGTATAATCAATTGCCAGTTTTTGAGCTTGTGTATATGTGAGACCATAATTCATTTTCGAACTTTGAATAAAATATTTGGCTAGTTCTACTTGGGCAGATGTAAAAACTTGTTGACACGAATACTTTGACTTGAATAGTGATGAAAATGATATGTCAACATCTGCATCTTGTGTGTCAGAAGCGTCAGGGTCTCGGTTAGGGTCTTCCTGACGTCGTCTTTTTATTTTCTTCACTCTATTACCCACAGTCGACCTCTTCAAATTGTAGGTTATGGCTGCAGTTCTTATTGAAAGTCTTCCTTGCAAAACATCTTGAACAGCGGCAATTATATTCTCCTCCGATATACCATTTTAAAGCCTGAAAAATATGTTGTCATTTCTCACATTTTCTCTGAAGCAGATTGGGACATCAATACATAAAAGGTTATAACACAGAAATGGAATTGAAATGTCATTTACCCCAAGTTATTTATTTTTTAAAGGTATTTCGGAGGTTTATTGAGATCAAAAAGGGAACTACTAAAGATACACATGAATTATAATTAATTTCGCAGTCTTGGTTTTCTTCGGGGTAGATTGGGACAGTGTCCATATGTGTTACCGACTACATGTCCCTATATACCCCAATCATGCTTATGAACAAAATAAAGTTATGTAAATAACTAAAATAAACAATTACATTAGCATATACCGACATAGTAAGAATAAACAAGTCCACTTACCTCTAGAATTTTAACTGAGTTAATTCTAGCATCCACTTGGAAAATATTCGATCTCAAACGATTTTCGATTTATTTACAATGCCGGACACCAAAGAGTAATAAGCTACGGAGTTGCTTGAGGCGGTCAAAACTTTTCTACAATAAAATGGGTACACGTGGTGCCATCTAACGGTCAAGTAGTACAATTAAACTTCACGCTTAGTGGCGCTAAAATTTGAAATGTCCATATATGATCCGTGTCCCAATGTCCCCACCTCTCCCCTACATGACTTGTTAGTTTTGGTAACATATTTCTATCGAGATTGCTATGTTCTGATAACAATTTTGATATAGTGTCATATAACTTCAACATGCCTCCATAAATAATACGACATAGTTCAGTCTACATCCCTGGTACTGATATCTATAAATATTTAAATAAGTCTTCATGATCTAGATACATACCTAACATAAACACAACTATTTAGTTTCTTAAATTAATTTAGCCAAGCGCAATATTTATTTTTTATATTGTCTTTAAAAAAACTGTAATGTAAGTTTCGCTGCCATTTTTTTTTAAATGCATGCGACACCATCATTCGAGTTAAATCCTCACCGCTAACATCAGTCTGACACTTTATCAGTACCTCTGTATTTATAGATAGGACATATTTCTATGACTTTAAATTTATTAGGGACAACCTACAAAACAAAAAAAATATATTCTTACAAAATTGTACTAGGGTCAACAAATTATCCTTGTTCGAGTAAAAGGGATTGTTTTGTTTTTTGCCGCAAGTGAATGAATTTACCTATAAGACTCCAAGCTGGTGATAGTGATGCCTCATCATTGGGGATAGTGATATAAAAAGACTAATCATAAACCTAGCAGTTGTTACCCTGATGATAAGAACCTATCGGTTACTGCAATGGTAACATAGTGTATATCCATATTTAGAGTCTATTTTTACATAGAGGCCTCTATTTATTACAATATTTATAAAAAAATACAACGGTTCAAAGTGGAGTGTAGTGAAGTATAGTAGGCGTAAATGGAATGAGCCTATGATTTTACTACCTTTACACCAAGAGTACAATGTCAGATGACATACCTGCTTAAAACCTAAACATACGAATATTTATCGGAAATAACAAAAACAACAAGCGTTATAAGTTTCTTCGATATCTATAGTGGTCGTAGAAAATAAAATTAAAGCTGTTTTTATCTATGAATCAGTCACAATTATCTTATCGTCGATTTTCTTTTCTCTATATTTATAACATAATCATAGTCAACATAAACGTTATTTTATTGTACTTATTTATAATATTTTTTTATTTATTTCAAAAATGAGTCGCATCCACCAAAAGGTGACTAGCGACGGTACAATTATAAACAAACAAGTTACATTATGTTACATAAAAAAAACAGAACAATACTACATTTTATGGAACAATTGTATGAATTTTAAGTACGCAACAATATCATTCCACGGACAGTTTTTTCCTAACAATACGCTTCTGTCATTTGGGATCTTATAGGTAATACGATGGATATTAAATTGAGGACAATCCAGTAAAAAGTGGTTAACAGTTTGTATAACATCACATTTTACACATCGAGGAGGATCAGTCTTATTCAGAAGTTATGAATGAGTGAGTGCAGTGTGACCCAGTCGTAAGCGGGTAAGAATCGTCTGCACTTTCCGATTATTAGTAACAGGTTTCCAAGGCAATACATTTTCTTTAATAGACCGTAATTTAGATTGGGAATGTTCCCATTCTCGAGACCACCTACACAAAATTTTACTTTTAAAATAGCCTTTAACGTCACTTGGTACACTCCCGATTACTATTTCAGATTCCGCACTCGTTATCGCACTACGCGCACAGAGATCAGCTTCCTCATTTCCATCAATGTCGACATGCGATGGTATCCAAATGATATTAACAGTCCTGGAGTGTTGTTGAGACCGTAGTAGTTCAAACTGGATCATTTTTGCAATTTGGTTTTGAGGATATATTTGTTTCATTGTTTCTATGGAGCTCAAGGAGTCAGTAAGTACTAGAGTGCAGACATAATTAGAGGAGTTTGCATATTGAATGGCTTTATATAAGGCATAAAGTTCTGCGGAGAAGATACTGGTAGTTGGAGGAAGTTTAAATTTAAAAGTATTTAAGGGTGTAACTAATGCAGCGCCAACCCCTACATTACTTTTAGAAGCGTCGGTAAAAAGTTTCTGGGCATTATTGTAGTGCTTATTTAATATTGAAGTCAGACTAGCTTTTATGATGGAAGGATTGGTATGTGTTTTATTAAATTCGTGTAGATCAGTATTGATTTGAGGTATGTTGATTGTCCAAGGGGGAGGGTGATCGAGATCTAAAGGCAACATTACAGGAAACTCAATGTCTAGATGTTGCAGATAAGTTCGAATTCTTTCATAATAAGGTTTAGGTGACTTTGGTTTGTTATCGAAATGATGTAGATATCTGTTTGTAAAGGTGTTGTTATAAAGGGGCTTGTTTTTGTTTGAAGCTATAGATGTAGCATGTGATAAGCTTAAATACATTCGCCTCTGATGTAAAGAAGGTTCACCTGTTTCTGCATACATACTCTCAATAGGAGACGTACGAAAAGCACCAAGAGCAATACGTAGCCCAGCATTATGGATGGATTCCAGTGGCTTCAGCGTTGATTTAGGAGCAGAGGCGTAAGCAATAGCACCGTAATCCATCTTAGATCTAATTAATGTTCTGTAGATAGCAATTAATGTGATATAATCAGACCCCCAGTCTCGGTTGGCTAAAGTTTTCATAAGGTTCAGTCTTTTACTACATTCTAGTATAAGTTGTTTAATGTGTTCCTTCCAAGAGAGCTTTTGATCAAATAACATACCCAAAAATTTTACAGATGATTTAAACGTTAGATTCTTATTGTATAGTTTTAACACTGGCATATTGACTTGAGTGGATTTGGAAAATACGATACCAGTAGTTTTCGATACTGAAAATTCGAATCCTGTTTCGATGACCATTGTTCCAGTCGATCTAGAAAGCCTTGCAATATGGATTATTTATAATATTGTCTTTGATTAAAGTAATCCCCAACAGACGTTCGTCTAATGAAAACAATTTTTTGTTATTTTGACCAAAAATTAGGCGAAAAGTCATATAATGCTACTGTTTAAAAAACAAAACTTTTATTTTTTACAAACGCTTTACCGACCATTTATCTTTCCAGATTGATAACCCTATACATTCGAAAAATCCAAAAATCACTGGCGATCATAAAAATAAAGCCATAACCTTTTATATCGTTTTATGACTATCGGACTTCCTGGGACACGATAATGTCCTTTCGGAGTAGATAAGGACCAGTCGAGGTCCTCGTTCTTTCGGTCATCCGACATGATTTTTATTGGTGCCGACCCTCTTATCGCAAAAGGATTTCTTTCGAGGAGGAAAACTACGAAATGTTAGCGGAAAAACTATAACGCATTTATGGAAAGATAAACGGATATGAGTTGTGGCCGACATAACGACATAACACTTTCTTGCCATTTGTTTTAAACGAAATTTCGATTCATAGATTCATGTAATCGATAAAACTATTTTGATTCAAAGTTAAAAGAAAAATAGCAATACGTAAAGTTTTTTAAGTAAACTAAAAATAGAAATCTTCAGTACCAATATGTAAGATATGTGATACTCTCAAAGTGGTTCAAGTAGTGTTTCACCATTAACGCAGAAAATTGTCAATTCAAAAAATTCAAGAAAAATAAAAAATGCAGAGAATACCGTTTGGACTCTTTGAAGTTTATTCCATCTCTATCAAATCAATACTTGCCGATGTGTCTCATATGTGAACGAGAATTCAATAACGAGGCTATGAAGCCTTTAAAAATAAAGGACCACTTATCAAGAGTACAAAAAAGTAAGCTCTTGTCATTCTTTCAAGCACTTAAAGAAAAACTAGAGAAAAGGCCATCCATAATTTGATTAAAATGAAGGTAATCTTAATCAAAACGATGGTGTTATAGCTTATATCAATATAAAATACGATTTTCAATATAAAATAGTAAACAAAAACAAATTAACAGGCCGGAGAGGCTAGCCGCGAGCTTAGTGTGCATCCACTTACTCGCAACAGTTAAGCAGTGATCTCTCCGGTCACGTCGTGGTTGGGTGACCGCTAAGGGATTCCACCATGGGCCGTGTCACCATGGGATTCTTTCAACTAGCGTTTAACCATCGACGACGTGGAATGAATGAGGGTGTGAATGGGAAAGTAGTAGGACCTTTAAATGGTGGTACAATAAGCCGCAGGCTGCAATGCTGCCAGACTACAGACGGATTAGGGTGAAGCACGGGAGGTCTAAAGGATGTAAAAAAAAACAGGTAAGAACAAGAAAAAATGAAAAAATGAGTAAAATAATTGATATTGAAGGAAAACACCTAACAAATCCAAAAGATATATGTAATGAATTTAATCAACAATTTATCAAAATGGGAAAGAATCTGGCCGCAAAAATTACAAAAACTTACTACCAAGATCAAAAGCAACCACCAGTAAATTCTATGATGTTGTCTCCTACTGAATAAAATGAAACACAAGCAGAAGTGATAAAACATTTCAAAAGAAATTGCGGGCCCACTCAAACACATTATAAATATACTTTGAAAAAGGTGTATTTCCTGATACTTTAAAAGAAACAATTGTAACACCGATCTACAAAAAAGGCGACCATACTTTAGTTAATAACTACCGACCAGTATCTTTGACAACTCATATATCTAAGATCTTTGGGAAGATAATAAAAATTAGACTCACTTCATATATGTCTAAGTACAAAATATTGTCTCCAAAACAGTATGGTTTTAGAGAAAATACTTCAACAGAAGATGCCATCCTAGCGTTAGTAGAAAAAATATACAAAGCTCTAGATAAAGGTAGACAATTTATGTGTGTATTCATGGATCTTACTAAAGCTTTGGATACTGTAAGTTATGAGCTACTCCTACAGTCTCTTAAAGATATGGGAATAAGAGGAAACAGCCAAAAAATGTTTAAAAGCTACCTCACATATAAAAGGCAGATTGTTAGAGTTGCTAATAAAACGAGAAACTCTGAAATACTAGAGTATGGTGTTCCTTAGGGTACTGTTCTTGGGCCTATATTTTTTAATTCATATATAAATGGACTTTTTTCAATACAAAGCTGCGGTGAAATAATTGGATTTGCTGATGACACAGTAATATTTTATGAAGGAGAAGACTGGAATACTCTAAAAACAGCTGCTGAAAATAATTTCGCTTCTATTAAACAATTCTTAGACTGACGCTAAATCTAAAAAAAACAAAATACTTACCCATCAGTTGCAATGCAGGTGGATTACCAGAATTTCAAAGTTTAAAGATCACTAGCAATGGAAAAGTGTATAATATTTTATCTGAAAATTAATATAAGTATCTTGGCGTATATATTGATAGACATTTAAAATGGGATTGTCACATAAATTATACAGTTAAAAAGCTACAAATTATTCTCTATAAATTTAAATTTAAAAAGTTCAGTTGTGCCATCTTGGGAAAAAAGTTCTGCATAGCCCGAGATGGCACATCAGAACCACGCGAGTGACATATTTGTTTTGTCTTGACATTAAAAGGATCATTAAAAATAATAACATCATTTCATATTAAATATTTATTTAAATTTAACTAACAATAAATCAAATCTTTAAATTCAATACTAACAAATTTTGATCCGCGTTAACCACCTCCAATCACTCGAATCACACTTGGAGAAACATGTTCTACACTGAGGTGAACGCACCTCCTCTCTTGACATTTGACAAGTCAACGTCTTTAAGTGTCGCTTGTCACCACTGTCATGTGAAAACGGTTAAACAACTTGAATAAAAATAAAAATGAATAGATAAAGAAATTTAAATTTGAATATATTAATAATACTAATAATATGATTTAGCAAGTTGTAAATATCCCGAAATATCTAATTTTGGGAGTGAGGATGACCAGGAACTTGTTGGATACATTGTGGACAGTAGGTAGAATTTTTTTATAATTATAATGTATATACATATAAAAAAACCTTCAGTTTTTTACTTTGGCCTTCTGCGTTTAACTCTCTTCATATTAACTATTGCATTCTAGATTCAAATTTCAATATATATTTTCCACTATTTGTAAATTTCTTTAAATTTTAACTAATTTGTTAACTTGTTTTCAATTGTGCGAATGGTGAAGGTGGTATAATTCCTTATTTCCACACAAGCTAACTTGCTTCTGGAGATCAGAAATGATTTGCAAGGGCTTATCCCACACTCACTATTCCCAATACTGGTTTTTTTGTCACTTTGTTTGTATATTTTAATTGTTAATTTTTTCAAACAACCGTATATATACAATTTTAACTCTTGACTTAAAAGATTTATATTTTTTAAATTTTACTTCAAATTTTTTTTTTAATATTAATTTCACAATAAATTCCAAGGTAACCTATATATTTTATTGTAAAAAACAAAACCTAAATATTTCAAAACCCCTATTTTTAGTTTTTTTCTACTCCATCTAATCAATAAATAATAATATAATTCGAGAATTGTTGTTGAGGTCTTATTTTCTCATAAGACACTGCACAAATACTCACATTTAAAAAAAAAAAAAATTCTCAAAAATTTGCACGGTAAGGTATAGTTAAAAGTTCAATATTAGATAAATAAGGACTTCAACTATTAGAAAAAAAATTAATTTTATTCATAATCTAATATTTTTTATTTAACATTGGTGGCGAAAGGGGTGGCGAAAGGACCTCCTTAAGAAAGACGTTGATGATTTACGAGCGTCCTATTAAAGTAAGAATCATAAAAACATTTTTTTGACACTCTTCAGTATTTTTGAGTTTTCAAAAAAAAACATATTCTGTTTTTTTGAGTAAAATCAACGCTCAAATGCTTTGAGGCATTTTCAGGCACCCTCTATAGGTTTATTAAGTTCTTCATAATTTCTATATAAATAGGTATACAGTTTTCTCGTATATGTCTAACTTCGTTATTTCTCAAGCTAGAACCACCGTTCAAGTTCGTATTTCCGCAACATCCTGTATACAAAATACGAAAAATCATTCGTACGAAGCATTTTTTCCGTTTCGACACCTCAAATTCAGCTTGAAATTCCAAAATTCCTCTCGAACATTTCATCCACCCAACTTTCCCAACAAATTTTAATGCCGGAAAAAGTTTTCCAAACTTTCCGAGGGGTCGATTAACTCGACTACCGAGCTCCACAGAAACACTTTCGACATAGGAAAATCGCTTTCCACATCGCATACAGGGTCCTCGACGATTGTCGACCAGCAATTAAAAGTATTTTTGCAATAATATCTAGTGTAAAAATAAGTGTGTGCTGTGAAAGAGGCGGTGAACGAGCGGGAAAACTCCCACGGCGTCGGGATCAGGTTCATACTGGTTAAAACGACGCCAATGACGCCGTAGGGGCGGCGTCTCTCCTGCGACGACGCCACGAAAAAAATCGCTCTGACCAGATACCGGACAGGTGAAAATCACGTATCAGAAATGGGATTTTATCCGTGTCAGAAGTGGGATTTTATCGGAATTGATATGCAATCACGTTGGCGGAGCACGTGTCCAGAGCACACTATTCAAAGTTGGGAGAGTTTCGGGTCGAAAGTTTCGCGAGTTCAATTTCTGGAAGTTCGGGGAGCTGAAAATGGATTTAACTAGCTATTTGTTTTGGAATTTCGGAGCGATACTGTCATGGATTCGGCTAAACGTTGAACATGTTTTCCGAGTAATCGGTTTATGTACGATTATATCGAACAATTTTGAAATAAAGTTTTTTTTTTCTACAGGAAACTTTATTATAGTTAATATTAGCAAACATATTGAACATTAAACTATCTTTTGATAATGGTTTCGTAGAATTTCTAATCAATTCTATGAAGAATAAAACTTGTAAAAGACGATTATGAATTAATTCATTAATTTGTTTGTCACTTTGACAACGTCAAATAAAAGTGTACGATGTACATGTACAAGTTGCGGTATATCTATTTTTGATAATTTTTTGTTTTACTTTAAAAATATTTTGTTGTTATTTGCCTTATATTAAATTTTATTTAATTATTTTACATATGTTTATGTTACCTAGCTTTTAGTACTATATTTTTTTATATATTTTTTTTATTCTATAACTTACTCTTACATTCTCTTGCATCTCTCATCATCGCTATTTTTCATATATACTTCTAATCAGAAAAAATTCGTTCTCAGGGTTAGGGTTCTAGTTGGAATTGTTTTATTTTTTAATTGAATATTTTTGTTTTAAATATAAATATGTACCATAATAAGCTTTTTCTAAATTTGATATATGAAATGACATTTTTTGTAATCGCAACAAGTGTCAAAATGATCTACTTTACGCAACCAGTTGCATAATGTTGAACATTATGAAATTGAACATTACGAAACTGTCGGACATGTTGAAATAGACATTCAAAGCGTACTAAATCTATAACAGAAAATATAAAGATATGAATTATTAGTTATTGGCAAAATGAAACGGAGATTTTGGTTGTATATGAAATAAAAATATTGTTTTAAATAACAGAACTTTGTGCCCGGATGCGTTTCTTATTGGATCGTGGGGGCTTTGACGGGGCGTCCTTGAGACGAGACCTCTGCGCACTGCTCTGTCTTGTCCATTCATATGTCGACCCACTGTAAATCGATATTTTGACACATTCGAATAAAAAATCGATTATAACCACCTTTGATATAATTTATTTTAAAACTCGCATAATTGTGATACATTTTACAACCTTTTACAGGAGTACGGCTAAATATTAGTCGCTTTCTGTTTATATGTAAACTTGGACGACTGAAAAGTTAGATTTTTACCTGAGCTAAGTTGTAAAAAGGACGTGAATTTTAGTGGAAGTAGTTGTCAAGTAATTTTTATTCCTGTTACCTCCACATGGAGAAATGTATTTAAAAGTGTAATCAAGAATGCGTATTTTAAATTCAGCACGACACAAATCCTTCATTGAAGTATAATTATTCTTTATTTAAATTCAGGCATTCTTAAATTTTCGAATTAAAAGCTATAAATAAGCACAAATATTGTTAATTTTAAAATTAAGAATTTTTAGCATACGTTCTTAAATTAAACCAAAATAATCCTAACAGTTACATTATGGTAGTGTACATTCAATAGTTAAGAATAAGACGTTCTTAAATTTAAAAATAATGTCCTACATTAAATTTTTTTTATTCATCATTGACTTCTTGGAAATTTTTGATGTCAAGGTGAAAGTTAATGAAAAGATAGAGAGAAATGTTTCATTTTAGAAAACAAGTAATCTGAGGGTTCAAAAATCTATAAATGTTACTTTAATTGTATTAAAAATGTAAATGGGATTATAGAAATCTATAATCTATGACTATGACTACCTTCCTAGGAATTGGTATGAAGATAAGATAGGCAGTTGCAGTTAGTATCTTGATCAGTTCCCAATATTACCTACCTTGTTTGATTAACCTTTTATATTATCTATTACAGTAAGAAGTTGTGGTTATTTTGGGTTAATGGTGACTGTAGTATTAATAAATGCAGTGTGGTTGAAGTTCAAAGTTTACACCTGTGAAACGTATAAAAAAGTATGCGTTGTCAGTTAACTAGAAAATATTTGTAAGCAATGTTTATAATTGCCTAAGAATGGAAAATCCTTCGTTTTCTGATGAGTGTAAACAAATCAATGATATGTCAAATTATAAGTGATTTAAAAAGTGTAGTTGTTAAACCCCTAAAGAAAATGCAGGAGGTAAGAAAAAAGTGGAATTTACTGAACAAATTAAAAGCGGAGTAGGAAGAAAAGTTCGCGAATTTTATTTTAAAAAAGAGATACCAACACTTGCCAAGGTTTTGAACGCAATCAATAGTGATCCGTATTTCCCTAAAATGGGAAAGAAAAAACTACGGGAAATTCTAATAGATTTGAAGTTTAAGTGGGATAAACAGGACAAGGAAAGCAGCACTTATTGATTCTGAGTAAGTTGTTTGTTGGAGACGGAGATACCTCAGAACCATTTTTAAATTATGTGTATAAGGCAAAAAAATATTTTATTTAGAGGAAACCTGGGCGAATGAAGGTTACACACGGAAAAAAAATTGTAGAACAAATTTCTACAACTATAGATTTTTCTCTACAATAAATAGTACATATAGGGACAGGGACAATTTGTAGTAAAAATGTCCAAATATTTGTGGAGAATGTATTGTAGAGTTATTATCTACAATATTTAATTAATTCTATTGGGTTTAATTCGCAGTGGTACGGTGGTAACCTTAATACTGTAATTCAACGACTTAACGCCATTTCATCCACTGCAAATTTTTTATATTTGTCTCTGTGTAATTTTGTTAACTGAAGTAGTTCTGCCTTTAAACTATCTTTTTTATATTGGATGTTTTTATTAATTAACCATTCTTGAATTGCTCGTTTTTTCCATGATTGTTTCGGTAATGATTCTAAATACCGACTATGATATGGGGCATTGTCCATGACGACGACAGACCCAGGTTCCACAAGTTGAATGATGCCTTCAAACCATTTTTCAAACACCTCCGCATTCATCTCTTCATGATAGTCGCCTGTTTTCTTGGATTTAAATATTAATTCACCATTTGGTAAAAATCCACTGTCGCTTCCTATATGCGTAACTATCAGACGACTACCTTTTCCAGACGGCTGTTTTAACCCAGTTGACAAGCCTTCAATAAAGGCTTGTCGTGCACTTGTTATATGACCATCCTGCCATACTTTTTTGACCGTATGTCCTTGGTTAACCCACGTCTCATCCATGTAGTAAATTTTTTTTTTTGATATTCCGAAATTCCTCAATTTTTCGGAGATAATTTCTTCTCCATACTATTATTTCCTGACGTTCAATGAGAATGCTTTTCCTGTCGACTTTTCCGTACGTAAATTTCATTTCGTGTAAAATTTTCCTCAAAGTTTCTTTACTCATTTGTGGGACCAATTCATGATCGCTAACTGCCTCCAGAACTTTTTGCAAAGTGGGCAGCTCATTTATGAAAAAGAAACTGTGAATAGTTGTGCGTATACTGTTTTTGGCTTCTTCATCAACTGTGATTTTTTTTCTTCCGCTACTAGTTTTTGGCGTTTGTACTTCCCCATGAATTTTGTTTTCTCTTAGTATTTTGTAAACCGATGATTTTGGTACACCCGTATAATCAGAGCACATATCAACTAATTTATCTTTTGTAATTGTGGAAGTTAATGATGTTGGAACGCCCGGTTGGTTATTCGGAGGTACATCCGTAGAATTACAGCACATATGCACTAAGTTATCTTTTGGTCGCTGATGATCTCTTTCAAGACAGTGAAATACTCGAAGTACAATTTGTTTTTCACTTAGCGACCGAGACTTCGACCGTTTTACCTTTTTCGACGTTGAAGGCCCTTCAATGTCTTCCATTTTTTGCATAGTTTTAGAACGGTGTAGAAATATTATTATTTAATGTTTAAACACTTATTAGCACTAATATTTTCACCAATTGTTCTTACAACATGTCGATTACTTACTGACTTAACTGTAAAACTTACAATTCACACCGTATAATTCAAAACCCGATGTTACGCTCGTGGTTAGAAATACACTACTGAGAACGTCATCGACGAGATGGATTTTACGCGTAACAGACAAAGACACAAATATCGCTCCGTACACCGATGCCATTAGTTGTAACAAATACTGAACAATCCATAAAATAATTAATTGTAAATGATCAAGAAATGTATAAGTATTACTCATTACTGATTTTTGTTATAATTAATATCTTTTATTAGTACTATGATTGTATATTATCTATAATTTGCCACAACTTACAACTCTACTACTTACTCTATTTTGATTCTGCTAAAAACTAGTAAGGTAAAATTGAGATATGACAACACGGTTCACTCTCAATCATTATTTGTTTGAGTTTAGTAAAAATATCCAAATGCATCATGAGAATTGTTCTACAAATTGTTATAATTTTTGTTATTCATTGTATGAATTTATATTAAAAATGTATTGCGTTTTATGAAAATAAATACAAAAATTTTACACAATAAATAGTAAAAATTCATACAAATTGTAGTATTTTTTAATAAAATTTGTATAAGTATTCCATAATTATTATAATTATAACCTAGAAAATAATGTTCCTTAATAAAATATTCAATTTATTGTTTTAATATAAAAGATACAAATTCTTAATTACATTATGTAATAAATAACAGTAATAATAGCGCCCACAGTCTCAGTTGGCTTCTCTGCACCTGAAAAATATGAAATAAAAATTAATACCAATTGAACTGTTCATACCCTTAAAACGGGGATATTTATCACCTTTACACTGATTTGGATATTAAATGACTAAGTCAGATAACTAACAAAAATGAGAAAGTAGGTATGTCACAATTAAGACAAAAAAACATCATTGAACTTGGCACAAAATTCGATCGGTGGCCACAACTATTTTTTTAAAATAATCTACTAAGGTTATTTAAATTAGTTACCTAAAGGTAAATTATTTAGAAACAATAATAAATGTACTTACCACCAATAGAATTTATTATTAAAATTTTCTCAAACGAATCGGTGCTTATAATATAATAATGTGTTATAGGTATTCGTATATGTACCATGCTTTGTTATGTGAACATGGCGAACGGCTACTGCTGTCTGGCCATTTATGATCGACGTCAGAAAACGTTGGCCAATAGCAGAATTCTGTTTTGTTCACATGACTTAGAATTTCTACAATATTATAGAATATTTTTGAACAAAATTGAATTTTTTTCATAAGAAGGGATGTAAAGTATTACTATTTTTTGTAGATAAAATTACTATTTTTTGTAGAGATAATTATTAATATTTGTACAAATTTTTACAGAAGTTAGTAGTAGTAATTACGATAATTGTAATAAATTTCTACTTCTACAAACAATAGTAAAATATACTAAACATTATGAACTTCTTTCCTATTGTTGTAGCATTTTATTCGACAATTCAATTGCTACAATAATTATTAGTTTTTAACTATAAATTGTAGTAAAATTTTCTACAAATTGTTAAGTATTTTTCTACAAGTCTACTACTACAACATTGTAGTAAAATTTTCTAGTCACATTTTTTTCCGTGCACAGTTAGCAAAATGTAAATTTGGCAGGACACAAACATTCAATCTTCACGACAGACTTTTTTTGGAAAGATTATTTACAGGATTGAAGATTCCTTCCGGTAAAGGACAACGTCTAATTATAACTCATATTAGAACTGATAACAAATTTTCAAAACGTAGTTCTTTAATATTTTAATCAAAAAAAACCGGAAACTTCAATGAAGATATAAACGCTGATGTTTTTGAAGAATATTTTCAGTAGATGATAGAACATTTACCAAAGGGTTCAGTTATACTGCAGCGGTTCTCAAACTTTGGTGGCGACCTTAGATTAAAGAGACCGAAGATGTAACATTGCACACTGCGCATGCTGTTTATTTTAAGCCAAAGTAACCCACCAATTGAAAATCATTGTTGCACGACGCCACCCGAATTGCTCCGATTTCCATTCAGCGATCACACCTCCACCTGAGTTTAATCACCATTGACAGCTGTTTTTTGATTTATTTGTTGGTATTTTAGCAATTTAAAGTGTTCTAGTTATTCAATTTCAAGTTCAAAATGTCACGATGTATCTTGAAAAATTGTATGTACTTATAATACAAGTACTACTGTTATGAATATATTCGTTTTCAGCGGTAAATATTTATTAACGTTTTGACATAAAGCGCCATGATTCTCTGGGCTGAATACTTCAGATCCGCATTAAGGGGTTTCAATAAATATTAAGCATCAGATTTCATATTACTTACATAAATTTACAAAAGGGTAAAATTTTGAACATTTAATTTAAATAAATAGTAAATAGGCATTATTGCTAACGAAATTTTGTATTTAAATAGTAGTTTTATAAGAATGTTTTCTAAAGGTAGTTTTTAGCCCTTTTTGGTAGATAAATAAGAGGTAAAGAATCATAGTTGCTAGCTAAATTTTATTTTTATAAGGTATTTTTATAAGAATATTAGATGAAATACAGGATGACCTACTTAAAATTTCAAGGTTCATCTTATTTGCGGTCAAATCGAAAGTGACATTGAATTTTCAGTCTTAAAACAAAGTAATCTAGTATAAACAAAAAAAAAATACTAAAGTTACAGGAGTTAGGTCCGATTCCACCGTTGTGTTAAACGGAGATTAAAATGACAGTGTTAATGTAAAAATGTCATTTTAAACTTCGTTTAACACAACGGTGGAATCAACCCTTAGTCACGTTAATAAAATGTTACATTACAAACCCCTAAACAACTCGAACATAATTTTCGTTTACTAAAAAAAATCCAAAATTTAGCAATATTTATTTATTATACAAGCGAATGCGATTTCAAAGATAACTGGATCAAAAAATCCGAATCTCTAAATTTTGGAACTAAATGCTCAGATAAAAGCAAGCGACCGATAAGGGTTACAAAAATAATCGATTTATCGATAATTCTGATATTTTTTAATGAAAATCGATTTATCCGCTGTTTTTAATAAATTATTTTCGTTTTTTTTTAAGATAATTAATCGATTTTAAAGGAAATACAGAAAAAGTACATTTATTCAAAATTATCGATTTATCGTTTAATCGGTTTTTTAATTATTTGATTATTTTCGATTTTTCAAAGATATTATATGAAAATAATTGATTGAATATAATCGGTTATTTTACATAATCGATATTTTGGTTATTTTTTTAAAATTATCGATTTATTGGATAATCAGCTTTTTAATAATCAATTATTTTCGATAATCGAATAATCAATTTCAAAGGAAATATGAAAAAAGGATTATTAGAAAATAATAGATAATTCGTTTTATTTTTTGGAAAATCGATTTATCATAGAATCGGCTTCTTAATTAATTGGTTATTTTCGATTAGGCGATTATTTTAGAATTATTGATTATTTTTGGTATTTCAAAGATAACCGAATTATCGATTTTAAAGGAAATACAATAAAAATAGATTATTGATAATAATCGATTGATCGAAAATAATCAATTATTTAAAATAATCGATCATTCTGTTTTTTTTTTAAATCGATTTATCAGTTAATCGACTTTTTAATTAATTGATTATTTTTGATTAATCGATTATTTTCGATTTTTCAAAGATTATCGAATAATCTGTTTCCATGGTCGAAAAAAAATGGTTTATTTGAAAATAATCGATTATTTAATATAAACGATAATTCTATTTATATTATATTTTGTAAACACTGATTTATCGGTTAATTGGCTTTTTAATTAATCGATTATTTTTGATTTTTCAAAGATAATCAAGTAGTCGATTTTAAAGGAAATGACAAAAAATATATTGTTTGAAAATAATCTATTGATCGAAAATAATCGATTATTTTCAATTATCGATAATTTATTTCGATAATCACTCATCCCTAGCGACCAAATGACTTTTAATAGATTTAAATTTTAAAATGTTATCTGGTTTCAGACATATGCATTTCTAGAGTTTTATGTGACTCATCCTTTATAATAAATAATATTCTTAAAGAAAGAAGCCTTAATATACTTTTTCTGAGGTTACAATACAAAACAGCATTTTCTCATTTTGACTAATTTTTAATAATATGTAATAGCCGTAGAAAAAATATAATGTTAAACTCATAAGGATAGATTTGCAGTATTAGCCTGCGCACATGCTATTTTTATAATACTCGTAGACAATGAGTAACATTTTTTGCTCTATTAACAATATATTCTATTTCAACATTTTACTGTAATCTCTTGGAGAAAAGTCCGTAGTAAATAAACGCTAACGAAATATTCTATAAAAGGTCTTCTCTTTACATAAAATGTCGTGGCATCTGTTTGATATTAAAAAATCACGATAATTTGATTTCATAATACAAAATTCGATTAAACACCTTTTAAATAAACCTAATAGTTCATTAAGTTGCTAATAAACAAAGTCCGGTCCCTGTCACAGAGTTCGGGTCGCCGCGTGTCGCCGTCCAGTTCCCCCACTCCGTTAACCCTTCTTTAGAAATTGGCAACATTTGCGCAGGTTTAAAACCGGTGTATGTTATATCTCTGGTCTCTTTTATCTAAGGTGGCGACGGAACCCTTTTGAAAAGCGAAATATTTGACGGAGCCCTAAAATAGGTTTTTATACTATAGATTTAGATAGGTTTTATTTTACTTTCCAACCCCGGATCATTAAAAAAGCAACATTAGATCCTTTCTTAGTGAAATCTAAAAAAAAAAAAAAAAAAAATACAACAAAAAACAAAGAAGTCCTAAGTTTCCAAGTCCTGAGAATGTATCCCCCCCCAAATCCCCCCTTTCGTTGGGCCTATAACCTCATAGTACTCCTTTAGTATTTTTTTATTATGACTATTATTTTCGCGGAGCCCCCACAGAGGCCTTGCACAGCCCTAGGGCTCCGTGAAGCACACTTTGAGAACCACTGAATTATAGTAATGGATAACGCTAATTACCATTCCCGTCTAATTGGGCGGGTCTCAAATACTTCATGAAAGAAAAATAACATGATTAAGTGGCTAACAGACAGAAACATTAACCTTCCAGAAAAATAAATAAAAATAGAACTACTAGAAATTGTGAAATTAAATAAGCCTCCAGTACGTTATGTAGTGGATGAACTTGCAAAAACACATGGCATTGATGTTGTGCGCCTTCCTCCCTATCACTGCAAACTAAATCCTATTGAACTGATATGGCCACAAGTTAAAGGATATGCAGGTCGACATAATACGAAATTTAAAAGACGAAGAAGCATTGTTAGAAACCTTCATATCACTTGTTACAAAGGAAAATTTGGCAAAAGGCAATCGAGCATGTGTTAAAAAAAGAAGAAAACATGTGGGCTCTGGATAAAATCTTGGATATCGATGCTATAGTGCCACCTTTAATAATATCAGTAAATAATGACTCATCAAGTGAAAACGTGATTAGAGAGAGAGAGAGAGAGAGATATGCTTTATTGTCGTAAAAAAAAATTACAAAAATTTTATAGACAAAGCGTGTAACTTAAATACTAAACATATTATAAAAATAACTAAACAGCAGAAAAAAACAAACAGAAACAAACAGACAAAATAGGAATAACAATTGCAATGGATATGCAATATCCGTCATTATAATTATTCTAATTTAATTTTTAAATTTAAATTTAAATTTAAATTTAAATTTAAACTTTAATATTTAATTATTTAATTAATGCCATTATATGTGGAACTCAAATGTCTAAGGTACGTTATAAAATTCTGCTACTGTGTAATATGGTCTTTCTAGAAGAAAAGCTTTAGCCAGTCTTCGGAACTTATCGTATGTATTTATAGATTTTAATTGCATCGGAAGGTTATTATACAATTTTTTGGCATTGTAGGTAATGGAATGTTTTAATAGGTCAGAAGTGGGCATTGTTAAATAAACATCAGTCTCTAAATTTCTTGTAGGATATCTACGAGTCGGTCTTTCGGATAAATTTTGAATGTGCTTGCGAACTAAGCAGACGGATTCGAAAATAAATAGAGCAGGAAGGGTTAGAATTTAAATTAAGAGTTAAAATAAGAGTAGCCCATTGTTACGTTCCATAAAACCGGGCGAGGCCGCGAATTTCTGCACTAGGCGATGACGTCACCGCGTAGTCCTCTGTCCGACAATAATTGGTAATTATTTGCCGTAGTGATTTAGTTCTTCAGTGGGGTCTATGTTGCTGAGGAGGATGTACGTCAAATTTTCCTGTTGTCTGTCCTGAATGTCCGTAATGAGTGCTTTGTGCTGATATAATTTAGTTCACTTTAGTGGTAAAAATAAAGCTACAGTCAATTCATATTCGTATTTATTTAATTTCTCAAACATAATTTGATCAATATCTTTTAAAATATGAAAAGTTATGTTCAAATGAAATAATTCTTTTATATATTTCTTGTAGATACATTTATTAAACATTCCATATATTAACTACGTCCTTATAAGAAACTCAGTTATTAGAAAATACCGGATTAAAGTATTTTGTAATATTAAAAATATGTAATAAAACGCGACATCGGATTGATATTGTCAACTTTTTAAATGAAAAGTTCGTCAAATAAAGCCTTTCCGGCAGCCATATAGAACTGAAACACACTGGAGACATTATTTGCTAGTTTTCAGTTTTGAATTTTCATTCTAATTAAGTCAAGTTTTATGGTAACCACGGGCGTACTTACAAGGGGATACAGCAACTAGAATAATTATTGTTAAAATAGTTTTTTTATTATTTTCTGATGCACTAATTTTGGGGGATATCTAATAACTTAGAAATATCTACTAGAATATTTGTTATTCCATTAGTAAGGCTACCTCCTTACGGGAAAATTGATCGCCCGCAATTGACCGCCAGCAATTAACCACCAGCAATTGACCGCTAGAGTTTACCCCCGTAGCAATTAATTGATCGCCTAAGCAATTTATAGTCTACAATTGACCGCCACCACATTTATCGCCATACATTACATATAATGATTTATATACATTTATTGGTTATTTTAAATTATGGTTTTTTGAAGGGGTTGTTTAAATTAAGTAGTTATAGCTAAAAATGGAAGTTACTTATATGCTAAGTATGTTGGATGGGTCTTAATAAAATTAAATTCAACTGTCATATGGTGAAAAAAAGACAAGTAGAAAATTCCGTTTTTGCAAGATTCAATGTTATGATGGTTTTATTGTTTTTAATTTAATTCTTATTAAATAATTACTTTGTCATAAACACCACATAAAAATTGGCTTAAAAGAAGGGATATTTATACTAACCTGAGATTCTTGGTAGGCAAAACATTAAATAACCTAGGACATCCAAATAACTTTAAACATATGTTTAATAAAATAATTTCGAACAATATAGCAAATTGACAATAATTAGCAAATACACCTAACTGAAAAAATAAATACAAAAAAAAATTAAAAATAAAAAGACCAATAGCTCTAATTCCTGGCAATAAATATGCTGGCGGTCAATTTTCATAAACCCCTCCTTATATTTATTTATTTATTTATTTATGTATTTTCCCTAAAGATAATTTACATTAACAACATTAAATTTGACATGGTTAAAACCAAAAATCTTAAAGACAAAGACATATCGTAAGCTACAGCGGGGTTTCTGTAAGTGATAATTTTTATTCCACTTAATCGAAATTAAATTTATATTCTTCGATTTTGTCATTATTTTTGTGGATTAATTTACTGTCTGATGATCTCTTTATGATTTATTTGTTGACTTTTTATTTACTAAAATATGATCTAAGTACGATGCAAATGTTGGGGGACAGTCTTTTATCAGCAGTAATAGAAGATTCAACGCCTGTAACGGTTGAACCGTTATTTCGACACAATCACCTCTTAAATGTCATTTGTCGTTTTCTTCTTCCTTGATTCATCTTGTGAGAATTATTTTTGACTTGGATGTCAACGAATCAACTTGATTTGAATTTTTATATATCTTGGTCATCCGATGTACTAAATGATTTTAATCTATCGTAAAATCCGTCTGATTTTATAAGGTAAGTTTTAATAATGATATTTTGTTGAAAATATATATTTTGTACAAGGATTTCTTAAATAAATTGTCAAATTTTGAACATAACCTCAATATCAACACTGGATAACACATGGTTTTTTTTAATAAGATATTATGCTTTACTATGTTTGAATGTATTAAATAAGGTTTTTCCTTTTCATATTAATTTTAGTCTCTGTGAAATTATTCATTTAATAGTTTTGAATTGTTCATTTAATAGTTAAAGCATTTTATCTAAATCCTGTTCAAATTTCCCATTTCTTGTGTTAACATTTTAACCTTTTTTTAGCATGACTCTATCTAGACGGTTTTGAATTCCTTTCAAGATGTTTTATGGTTTTTATACCTAAAAGTTTGGTTTTGGTACAATCTGAAGACCGTTGTTTGATTCATCTCTAGAAGATCTAGACAGTTTCGAGTTTAAGTTAGAATACCAAATATCACGAGATCATTCACGTTGCTGAAATACGAATAAGGAACCCGAATCCCTTTGTGGAAGTTGCCTGAGGATATACCATGCGATAACCCAGTTTTATATTCCTTATATTGCCTTCATTTACCAAAAGATAAGTGCTGTTTAATAAATCATCTTAAATTTGAATTTAGTAAAACTATGTGAATTAGAATTTGCTACTACCTTATCTAAAGCATGGTTTAAAATTATTTGTTAGCGGTTAGTAATTTTCTATATTTTTATCACTAATTTAGAGTCTAGTATAGTAAGCTTTAAATATAGTGGTGCCCAACTTCTTTTTCAAAGTTATTCGAGTTATTTAATAACCTAATCCACGCCCAATCAATTGAGCTCAAACACATTAAACAAGTACATAGAACATCTAATATGTCAGTGGTTGCTTGTGGTAAGTTTATGAGGGGGAATTTGGATAACGAGAGTCGACGAGATTCAGCAAGATTATTTTTAAAATTTATTTTTTGAAATTTCATCGGACGCCTCTGGTTATTTTTTGACCTTAAGATAGTTTTCCACAGTTTTTAAATTTTGTTATTTTTGTTATATTGGCGTATGTTGTTGAATTTACTTGGTTTTTTTAGGTTACTGATTTTTTCATTTAAAAATGTTATTAATTTAGGTAAAGATACTAGTAGTCGACACCTTCTTGTTTGTGGTAGTATAAAATTGAGGTGTCGACTTTTGGAGCACTACTGGTATCCTTACCTTTCTGATCTTCAATTAGTTTTGCTTTATCTTGTATTTTTTTTTTTTTCAATATTGTTGCATGCTCAAAATTTTTACAATTAGTACATTGTAATTTCAGGTTATGTTTTAGCAGATACCTAAATCGTACTTTACAGGGGCCCATTTTGATATAATCATTGTAATATATTTTTTTATAGATGTAAATTATCTTTCGTGGGCTAATGTATTCTTTATTGCATATTCATTATAGTTTACATTATCAATTATGTTCATTACCAGTAATATGTAGCAATACGTAGTATAGACTTCAAATAATAGAGAATATTATAGAAATATATCATGTAACCAATATAAATCTACCGAACGGACGCTCATGATTAAATTGCATGATAACGCCGAGCTCGTCCTAATGAAACAAAGAATGTCTGAAAATTAGTTGCAAAACATGGAAAGTTGCTCATGCGAAAGTGCATTTCCCGTCGTTGCATTCTCTCCTTTTCCGCCAAAAAACATATACGAAACAATTTCCGCTGCGTTGAAACCCATTTTCCGACCATCCCGAACTTTGAAATTGAAGTGAGAACTTCGACGAAGAAGAACTTTCAACAGTCTGCACCAAACATGTGCCCCAAACAGACTTTTCAATGTCATATTTCAACTCTTCGCGTACAGGTAGTAGGTAGCCCACTTCTGATGGAAAAAGCCCCACTTCTGATTTTCGATGTGAATCTAAACTATACTTTTTTGCGATATTCTATGTACACAACAATTGCTTTGACACTTGATAACGAAAAGATAATAAAATATTACACAATTTTAATCGTTTTCTAACCAAAAAGTTAGTAGGATTAATATTTCATTATAAAAAGTTCATAAAATTTTAGATATAGGAATTTTCTTTTGTTTGTTGTTTTATTTTTAATTTTCTAATTAATCGTTTATAAAATTTTAGTTAAAACGATTAAATTACAATATTTTCTAATTGGTATTTATCAAAAAAAGAAACGTATATTTGGGATATGTTTGCAGTATTATTTTGTATTAACAGCAGATCCTTTAAGTAATTGTGTGATGTAATATACTCGTCCTGTATGTTTCTATCCAATGTTGCCAGATGTTACCATTCGCGTGATTATCGGGTAAACGGAGCATAGTTGTAACGTTGATATTTGCATGTTCCTATTTTTTCTTATATTTTTTGTTTCTTGAATAATTTTAGTTGTTTTAATATACAGGATTGTCCATGAAAGTAATATATCAAAGTTGGTTTTTTTAATAGGAAACCCTGTATTTTATTTTATATTTGACTTGCCCTTGCTTTTTCCATTATAACAATACGAAATAGTATGAGATTACACAGGTTATTTCACACGTTATAACCAGTTTTGTATAAAAATCCTATTGATTTTAATGACCTGTATATTGTGTATATTAGGTTTGTTCCCGAAGCGAGTTCCAAACATACTGAGTATGCGCAGTACAAAATAACTGTTCCAGCAGAGCAAAGTTCCAAACAAATTGAACTTGTTTGGTGTTTCCGTAAGATTAAAAACTTGTTCATAACATGTTTGTTATTAGTTCTAATAGTTCCTAAATAAAATACAAACCTTTACTTTCGCGCATGCGTGATTATTTAAAATAATTTTTCTTCTTTTTCTTATTTGTTTTTAATTGGATATTTGGTTAGTTTTGTGATTGCCTATTATCTATAATTTTAATTGAAATCTTATACAGCCTTATAACAGTTTAAAATATATTGAGGGCAGTTTTTATTTGTGCAATTTTGAGTTGATCATAAAATATAACCTCAAAATCTTCTTTTTTTAATAAATATAATCGAATGACCTGTATTTGGTTAAAACACTCAGCAACATTAATGTTTTTAACGTTCCAGCACACAGTTATTCTGAACTCATTCCGAACATTATTCTGCTCACGCATGCGTATCAGATAATGTTTGTAACAAGTTTTGGATTCACTTCGGGAACAAACCTATTGCAAAAGAAAAAATTGAAAAGCAATTCTGTAGCGGTAACAATTTTTCGATGTTAGTCAAGATTTCTGCCAACGCACTATTTTTTCAATTAAAAACAAATCTGTACAGGGTGAGTTCAAATTCAAATACATAATTTTCCCATTTTTTAATTTGACCAATAATTACACTTTCATTTGCGTTAAGGGGAGAGTAAAATTTTTAAACTTTGTTTTGCATTTTTTTATTATTGTTTTTGTGAATAAAAAACCTTTTAAGAATATTGTGTGAAAATTTAATATGAATCGAAGCAAAACTAACGAAGATACAGCGGTTTGAGTAACCGCGTCTCATACATGACAGCGCATCAGAAAATACCTGCCCGGCCCGAGCGCACTATTGTTACCTGGCAGCAAAGGCGGCTCCAGGGGAGTGGGCTGTAGGGGCTATGGCCCCCCACCGATTTATAAAAAAAATATATGCTAAAGAGAGAATGGCTAAAAGCAATGGCCTCCACCGAAAATTCGTCTCGGAGCCGCCCTTGCCTGGCAGCTGTTTCGCTCACTATATGATCTCTAACCTTACCCTTACCTTTCTTTATAGAAATTTTAACACAAGTACAGACGTGTTTATATCTATGCTGTATATAATTTAGTGTAACATTGGCCTGGCATGTTCTTTTGCTTTACTAACCTACATGCAATACATAGGAATCAGTAGTGGATCAAGCGCTCATGAATGAGGATTCGTCGTAGACAGGAGGAAAAAGATGCTTTAGACATCATGAATGATAGCAACATCCTTTATGAACCTGGCATCAATGATTCAGCGTGAGATGAGCCGATAAAACTCGCTTATGAACGTTTTATTCCAAATTTTATAGTATTCAAAACTTTAAAGCGTTTTTCCCAAAACTCATAGCCCAAGAGCCCACTTCAAATTTTTACCGTCATCTGATAACGAAATGAAATATACCCCAAAAGCATGGAAAAACATTATACTTTACCAAATAGCACCTGTGCCAATCTCAATCCTGAGCAAAGTGGCTTAAAAAAATTATTTTATAATAAAAAAATCACATAAGGCTAATTTTGTTTGCCCTTTAAGTTTTCCAGAAAATAACATTCAAATATATCTTGATATATATCGTTAAAGGGAAATATTTTCTTCCTCCTAACATCGCACAAAAACATCTATCCACGTTTAGTAGGTAAAAATCATTAAAAATATGAATCAATTTTTGCTGATTAATGTATTTGTATGCCTATTGTTGTGATTCATTTTTACAGGTTGCCATAGAAACGACAAAAAAAACTACTATGATTATGGTTTAAAATAATTGTCTAACAAGAGTTTATAGTTATTATTAACTATCTCTGCAAATGGTTTATACAATGCCATCCTTCTTCCTTTCACACACAAACATGGTTTAAAAGGTAGGTAAATATATTAATAATTCAGGTTTAAAAGCTAGGTTCACAACGAATTAGAATTGTAATTTTCAGGGAAAATATAATTGTCGCTGTCATGTCTTATGTGATTTTTTGAATATAAAATAATTTTTTTTAACCACTTTGCTCAGGATAGGGATTGGCACAGGTGCAATTTGGTAAAGTACAATGTTGTTACATGCCTTTGGAGCATATTTCATTTCGTTATCAGATGACGTTTGAAATTTGCTGTGGGCTCTCATATTATCATGTTTCCAAAGTCGGTGCCCCTCATAACTTCAAAACTACTGCAACTATCCTTTTGAAATTTTGAACACTATTTTTGTAAATAATTAACGAGGTAACGCTGTAGAGATTTTTTCAAATTTATAAATATTTTTTTTAGCAAGAATCGCGTTTTTTAATTCAAAGTGTTCCCAAAAAGTGAAAAATTGAAATTTCGAAAAACCCTCTCAGCATTACCTGGGGAAAATGATTATCTAACAAGAGAAATTTGATGTTTTTATTTCTGATGATCCAGCACCGAGTTAGGAGTTAGGAGGACGCTTCCGAATAATTGCTACCATTTTCTTATTTTTTAATATTTCTAGATGAAAATTTGAAACAATATTCTTTGAATGTTATACTTTGATGTACAATTAGTTTATATAAACAGATTTTAACTGTGTCGTCAAAAATAATTCACAAAAATGTGCATTTTTTGCACGAATTAACATTACCCCCCTTAAGCATTCCCTATGTGTAAAGTTAATGCTTTCGGAAGAGTTTTTAATTTAAATTACAAAAAAAATCATTTACAAAATACTTAAAATTTTAACTCTTCCGATTAGTAGGAAAGATACTGTTTATCATAATTTATTATTCACTCAATATGTGTTTGACAATACCTAGTGCAACTTCTTAAAAATTAAATAAAAAGAGCAACCAAAAACTTAAAATACTTTGTTTATTGTTATTTTGACAGATTTTATTTAATTGGAAATGTTTTTCTACGTAACCTCTCTAATTATGAAGATCTGAATGTGATTGTCAAATATCCAATTCATATTTCTAAGCATTTCTAAACACTTGAAACATTTCTCTTTTTCACGACTAAAGGTCACATTAAAACTCTGGTTTGTTTTTTTTTAAACTAATATTGCAACACTAATCACATTAGTAGTAATAACGAACTGTCAGTATTGGAGAATAAAGTAGGTATTTTAATGGAATGAGTCTATGATTGATTGCTATTGGAGATTGCCAAAAACTTATTCAGTCGATAATAAATTACAGCTGGTTAAATTTTAAAAATTAATGAACAAACAGCTATTTCTTGTAAATCAGTTGTTATCAGTTAAAATTAAAATATTGTATGGATTATCCTTTTTTAATTTAAATTTTAAAATCTGCCGATATCATTTACATTAGGTATAGGAAAAGCTAGTTTTAAATGAAAATTTAATTAATGTACTTTCTGAATGGTAATATAAAATACAGGGTAGTCAATTTAAAAAAAAAAATGAGAAATTATGTATGTTCAGATTTATTTTGAAATGAAAATAGTAGTACATTGGCATAAAATAGTGACTAATAACCAAAAACTTTTAGTGCAAAAAACTGGTTTTTAATCGATTTTTTTCAATATACAGGTTATTGAAATCAATACGATTTTTATATAAAACTAGCTACAGCGTGTGAAGTACCTTGTATAAGCTTATATTATTTGATATTTTTATAATAGGAAAAGCAACGGCAATTTAAATATTAAATAAAATTTTCATTTAAAAAAATATTTTCTGAAGAGTCCTGTATAATTGAAATTATTTTTTAATTGTTGCCTTTCTGATATCGCTGTGAAAACAGATTTTAAAAAAACCAAATAGTTTTGGCTGCACAAACCAAAGCGTTGCCGGTTGCCAACCCTGTAGACATACTTTATTTTTAACAGGGTCTAAGTCTAAGCTGTTGTTTTGTTTTTCCATTTATTTTAGATATTTAAATGATCTGACTATATGTGTTGTGTCTATGATTACCGACTTTTGCATTGGGTGGTCCCTTTCCCCGGACAAGCTCAGCTTTTGGGGTGAAAATTCACTCGTAAGGGGGTGAATTAGGAAGAGTATTATTATATTATTGGTTGCCTAACATATTGAAAATGTGTTAAATACTTTATTTTATCTCTATAAAAGTCGATGTGGACACAAAGAGGATTTTAAAAAAAATGTGCCCGCAATATGTTTTGCACCGACGCCTGATCGTATGCACTGTACCGATTTGCCCGATCCTATGTGCGTCCCTAACCATAAACTAACAATCTTTGGCGAATTTATTAGAACGGCGCCTTATTTTCTTTTGCTTTTATATTGAATTTGATCAAATTTTAAACATCTATGATCTACAGTTGTTTTAAATCTGCCATTTTAGGAAAAATATATCCTGGATGGACTTTAACCGCGGTAGCCACTGCTTAACTTATTTAATACATGACTATATTAAGAATGCTTTAAATTGATTAAATTTAATGGATGTTAAAACATTTTTTTATAGCCACTGCCCGCCGCTGTCGCCCGAATCATATTTACATGTGGCCGACGGGGTCTTTAGCCATTCCTGCAAAAGTAATAAAAAGAAACATCGTAAAATTCAATATTCCCGCACACAATGGGTTCTAAAATAAAACAGAGGCAAATAATAAAGCCGCAAAATCAATCGCATTTTGTGGACAGAGCAAACAGATATTAATATTTAAACTGGGGAGTAAGAGAGAATAAGGGAAAGTAGGATGTAAAAAAAAACGAAAAGCGCAATATTGCCGACTGGTTAGGTAATAAGTCCGGTTTCACTTTTTTCGTCGGTGTTTTTTTTTATTATACGGGGTCTTGCAACAGTTCTGCTGTAAATCGTAACTAAAGTTTTGTAATAACTAGTTTTTAATTTGAATTTTAATACTAAATAAAAATTTTGAAAAATCTTATCATTTGAGGTAAGGAGTTCACCATTTTCCTATTTTTGCTTATATTGGGGGGTGGGGGCTTTCCACCATTAAAAGTTTGCTTACGTAATACTTCCAAGCCCCTGACCATATTTATGGGTGGATTTATAGGTTAAAATATAGCCCAACTCGATTTCTATGATCAAGAAGGATTAATAAATTATTATTATTGATCCTTTTACTACATTATTTTCTATGTCTGATATATTAGATCTGCTCCAGATGTTTTGCAAAATGGTCCACATTTTGTTTGCTATTTACATATCAACAAAAAAAATAAGTATTTCCAAACTTTTTAATTAGCACTGAATAATTTTATACTGCCTGCTATTTTTTGCAAATTTTCCGTAATTAATCCAACAAAAACTAATACCAAAACAACCTCAGTCTCCGAAAGTTTCTCCTTCCATTCTCGAAACCCCTCAGCCATAACTTCTTTCCACAACACTATCAGACAACATCTACTTCCGGTTATTTCCAACGCCAACTTATTAGTGTAAGTAAACCAAAGTCGACTTAACAACTTCGCAAGACGAAGGCTGGAAGGGTAGAAAATCTGCCCATCTCATAATTCCAATCGGGCTGATGGGCCGCCGGCCCTATTCACCTGCCCTTTTAGTGCCCTTAACACATCCTCTATATAGGTAGTATCTCTTTTTTGGGCGGCTGGTTTACGACAGTTCGGGAAACAGGCGTTGTACTACTTTGTTGCGGTCGGTAAGAGAGCGATTTAAGGGACAGTTACGAGGGATGAATGAGGCGGGAAAATAAAGTAATTCGACCTGTTTTGAAAAAGATTACGATTTGTAGTTCCCCGGGTGCCAAATCTGGTGGATGTAGAGGGTAAGCAAACGAATTTTTTCTCTTTTGATAATTAACTAAAGCGATTATCCAATTTAAATAAATATTTACTTGTATTAAAATGGAAAAAAGTTCAATCTGACTAGATTTAGTCCAATTTCTTTATTCCACTACAATGCGTTTATTTTCAAAGAGAAAATTAATTTAATTTTAATTAGAGCCTTATTTAGCCCATTGAAGTAATATTAGTAAATATTTTAAAATAAATAATTAAATTCATAGTATATTCATTTTTGCTTCATACATTCAGATTTATTTCTTTTCTGAATATTTGTTGAAACATTAAACATATTAAAACATTAAACAACAATATTTAAGTCTGTCAGTTAGTATCTAGGCTCAAAAACCTTAAAAACCAACCCTGAAGCACATTTGAAGCTCTTGAAGTTATTAGGCAACCCACATTACAGATACGTGGACGCTTGTTTTCAAAACGATTGGGCGTGACGTAAATGCAACGAACGCTTCAAGTCCACCAAATATTCTACGCTGACAAGGCAGGTGAGCTCTCTTCTTTGACGGGACAAGACCTGCTTCGCTGAGGTTGTAATAATTGGCATTATTATTTGAAAAAAATTACCAAAAATTTTGAAAAAGTATTTTTAATGTTTTAAATTAAATATTCAATAGGAAACAAACGTATGGAAATAAAACAATCAGGATATTACTCCAGTCACTGGCTTACAAATATCACGTATATTTTGGATTTAAATAAAGAGACTAGACAGAAAGAAGAAAGACTCGAGTGAGGACTAAGGTCCAAAGCTCTCGCCGAAGGCGAGAACTCTCGTTTTCGGGACTCTAAGTACCGAAACAAAGTAATGTGTAAAGTAAAGTTTTTGTGCAGCGATTTGTGAACTATGGGTAAATATCTTTAACTTATTTTGTAAGTGTGTTGTTGGAGATAACTAATTTATTTACATATAAATGCCAATTTTATATTTTCGTCCTGAGTACTACATTTATCTTATATATTATATTAAGTTTCCAGTGCTAATTTTAGTTGTTAATAAGTCCAAACTATATAATTCAATAGGAAGTTTATCTAGGTGTTGTGAATCATAGGTTTTTTTTATTAAAAGTTTGGATATATTATCAAGTAGTGCTTTATTCCCTAAATACAAGTTGATTCATATATTTTTAAGACTATTAGTCAATTTAGTACTTATTTTAAATATACATTTGTTAATGTTTTAATAATTATTATTAATCTATCTTCCCCCTTCCAAACCAGTAACGTATTCCAAGTATTTAAGAAGCCTCGGCATTTTTATTCCCTTAAGACTAGAAGAGTCTAAAACTATTTGCCAAGAAGCACTCGACTATGCTATTAAGGGATAATTTTTATTCTTTTAATATTTTTATTTGACACAGGTGAATGAATGTTTCTTCTGGAATCCAGGACCCTTTGGCTGGTGACAGTGCTGCTTAATCCCTTAATAGTATATTAACAACAGTAGCTCAAGACCTATCAATGGTTACAATAGGTCTTTAGGCTAGTTGGTTGTTACAAGGTTATAAAAAAATGTGGTCTTGATTCCATGTTTAATTTATAAAATAATTTTAATAAATAGTTGAAATATAAGCAAAGTGTGATAAATTTTACAAAGTTAGTGCCGTATTAAATTTACTATTTACATGTTTAGTATTCATTGTGACGTAATAGAAGAATGTCATTAAATGGTGTTAATTGCAACTGACTTTTTATTTTCCTGTGACTACGAAGAAACTTAGCACCTTTCTGGTAAGCAGTCCATTACGGTCTTGGGAATAAGTTGAATGCAGAGGTACAGGGAGGCATCAAACTATGTATCTTAGCGGTGTAGCGGTCTAACGCGCTTATATTCATTTATAGGCAAGTTTATGAGTCAGAGACTGCTGGGCTTCGAATCCCAAACCAGACCATGTGGATTTTTAATTAAATTGCATGGTTCGGTTTAGAATTTGATGTGTGCCGTATTAATAGAAATTCAATTTCTGTTGATATGACATGCAGATTAAAAAAAAAATCGCCATGCATTACCGTCTCGATGATGGTGGGTGAGGTTTTCCGGGTTTTCCTCACCTGTAAGTCAAATGGCACCATCAATCATCTCTAAGTCTCCCCGGAGCGCCACGGCAAATAATAATAATAGCCGTCCCTTTCCCCGCACAAGCTCAGCTTTTGGGGTTAAAATTCACTCGTAAGGGGGTGAATTAGGGAGAGTATTATTATTATCAATGTATATAGCTTGGAGTACTCAAAATCACTACTTTGTACTATTAGATACATAATTGGTTCCCTATTTCCATAAATTCCTGAGGAGAGGAATGATATCAGATTTAGAACAGCCACTGTAAGAATAACTAGAGCCTAGCGAGAGCCTGATTACGTATCATTACTTATTAATTAATCGGTGATGTTCTCATCCCAAAACAGCAGACCCTTTCTTCGTAGAGCTAGACAGCCTCAGCACGTGGTCATTCCGATCTTCGGAAAGTCAGGTCGTTGGGAACCTTGTCTCCATCACCTAAACCAGAGGTCCTCTTCTTGAACACCTACAAACAAACTACCTCAACAAAGTGGTGCGTTTTTTACAAACCTACGTATTATTTGATAACGTACGGTGTTTTAGTTTTAGACATTCTATGGTATAAGATCTGTTTAGAAGAATATCTCTTATCATTTTCGAGATAATGACTTTAACTTTATATGTTTCTTATAGGATTTGGATTTGTATTTTAAATAGCATTTTTATCAATATTTTAAAAATGTACCACATGGTATTTTCTTTCAAATAAATACTGAAATAAACAAATTTTGCTGCTGTGCTTTAGTCTTGAGTGAAATGAGTGCAGTAATTTAATTCGCAGCACGTAAGACAGGTTCAAGAGGAAGACATTTTATTTATAACTTATCCTTCTATGCTTATTTGTAGTTAAAATAAAAATTTTAATATATCTGATTGGCCTTATAAAAGTTTGCATAATTTTCACTCTAATAAACCTTTTCTTTTGACAGATAAGTCAGACTTTATTTATTCATAGCCGTATGATATGTATTTTAATTGATTCGGAATTTTGAATTGGTATATAATATAATTTTACAGTTATATAAGAATCGCGAGTGCATTAAAAAATATTGCAAGCGCAAGTACGCGTAAACGACCTACATTCCTTTTTCTTTCGAAATTAAATTCCTACACTCAAAAAATTACACTTAGATTATACTTCCAAATATATCATATTTTTATCTGCAAAAACTATTCCATGAATTAAATTTTCGTTACAAAAAACATGACAGAAACAGGTTTTTAACAAAGAAAGACGAAATCATTGCGTGGAAACATGATTATTTAAGGAAAATAGCGGACGCAAAGAATCAGCATAAACAGATATTTTATTTAGATTAAACATGGGTTAATACTGGACATACAGCAACAAAAATTTAGCTGGATACCTCTATCAAAACTAAGAAACAAGCCGTTATGAAAGAGGTCTCTTGTGAATTAAAAAACCAACAGGAAAAGGAAATAGTTTAATAATAACCCAGATTAGAAGCACCAATGGATTTTTGCCAGATGATTTATTAATGTTCGAGTCAAAGAAAGACTACCATGAAGAAATGAATGGTGCTGTTTAAAATTGGTTTCAGAACATTATAAAAAATTCCAGTCAACTCCTTTATTGTTTTGAATAATAAATCCTATCACAGTATTCAAATACATGTGATATTATAGCAAAAATCTTTAAATCTACACCATTGAACAATACATCACCTAACTTTACGTACTTATGAAAAGACACTTCAGCACTTACATTATCCAGTTTTTTGCTCAAAATGTATTTGCGAACCATATTGTTAGCTATACACTAAAACTATAAGCCGAATTATCTCCAAAAAAGAATAAAAATCAACAAAAACACCCGATATGGAACAATTTACTAGATGGCAACGTCGCAAACTATCGATCAATAAAATACTATACGTGTCTAAAAAGTATCCGACCTTTGGAATGGTGTTCAGCTCCGTCGTCGCGTTCCGCATTATCTCTTCTCTACTCTCAAAACGGGATCCTTTCAGGGGCGTCTTCAATTTTGGAAACAACCAGAAGTCGCAAGGAGCCAGGTCTGGAGAGTAGGGAGGTTGGCGAACGGTTGTAATTCCATGTTTGGCTAAGAAAGTGTTGATCAATTGGGATGAATGTGCAAGGGCGTTGTCATGATGCACAAGTGCCAGTTGTTCGCCGTCCACATGTCTGGTCTTCTGCACCGAACTGCGTCACGGAGTCACCGGGGAATATCTTAATAGTACTCCTTTGTAACTGTTTGTCCTTCCGGTGCGTATTCGTGATGTACAATTCAACGGACATCAAAGAAAACAGTCAGCATCACTTTGATTATGCTTCGCACCTGACGCGCTTTCTTCGGCCTTGGAGAATCGGGATGCTTTCATTACGACGACTGTCTTGTGTTTTTGGGTCGTACCCGTACACCCATGACTCATCTCCAGTTATCACCGTGTTTAGAAACCCAGGATTACTGTTGGCGGTATCCAGAAGGTCTTGTGCAATGTCAAAACGAAGATCTTTTTGTTCCGGCGAAAACAACTTAGGTACGAATTTCGTAGCCACCCGGTACATGTTCAAATCTTCACGCAAAATTGCATGTGTAGGATATTTACTCACTTCAACCTCTTCTGCAATCTCCCGCACTGTCAAACGACGATCTGCCATTATCAAATTTCGCACTCTCTCAACATTAGCTGCACTCCGAGCAGTTTGGGGCCTGCCACAACGCTGTTCACTCTCCGCTGATATGCGGCCATCTTTAAATCGGTTGAACCACTCCTTAATTTAAGTTACACCCATCGCATCTTCTCCAAACACCTGCTGAATCTTACGAATTGTTTGACTTTGAGAATCACCAAGCTTTTGACAGAATTTGATGCAGTATCTCTGCTCAATTCGTTCAGTCATCTTGCGAAAACACTAAATTCGATGAATACTAAGAACAGCACCTTACTTGGCGACCTCCAGCCAGCGACTTGCACAAGCAAACGCGGTGAAAAAATTCAAGCATGCTCATTAAGGTTCCTCCTTCCACCGTGCACAGAGGCGCCGCCTTAAGCCTTGGTTTCTTTGAACACTTCGTCGCGGTGAGCGTACAGTCCGTCAACCGTCGCATTTTGACGATTTTATCCAACCTGAGTATTTAAATGGGAATGGTTTTCTTGAATCCGCTTAGCTGAACAGGACGGCGTCATGCCGCTGATTTGTCGCGAAGAGTCGGTTGATATCTGTTGGTTGGTTGATATCGTCGGCGTGTGCGGAGACTATATTGTTATTAATTTTAAAACAATGAGTGACAAATTCACACATATAGATGACATCATGACTTTATTTTTAGGTTTCTTGGAAATGATGTCCTTTATAAAACTCAACACGAATTCAAAAAAAACTGTAGAAAGTCTAAAATACTCCCTAAATTTTGTTTCATTTCCAAAAAGCCTCCGCTGCACAGTGATATTAAAGGCACCTTCTGTATCGCGACACAAAAACAACTCATTCACTGGCTTATTGGAAACTTTGACGGCTGCAATTGCCAGTTCCTCTTGTTCTTCCTCTTCCAACAATAATAACAATGCAAACAATTTATTTGCAACCATTTTAGTACCTTTCGTTTACATTCATAATACATAAACAGCACGTACAGACATAGAGAAAGTATAATTTTCTATATTTTTTAACAAACCACCTCGGGCGAAAATTGCTGTCCGCTCACCGCGACGGAGTGTTCAAAGAAACCAAGGCTTTAGAATCACTACTTTGCGCGGAAAAAATTAAGGTCGGATAATTTTTAGACAGGCCTCGTCTAGTATGAATGAAACAAGGTTATTTTCAATTGCGGTGTTGTCACGTTAAACGCTTTTAAAATCCATTCATTTATTTGCAGGCCTATTAAAGGTGTTGTGTTTGCCATAGTTCAACTTAGTATTTGCAAAGTTGTTATTTAACAGGCTCATGTATACTGAAAGCAGTTAAAATATGTTAATGTACATACTTTATACGTTTTTTGTTTTGTTACAAGTCATTTTATTGAAAGACACTATTAGAAATGTTTCTGGAAATATTGTAACAACCCTTTTCACAATGCGTTGGAGAGGGAAACACTGCTCTACGTACGAAAATGAATTGGTGGGAACGCTTGATGTGTCGCAATATATCTCGAAACTATTATAATTAACAAAACTTGTTGCTATAGGTGAGTTATAGGTAAAAACTATTTTTAAATATGAAAGGGATAAACTACACAACCTGGCAACAGCGCACCAGGCTACGCATGTCGGTTCTTTAACGAAATAGCTACGCTCTACGTTTCTTTGCAATGTATGACCGGGTTTAAAGGTAAATATGGTATATACCATTTTATATGCCGTGACCTTATTTATAGTATAGAAACTTATTTTGCAAAGTACGATTATGGAATGTA
The DNA here is from genome assembly GCA_927349885.1 of Psylliodes chrysocephalus. Taxonomy (NCBI): domain Eukaryota; kingdom Metazoa; phylum Arthropoda; class Insecta; order Coleoptera; family Chrysomelidae; genus Psylliodes; species Psylliodes chrysocephalus. The sequence goes on from OV651821.1 coordinate 6,055,359, forward strand.
ACGTTATATCCCCACTTTTATTGCACTTTTCTTTTATTCAGACTATAAGTTACTTACGTTTTTTGTCGTCACTGCTTGCCATGTTTTGCCATTTTTGCCATTTTTAAGAAAAAATGTCAATTTTGACATTTATAATAAGTCACGCGATTGAACATTTGCATTTCATTCGTTATTATTTTTAAAGCAACAAATGTCAAAATTTATCTACAGCATTTAGAAAAAATATTCCATATGATGCGCACTTTATGTGTGACACTGTATTGACCATAACACACCTATGTAAGAATAACCTTCTTAAGTAATAAATCTGTAAACTAAGAAGGGAATCCAACCTCTTAAATATGGCCATCTTCAATGAGATTTGGAATTGTTTTATTTTCTCATAATAAATCTGTGTTTTGTTGTAGTTAACCCTTACGTGGATGTTATGGTATTTCTTATCACCCAGTATGCGAAACAACAACAGAATATTAATAACATTCTTCCACGTTCTTCGTACTCCATCTACAAAAACTACCAGGACGATTGCGCCATGTGCATCGCGGTGAGACATTTCTCACAAAAAAGGGCACATCATCGTCAGAAACCCGAGTCTTTGTTCACCTCCTTTTCTTTTTTTGGTGTGGAACTCCCAACTTCCGAGGTGCGAAGGATATTAATGAACTCCTGGAAGTTTTCCGGACAACTCCGTACGGTTGGAAATTAATAAACGACTGCCATATTAGCTGTTATAAGCAACAGACAGGCTCGATTCGTCATTATTTTACGCTACATTTAACGCATACTTCATGGCGGGGCGGTTCTGAGTTCAATCGAAACTTTTCTGACTATATTCGCTCGACTGGAATTGAATTTTGCTTTTCTATGAACGCTTCGCGGCTTTACGAGAGGTAATTTTGCTTGAAATTGAAATTCGTATGTTAATTATCGATTCATATGTTATTTAAATCGGATGAAAAAAGTTTGGTCAGTTTGACCTATATCGACATAATTTTTATAAATATATAATAAAATTAAACACTATTAACTTGGATGACTATTTTATTTTCATAAATTAAACGATACCGGATTTACAATATGACATAACCTTAAAACTACCTTATAAACCAGTGGTCGCCAACCTGTCGATCGCGAGTTACCGGTAGCTCGCGGAGGCAATTCTGGTAGCTCTCACAACGATTTTAATTTAAAAAATACAAACTGCAAAAATCAGAGAAGCTTCCGAAAATTCCACAAAAAAATCCTATTGTCATAATATTAAACATAAACAGCGGCAACGTTGCGGTGAGCGATCTGCCGCTGACGACATCAAACTAGAATCGGCTAGAACCGACCAGCCGGATCAGCGCGTTAATGTTCGAGAACGATCAGGATTGAACGGGATAAATACGCACGGCGCGGCGACATTGCGCTTAGTTTAAAACTGAACGCGTAACCAACGTCCAGCGGTTGGGTTAGTAGAGAACAACAAAAAATAATATTTTGGCAAGAAGTTGTAAGAAGGTAAAGACATACCACTTTCATTCGGAATGGGAAGAACAATACTTTTTTACAGAAGTTAAAGATAAAAATGTGTATTTGTTATGTAATACTTCGGTCTCCATTGCTAAAAAAGGAAATATTGAGAGACATCATAAAACTGTACACTACATTCTGCCGCCAGAAAGGAGAAACTGAAACAGTTAAAAATGCAGTTAATTGGACAACAATCAATAATTTTAAGAACAGTCGACAAAAATAAGGCTGCAACTGAAGCATGGTACCGTGTGTCCCAGATAATTGCACAAAAAAAGAAACCTTATGAAGACGGGGAAATGATAAAACAGGCGTTTTTAGAAGCTGCTGATTCGTTATTTGCCAACTTTAGAAATAAAGACGAGACACTTTCAGCTATAAAATCTATGCAACTTTCTGCTAATACAGTGATGAGACGTGTAGAAGTAATGAGCAATGATATTTTTTTACAGTTAAGAACTGACTTAGATAACTGTGTTTATTTTTTACTTCAACTGGATGAATCAACAGATGTCGTTGACACTGCCCAGATGGCCGTGTTCGTCAGGATGGTTTTTAGTGATTTTACGATTAAAGAAGATCTTTTGAAGTATATTCCACTGAAAGGAGACACTACTGGACAGGAGTTGTTTTCTAATTTAAAAAATATTATTTCTTCCGAGAAAATTCCAATATCGAAAATGGTAGGCTTGACAACCGATGGCGCTCCAGCTATGATGGGTTGTGATAAGGGTCTGGTGGCGTTATGTCGTAAAGATGAAACTTTTCCGCAATTTCTCTGTTACCACTGCATTATCCATCAGCAAGCATTATGTGGAAATTTCCTGAAACTAAACAACGTTATGAAACTGGTGGTAAAAATTGTGAACAAGATTAGAGCTCAAGCGTTACAAAGATTATTCAAAACCTTGACTGATGAAGTTGACTGTCAATACTCCTTCACTCTGAAGTCCGATGGTTAAGTAGAGGACGGGTGCTGAAACGTTTTAATGATGTCCTATCTAGCATAGTTCAATTTTTCAAACAACGCGATGAACCGACTCCGGAACTAGAAAATTCAATCTGGCTTAGAGATTTTGGTTTTCTCGTGGACATTACAGAGAAATTAAACAAACTTAATTTGCAGCTTCAGGGGAGAGACAAAGAACTAGCGGAAATGATTTCTGATATAAAAGCATTTATCGAAAAGCTGGAGTTTTGGGAACAAAACCTAATTAACAGCGATGCCAAGCATTTTCCTATTCTTTCAGAAAAAATATCTCAAAATCCATTAGAACCCTATGACAGCAACTATCATGTAGAAATACTTTCTACCCTGAAGAATAACTTCAAAAATCGTTTTAAGAATTTCAACGAAATGGCTTTAGTAGCGCAGTTTGTTGTTTCACCCTTTATGGAAATTGATATCCAACAGTTTTCAACTTGTGTTATGCAGAACTTTGGCGAAGACATCGCTGCAACAGAAATGAAAGTAATTAAGTTTCAAAATGATTCAGCCTTAAAATCGTCTCAAGTACCAAATGTATCTGGCCTATTGTAAGTAAAGACAAATATTCAGTTCTATGCTGTGTTGCCTTGAAAGTGAAAGCATTATTCAGTTCAACCTATTTGTGTGAATCGTCTTTTTCCAATATAAAGTTTATTAAGAACAAATATCGCAATCGACTTACAGATGAACATTTGGATAATTGTATTCGAATGGCTGTATCAAATTATACTGCAAACATTAAAAAAATTATCGATGAGTCTGAGTGTCAGCCTTCTCATTGAACGTGCTTTTTTATTTTTCAATGTTTATGTTCATGATAGTGCGTTACTTTTTTGTTATTATTAACTATTTTTAAATCTTACGTGACATGCCGTTGTGACTGGATAAAAGTTTGTGTTTATTTTTCAAACACCTTCGTTTGGTAGGTAGGAATGTAGCTATGAATAAGTACGTATTAGTAATATTAGTTATTTTGTTATTAGTTTATTATTAGTACCTACGTATTATGTATTACTAGTTAAATAGTAAAATAAATACATATAATGATAAATTAACTGTGGATTATTTCATTTACGTTGAGTTACGTGGCTTCCGTGTGGGTAGCTCGCTGTTTATTCAAAAATTAACAAAGTAGCTCAACACATTGAGAGGTTGGCGACCACTATTATAAACCATAATAATTGATATAGAAACAAAAACACTTTGTGACAGAATAGCAACTGTTAAGTGTCATCCTAAAATAGTTATGCCGACATAGATACTGTGCATTCTAATATCACCAACATGGCGCGAAATACAAATATTCCTACAATATTTTGAATTAATATTGGAAATTTTGGTGGCCCAATAAAAATATTTCAAGAATCTTTAATTCAATTACTAAAGTGGCCAGGAGAAAAACTTTAAAATTATTTAGAGAATCTTAATACAACCGCTAGATGGCGTAATTGAAAAACGTTTTTTGTAGACTCTGACAGGCATATCAAAATAACTAATACGACCTCTTGTGGTCAGATCTGGAATCTTTTTCGATGACATACAGTTTTTGTTCTGTGCTTTGTTGGATAAGCAATTGTTTATTTTTGTGTTAAATCTGTTTTTAAGCGTGCTTTTTTTCTAGAAAAAATGTGTAATTCGTATTGTTCGGTATCTCAGTGTTCGTCTTGAGCGAAAACAAACCCAGACCTGAGTTTTCATTTGTCCCCGGAGGCCGGAAAACATCGTGTAAAAGTTAAGTCAGCCTTAGGTGATCCCACTTGGATGTGTAGGCGTAAAGCTTGGATTTTAAAGCTAAAAATCGGAAAACCAGTACCTAAATATATGTTAGTTTGTTCTAAACACTTTACTGATGACGATTTTTTCCGAAGAGGTAAATAAAATATTGGTCACTTTAAGGTTATGTTTACAATTAAAATTTGTTATTTTTAGATGTTAATACTCCAGACAGAAGAAGATTAAAGTGGACAGCTATTCCCACACAAAATTTGCCAATTTCATCTGTTCCAACTGTAGAACCTGAACCTGAAGTTTCTCAATGAACTAAAAGGTTAAACATGAGAAATGCCACTAAAACTCTATACATTCCCATGAAGATTTAGAGCTGCAGAAGGTATACTAATGCTTTTGCAGGAACAGTCTAATTATGAAGGACCCACTACGTTTAGAGACTTTGAGGTACAAGTAAATACCCCGAAATTTTTTTATTATGTGATCTCCTGACAACAGACAGTGCTCTTAATACTTTCACTAGAATTCACAGATATTCCATGTAGTCGATTATGCTTAATTTCAACTCGCCAAATTAATCCTTAAATACAACAAAATATATATTAGACTACGAAATAAAAGTAAAAAATTTTGAAAATCAAAAATGACCTTAAAAATAAATTTTAAATTTATGGTAGATTGTGGTGAAAAAGCGCACTTACCTATAAAATAAATAACAATAACTTTTCCAGATAAAATGTTCTCTTATTAACGGTAAAAATGATAAAAAATTTATTAAAAATCAAAGCACGCATTTAAAAACAATACGTAAACAAAAAACCAGTGTCAGTGAAGAGGGTTCCGAAGTATGCCACGATGGCGCTACGATCTTATTTTCAGATACCTATAGGAGCACTTTTCTTGATTCAGACATATATTTTCAATAAAACTATTCTGATAAAAAATTTATTACCATAAATTTTATCACAGTTAACTAGCCGCTACTGTATAGGTGCTGTTGTAAAAAACGTTATTTAACTACTAAAATTGAACATTAGTAACATGGTCGCGAATACATATCGAAATCACCCGGTATACCTACAAGATATAGACAAACATCTCCGTGGTATTTTTCGGTCAATAAGTTTTTATTTTTTATACTTTATATATTCATAAAAAAAAATACAATTTTTTAAATATTTCCAAAACCACTTGAGATATTTTAATTAAATTTTTGCAGCTTTTGAGAATTAGCAACGTTGCGTTAAAATCAGTGACGGCTTGTGGGGGGTTCACAGTGACAGAATATAGACATCAATACAGATGTATGAAAAAAACTTTCAGAGTTTTAAAAAGTTTATAATATACATTTCTAAAACACTGACAGTTTTTTACCTATATCTGTACCGGGATCTATATTCTGCTACTGTGAACCCTCAAAATTTTGGTCACAAGCCGCCCCTGGTTAAAATATTTTAAGTGGTTTTGGAAATATTTAAAAAAATGTATTTTTTTATGAAACTTTCACACCCTGTATTCCCATAACGAAGCATTTTTAAGACATAGTGTATGTGACAAAAATACCTTTATTTTAGCTCCAGAATACGCTTCTAAAGTTATGTACCGTACTTATTATATATAGTACTTAAATTATAAAAAATAAACACTATTTAATCGAAAAATACCAAAGTACTTTTTATTTATATAAAATTCTACTACGGTCAGGAAATTATCCTTTTTCATACAAGATATAGATTCTTTCCGAAATCACTCGTATACATTTCCCCTGCTTATTTTTTTTATTTCCATATGCATGAAATTTGACGTGGACATATGTCCTGATCAAATATGCTCGTCACTTCTAGTGGTCATCTGTCTGTACGATAGCCCTATATCAATATATCAATAGTATCCGAATTAGGGCTGTTAGCCCACCAGTAAGAGGGCGAGAGGGAGGATTTCCTTAAAGTTTCCTGCTGGACATCGTACAGGACCGCAGCGAAGCAAAATCTGACTTGCATGAAGAGTATAAATCTAAACTTGTTGTGGGTCATATAATCGGTAGAAAGAATAAAAGGTTTAGGAGCCAAGAAAAAGATAAATTAACGAAATAAATAAAAAATAAATAATAACTAACGATACTATTTATTATGGAGTTCTCTAGATCAAGGCCAGAGATAACAAAAGAGACATTTGATGAAATTTGATGATCTTCGCCTAGAACTGGATAAGATGACAAATATGGTGAATGGTAAATTGAGAAATAATAAATACAACAGTAAGCCTAAAGAAGAAGAAAAAGAGGAAGTGGTAAAAATAAAAATAACTTAACTCACGCAGAAGAAAATATGGGTTTAGTATGCATAAATGCATTTCTTATATGTACCGATGCTGTGTAAAGGTATTTGAAGATTTGAGAACAAGCTTGACCTCCGTCGAACTCGAACTAACAGATTAAATTTCTGTTATAGGAATCTGGACAGTCAAAGTCGTGATGGTCTAAAAGGAAAGGCACTTGTCTAGCATACAACATGTCCGAATTTGATTCGCGGCTGCGACAGGCTTGTTTCAACTTTGGAGTTCTTCTTCTATTATATAATCCTAATTTTTTCTCAAAAATTGGTTTCTTTTTTATATTGTTTGAGAGGATATTATAAAATTTCACTGAAATATATTAGTGGCCTTTCTGAGAAAACCATTTTTTTTTAGGTAGGTCTGATAAGCATGGACTGAAAGACAGTAAATGAGCCAAAAGCAAATTTTTAAAAAAGTGGCAGATTATGACAAACTGAAATGGGCAATCAAATCATTTGAACCATAAAAATCACCGGGAATTGACGGGATTCATCCAATAATGCTACAACGAGGACCTGATATTTTATATAGAAGACTCAGCATACTCAGAAGTAGCCTGGCCTTTGGAGTCACTTTTATACCAAAACCAGGGAAAATCAGAATAGGAACCACAAAGTCCCTAAGACTAATGTCTTTTGTACTCAAGCTAAACTGCTAGCTATACATATTAGATACGGGATATTGGTTCAAAGACCAACAAACCAGTATCAATACGCCTATATTGCAAGAAAATCAACAAAAACAGTTCTCCATCAATTAGTAAAAAGGGTGGAGGTAATGTTAGGAACTTTCTTGAACATCGAGGGAGCATTCGACAATACCTTCATCGATTCTATCATCAGAACTCTGAAACAGAGGAATCGAGAACACATGTGTGATCTGGATGATATTTATGCTAAGAGGGAGAATGAAACATGCAACCATTATGGGACAGACGATAGAAACTCAGGTTGCGAGGGGATGCCCACAGGGAGAAGTACTGTATCCACTCCTGTGGAACCTGGTGGGCTGTTTGAGACTCTCACATTATGCAATTTTGCAATGTGCAAGAACAAACTGAGAACACTGGCAGACCTAAATGGAGTAAAACTAATTTGGGTGCCAAATCATCAAGGAATCTAAGGCAATGAAAACGCTAACAGTAATGAGAAGTATCGGAACCAGATATAAACAGAGTACCAAAAATGACAGTTCGAGGTTTCATTATTGACTAAGTTTGAAGAAAACACAACTATTGGGAAAATGTCCCAAAATAAGCATGTAGGAAAACTTTTAAAGAAAAGGAACAGGAGAACCTCCATGCATAGTAACTAGTTGAAAACAGTAACAGGACTCATGAATTTGCATGCCCCAGTAAAAAGACTCCTAAGCAAAATACTGCCATCCTAAGAAAGACCTCCGTATCTTGCGAAAACATGATTTCGAGGAAAACGCGGTTTAACATATTTTATTTGGTCTCAAAGCTATATACGGGAAAATAATTTTCTATGGTAAATTTGGGCAAGAAAAATCAAATACGTTTTTTTTAGTAAAACAGTAGTTTATATTACCAGAAACATGTATATGGTAATACTTTTTTTTCAATTTTTGGAGATACGGAGTTTTTCATAGGACGGCAGAACAGACTTATATAATGGAGGTCTATCAGTCACAAAAACTTTAGAAGAAACATGTAGAAACTAAACTAAATTAATAAGGGACAGCAACTGACCAGTCCCAAGTCTCCACCATAGCTTGCAGCTTAAATAATTCAAAATCCAATCCAATGGAGGTTGATCCGACCACGTAGAACTAAACCATACTGATACGGAGAACGAGGAACTGCTAAACTTTCACTTAAAGGCAGCAAGGGTTAGCCAATTAATTTCGTTAGGCGAAGGCAAGTTGGAGTACAAAAAATACGTAAGTCAAAGTTTTCTTCTATTTTAATAAAGTTTCCGGGTATTTTTCTAGTGATGTAGAAGTCCAATAAGTCAGGTATTTTATTTCTGTTGGTTGGCTAATAGGTTCGTTTTCTTGTTGACTGGTAATCACATCCAATTTCACTTGCAGCTGCATGTAATTCCCTACCTTTGGTGGTTGTTAATCTCAAGCTCCCGATGATATTTTTTGACATTAATATCAACTCCCAAGATAAAATTTTCTCCCATTTGTCGTAATAGTTCTCTGTAATTTTCTTTTTTCAAATTATGTCGTGGTGGGATATATACTGCTTCGACTGCGAAACTGTATTTATTCATTTTTATGTTAACTGTTGATACCTGGATTTCTTCTGTTCCTATTTTGTTGTCGTTATAATGGTTTATATTTTCTTTTATTATTATAGCGCTTCCACCTCTAGCAGTATCCGAGGGATGTATAGTTTTGTAGATTGTGTACCCTTTAAATTGTATATAGCTTTGTTTTGTTAAATGCGTTTCTGATATTAGACAGATATCTATATTTTGTTCTATTAGGAATACCTGCAGCTCTTCTCGATGGTCAAGGAGTCCATTGGCATTTCATATTAGAATGATGTAAGTCTTTACGCTCCATTACGGACGTCTAGACGTTTGGGGGAAGGTGGTCTCCTCTAATATGGTAATTCTCTCTAGAATTGTATTAAACATAGTCATTATTTGGTTCGTTGAAGATTCCTTTTCAGTTTGATTAGATCTGTTATTACTAGCCACGTTTGAGTATGTCAGATCTGCCATTATTTGTGCAAAATTAATATGAATAAATAATATTTATATTAAGCATTTATATTTTCAAGAAATATATGTTTCTATCTATAATCCGGTCCTGCAATTTCCTACTGACCATCAAATTCCTCCGAGGGCTTCTCAGGACAACGCACGGCACTCTTGTCTCGATATATATATTTCGTAGTAGGCCTCGGGCGAATGAAATATCGGTCCCCTGTCCACTTACGTGTTTTCCATGTTTTCCATGCCTTTCCATGTTTCCACTGCGACATGCACGATGGAAGGAGACGTGTCTTATTCGAACGGATGATGGCTAATCGGCCGTTTCCCGTGGGAAGAAAGGGTCCAGAGACACCTTTTTTCTTACCATTCATATTTGAGATCGATCTAGTATTTGAACTGGAATTGTTCCAAGTTTGGTTTTTTTTTAACAAATGAACTTCTTGAGGTATCATCATATTTATTATTCCGTATTACAAGAATTTACGTTAGTGATTCAGTTATATATAAATCTTCTGTTATTCTAGAACGTTTCCCTTCATTTCTGCAGCCAGTTTTGCGATGAGCAGAGTCAGGCGACGAAATATCGCCCGTGGGTGTCGTATGCAACAAGGTGTCCGAATAACGAAGAGATTTATACGCGCCCTCTACGTCGGACACTCTAATGAAATATTGTATTCATGGGGACAAGGACCCCTGGGAACACCTCTGCACCTTTGCAACGCCCGTCTTTTTAACAGGAGAAGCTCTAAAAAGAGGTAGGTGCGAGCAATAATTAACTAAGGATTTATTTCTAGAATTTTGTTTGTTTTTTATCTTTGTATACCATTTTAATTTACTGTAAATTAAAATATTTTTTATTTATATAACCCTCTCTATTCTCAATTGTCCGTTCCCTAAATTTTTCCTTTTAGTTTCTTATATTTTTTAACATATTATTAACTATTTCTGGTTTACCCAAGTATGCTATGTTCCTTTTTTTTTTTTTCGATTTTTCTGTTTAGTATTCTTCACTATCTTCCTTTCAACTTTTTTATTCCACTGTTTGGTCCGATTAAAAAAAGAAATATAACAATATTAAACATTAAATCGCATAATATTTTCAATTATAAACAAAAATAAAAATTAGGTAGATCAAAAGATAGAAATTAAATTGGAACAACAGAAATAAAGCATTTAAGACAAAAGGCGGGCAAGAAAATTAATGTACAAAAAGCAACGAGAAGATAAGGGAATAAGAAAAACAGTGGAAACATAAGAAAAGAAGAAACTAAATTAGCATTAACAATCGATGAAGTTAGAACTAATGAACAAAACGAAAAAGGGGAAGGCTGAGAAAGTCATGGAAGCAACAAATTGATGGGACAGAAGGAGCAAAAGCAACAAAGGAATTAATGTAAAAAAGAAAATAACAAAAAAAATCATTTCGACCGCACAAAAGACTTAAAACGAAGCTGAGGAAGAATAAAACTTTTTATTTTTTATGCACGCATTGAGAAACAGAGATGTTAAGAGAACATTTACATATACTATTTTCAAATACAAGTGGATCTCTTATACATGAGTTCAACACACAATTATGACCTCCAAGTTCGTCATGGCTCTCAACATTCCTCTTTTCCTAATTCTCTATTCCAGGAATCGAAAGCTTAATAACATAAACTATAAAATACTCCGGAACGTTACAGTTTTTATTAAGTTATCAAAGAACCCCATTTTTTTCGAGTCGTTTTTTATTATAAATGGTTTTGGTTTAATATACATCTCCTGCGCCTCTCAGGCTGTGTTGTCCCAACATTCCAATTTCCTTTATTACCGAAATAAATGTCCTCGACGAAATCAACAGACATGACAAGTACATAAATTTGTAATAGAGTCGTCGAAAAAGAAACCAGCCAAACGCGTTTAAAACACGCATATTATATTTGGTTTTGGTTACAGGATAGCTCAGAAATAACCTAAAACAAACAAAAATGTGTGGAAAGCTCTGAAAACACAAAGTCCATATGTAGAGTAATTTTTACCCATATTATTTGGATAAAGAAAGTGAGTCAGTGGCACCTCGTTTTGACAAGTTTATAATTCTTCTTATAACAGCATATTTTTTCGAAAATAATATATGAGCCAAATAAAAATTATTTTTTAGAGCATTTTACCTAACAGAAATAAGAAAAAGGCACTGTTAGGGAACATGTTCAACCTTCTTCAGAGATTCAAGGTTTGATTAAAACCGAAACGTCAGCTATGTAATAGAAAGGGTTTTTTTTTAACGATTTACCCTAAACAAAGTCAACAAATTCTCGCATTGAAATATTAAAAAAATATTCGAAAACACCGCTATACCGTTAAAAAACAATTATATTTTATTGAAAAATTTTCTTAATTGTTTTTAGAATGTCTGCTGGACGTAAAGGTTATCAGGTGCTCATTACAAAAGAAAAATGGTCGAAAAGCAAGATCAAATTAAAAACAAACTAGAAGTCTGTCAAGTTATCTACAAGGCACAAAAAGGACATTTAAAGCACCTACTCCAGGGACTGTTTAAAAACTTTTGTTTATATTTGTTTTATCAGTGTAGATGCAATTTGATTATTCTTTGTGACAATATAATAAATGACAATTATTAAAAAGAATGTCGCCAAGTCAAGATTTATACAGTCCACTTACAATTATTAACTGTTTGAACCAGCAGTTTATAGTTTGCTCCAATCGAACCGGATTTCAAGCATTACTATTTTCAATTTTCGACAACAAAATTAAGAAGTCCTATCGTCCAGCACAAGATATAAGTACTATATATTTAGACTATTGAGATGGGCGAATGGATGGTTGGAAAACGTTTAATTTAAAGTATTTTTTCAATTTAATCACAATTTAATATATAAGAAGGATTTTAAGGTATTTCTTTACAGATTTGAAGATACCTTAGGCAATTTTTAAAGCTATTTAACAAAGCAAACTTGGACTTGGACATTTAACAATTTATTTGCTATTTGATGTTATCATCAGTCTATTTAACGATTAATTTGCTATTTTCAGTCTATTGAACGTGTATAAAAAGTATCTTTTTTCAATTTAAAGACTACTTTTTCTAGATTATACATGTTTTGTAAGAGTTGCTATTCTTTTTGCATATAAGGTATTATTAATCAGTGAAAGATACCTTTCGAGTCTGTCAATTTTCAACTATTAACACTATTTCAATTTTAGTCTATTTTCCTTTATCATTTTGGAAGGCAATTTTCTCCATTATATAAGGACCATTATATTTTCGCTAGTGAACTATTCTACATGTGAGGTCAATTTATGTTTGCCATGTAAGTATTCTATTTGAACAACCATGTATTATTAAATTCTGTTGCTATTTTATTTTTTAACAAATCAAGTTTCGATTTGATTCTATTTCATTGCCCATTGACTATTGCTGTTGTTTTTTTTTTTAAATGACAGATGAGCTTGAAAAATTAGTACGAAATCGAGGTACTATTAAACAAAAATTATCAGTTTTGGAAAAGTTTATAAAGTTAAAACCTCTGTTCCTGAAAGAAAGCACAGTTTAAATGATGGTGAACTACGATTTAAAAATAGTATTATTTTGCTCAAAGAGTTTGACCATGTTTAGTCAATAATAGAGTCTTCTTGTGAAGAAGCAGATTTATAAATCAACTTTAAAGAACGAAAGGATTTCCAAGAGAGATACTATATTACTCAAGATTTTTTTTCTCAATATATACAAGGTGAACGTAAACCTAGTGTAGATGAGAGTGGATCTGATACAGATTTGAGAGACACTCCTCTCAGCCAAGTCAATTATGCAGCACCTACTGTTAACTCAGGTTCTAACTTTGATTGTTTGCAAAATGTTTTATTGTGAAAACTTAAGTCATCTACCTTTTTTTGGAAATTTTGAACAATGGCTTAGTTTTAAACTCAATTTTTCATCTATTATTGATGGTAACAACAATTTAAACGATTTACAAAAGTTTTAGTTTTTAAAAGTTTCCTTAGAAGGTTATGCTTCTAGATTTGTTGAAGATCTAGAAAGGGTTGATAGGCCCTACGAACAAGCGTGGCAGAATGTATGTAACAAGTTTGATAAAAACAATTTTTGCTATACCCATTTCCAACAATTATTAAACGTTTCACAATTAAATAAAGAAAGTTTTTACAATTTTAGTTTGATTTTAGATCAAATTACAAAACATTTAAATGCCATTGAAAGTTTAAAACTAAATCCGAAACTATTATATGATTCATTGGTTAGCCACTTATTGTCAAGTAAACTTAAGAGAATGAAAGGAGTGTGAATATGACACTAATTTACTTTTTCTTAAAGAATTTTTAGAATTTTTTACTTATTGCAGTCTCTAAAACAGTCTTATTCCTCTAAGCCTTTATCATTAGGGAATAAAGAATTCAACAAAAATAAGTACTCTGATCATTCTCAATTACATCTTTCTGTCGATAACACAAAATCTCATGTAGTTTAATGTAATTGTTGTAAAAAAATCACACAATTTACAAGTGTCAAGATTTTTAGCCCTAGTCAATATCAGAAAGAATAAACAACGTTAAACGTCTTAATTTATGTTTAAATTGCCTACAGACCGGTCGCATATTTACACATATGACGGCACCGGAGTGCTGAAACCTGTTCGCCTTTGTAGCCTACAAGTACGCTACAAAAGCTCATTGATTTAGACACCCATACAAATTTTATGTTATGTGAGACTTTACTATTCAATTTTAGCTGTGTCCAGGCCGTTGGCGTCTATGCCGGTAGGCGTAGCCAGGTATGGGTTAAAATTTTTTGGTGGCGGCGAAGCCGCCACCCTACGAGTTGTCGTTGCTTCGTTTTCTTCTTGTATATTTTCTTTTTTTAATCCCAAAACACTTCAAATGCGTCATTTGAATGACATTATGTCTATTAACGGCATTTTAGTACACGACCGTTTAACGGTTAAGTACAGCCATTGTTTCATAGAATGCAAATAAGCTTGCTTACTGATTCCAGCAATAAGAAAGGCCTCATGCATTGGTGCCTAAATCAATGAGCTTTTGTAGCGTACTTGTAGGTTACAAAGACGAACAGATTTCAGCACTCCGGTGCCGTCATATAGGAGGATGTGTAAATATGCAGACCGGTCACAGCCAAGACAAGTGCTGTCTTTGGCCATGTAAGATACGCAAAAGAAGTAACAAGATTTAAAACTCAACACTTTGTTCACCTTGATGGTGACGTTTCTGGTAGAAGCCCAGAGGCCGAAAGTATAAACATGTTAGTTAGACCTACGGTTACCCATCAATCTCAAATTCTTTTGTCTACAATTATATGCAAGGTTAGATTATTATGGCAATTATCATGATTATTGAGCATTATTAGATTCTGGAGCACAATCTAATTTAATTACATAAATGGTTTGTAAAAAGTTAAACCTTAATTTATCAATTATGGGGATAAACCAGATAAAAAGGTGCGAGTTGTCAATCTTTTCAAACACATCCAATTGTAATTGTACAATTTCTTGTTTTGTTTATCCTGCTATTACTAGGAATATTCCTTCATACCATATCAATGATGTTGAAAGATGAAATATGCCTAAAGGTATTCAATTAGCAGACCCAAGTTTTTATATTTCTAGGGAGATAGACCTATTAATAGGTTCTAATCTATTTTGGGACTTCATAGTAAAAAGCAAAGTACAATTATCTAATAATCTTCCCAGTCTACAAAATACCATTTAAGAATACAATTTTCCGTATAACGGCAAAAGCCTACTTTGGATAGTGATCGTAGAAAAAATACGAGGATATATCAGTATATAACGAGACTGGTGCTATAACTTCTTTCAGAGGTAATATTTTATAACCCAAAAAATGAGACATGAAAGCCTTATATTTAATGTACTACCCCGCAAGTAGGCTTTGATTTAACTTTTGACATTTGTTACAAATTAATTATTGAATTGTCAGTGTTTTGCGTACCCATCGAAAAATGAAAGTGGAGCAAAGATACGCGATAAAATTTTGTGTTCGATTGGGTAAAACACCAACTCAAACTTTTGAAATGATTAAAGGTGCATATCTAGATAATAGTTTATCACGATGTAGAGTGTTTGAGTGGCATAAAAAGTTTAAAGACGGTTGTGAATCAGTTGAAGATGAACCTCGTCCCGGTCGACCACAAACTGCGAGAAATGACACAAAAATTGCAGAAATTAACGACTTGATACAAAATGATCGCCGGATTGGCATAAAACGAATTTCTGACAATGTTAATTTGTCTTACGGTACCACTCAAAAAATTATTCATGAAGATTTAGAGTACCAGAAGATCGCGGCAAGATGGATTCCAAAAGTGATGACCGATGAACAAAAAGCGAATCGAGTGACAATTTATCAGCAGTGGAAAAGGCAATTGTAACGTAACCCACAGTTTTTAAATAATGTGGTTACATGTGACGAAAGTTGGTTTTATCATTACGATCCTGAATTGAAGTCTCAAAGTATGCAATGGAAGCATAAAGGCAGCCCAAGACCGCAGAAGGCCAAAACTGCTAAAAGCGCTGGTAAAGTAATGCACCTGATTTTTTTTGATAAATTTGGCGTTATTTACGATCACATTGTACCTAGAGGACATACAGTAACAGGGGAGTACGATTCTAATGTACTTCGAGGACCCTTAAAGGCAAAATTAAAGAAAAAAAGGCCGCTTTATCAGGACTTTGGCTGGACGCTGCATCACGACAATGCTCCGGCTCATAGATCAATGATTTGTCAACGAACAATTGAAGAATTAGGGGTTAAAATTATGGTTCATCCCCCCTACTCTCCTGACCTTGCTCCATGTGACTTCCATTTGTTTCCTGAAGTCAAAAAAGAATTGAGAGGTAGAAGATTTGAGTCGGATTTAGAGCTCAACAACGCTGTGATGGATATACTAAACAGACTATCAAAAAATGGTTTCTCAGAAGTTTATGATAAGTGGATAAAGCGATGGAATAAGTGTATTCAACAGAATGGAGAGTACTTCGAAGGATAGTTGTTGAATTTTTTTAAATAAATGTTTCGTTGTTATACTATAGCACCAGTCTCGTTATTTTCTGATACATCCTCGTATATTTTTTTTTTCTTCAACAACTTTTCGATGGACCATATTAATAAAATATGTTCTGGTATATTATGAAGTTTTTTACCTAAATCTGTACTGAGATCTATATTCTGTCATTGCGAACCTCAAATATTTTCGTCACAATCCACTGTTTAGCAGATTAATTTTATATGCTACAGTGTGTTGTTGTATGAATGGATAAATGACTAATTTACTTGTGAATATATGAAAACATCTTGGTGGTCTGCCTTGCAGGGTCAGGAAGTGATTCTTCACTGTGGGTCGGAACACAGTGCAATTATTACATTGTAACTAGTCACATCAATTTTATATTATTGATTTTTCTTCTAAAATACTTATATCATCGTGCTTAGATTTGGCAATATTAATATAGAAAAAAATGCATTTGACAGGTCAAATTATAAATCGGGCCAATGCAATGTTAAAGTTATCGACGCCCTCTATGTACAATGTATTGAAGATTTGCTTTGTTACAAAACCACTAAAATTGTCGCACCCTTAATAAGAAACCTCTGTTAGTTTGGCCTGGTCTCTTTTTGATACAATTAATAAACACCCATTTCCGAAACGATTTTTGTAAACCCCCAAATTAAGTCCCTCTCCGCGTATTTCCCTCCGAGTGGGCGTGACCCAATTGAAGTTTTCTTTATTGTTTCCAATTTAATCAAGTTAGCGAATGTTTTTTCTTTTTCATCGTTTAATTTCATTACAGACGAATAAGAAAATGTACAAAATACAAAGCCGTTTTCGATTCCTCTGTCAGTGCGGGATTCAAAAGGAATTTCATTTGTTTCTCTAATTTCTCCATTCGGAAGGAGAAGTCCGTCGGGAGAGTAGTTTAGCATAAATTGCTGTTTTTTTTTTCTTGTTTAAAGTTAGGAAGGGACTTACACTGTGAGCCGTTGAGTGGATAATAAGATGAGTAGCGAGTAGTCATCTAATTTAGGTCAAATATACAAAAGCCTTATGTAAGGGGAATCCCGAATTTAAGCCTGTATAAAAAGCCAACGAGAAAAATTACACAACGCATGACTTAAAGAATATTCTCAATTAGTGTTTAATTACAATGTTTTGACAAATTCTGAGCGGTTATTCAGAGAGACTGTAGCGGCCTGCAGTCTTTACGTAGAGAACAAAATATTGAAGCCGTTCGGTAGGTTATTGAAGAAAATCCAAAAACTTCTTTTTCAGTAGTGGCCCAACAAACAAATTTGTCTTATAGCACTTGCCAACTTATTCTAAAAAAAGACTTACACCGTTATGCATACAAGCTGCAATATTTTCATGAGGTTTTTTTCAAAGAAATAGAATTTTGTCGATGGTTCCAAAATAATCTAAGAGATATCCTGTTTTAACTCATATGAGGCTCGGTTTTATCTTTCTGGATGTGTTAATTCACGGAATATGAGAGAGGGGTCAACCGAAAATCCTCATATTTTTGTTGGAGAACTATTACAGGTTCAATGTGTCAAAGAAGATAGATGAGTCCCACTTTTTTTTGTATGAAGATACACTTACAGCAACGTCAATCCATAATCTGAAAGAACTAAGAAATCGCATCTCAGAAAAGTGTGAAGATATATTAAATGAATTTGTTTTTTTTTCAATATCATTTCGAGGTATGAAACCTTATTTGTAATAAATGTCATTCTGTAAAAGTGGCTAAAGTACCCACCCAAAATATTTAAATTTAACAGAACGTTTTTTTTTTCTACCTTCGCTAGTTGATTTAGTTTCTTTAATGTTAAATTATAAAGCAAATTTTGATAAAATATTGTGTAGTTAGTACTTTAGGCCGAAGCCGAGTTTATGGTACTATTCCGTAATGGTAGCGCCCTTTAGTTCGCGTGTATGACCTCTCTCTTGCGATGAATATATACCAAAATTTAAAAACAATATAATATATTTTATATGAGAAAAAGAGAACTTTTCTTTTTAGTTTAGATAAAAGATGAAATTAAATTAAAGAAAAAAGATAAATTCAGTAAAACTATATAGGTACTATTTAATGTCATCAATTCTAAATACATCTAAATTATATTTGGTATAGGCACAAAGAATATAAAACAAAAATTAAAGAAAATATTAACAGATTTTGGACGTTTATGGGAATAAATAAGACTAAAGAGAGTAAGAGTAATAGGAATACAAATGGTACTCAAACGGGATTATTGTACATACCTTAATTAAGTGCGGCTACCCCAATACAAAACACAGTATCTACATTTTTATAAAAATGGAACAAAATCTCAATTTATAATCATTTTTCAGCCCCACGTAACAAATAGATATTGCTTCGAAATTTTTAAGTTAGTTAGGTATTACATGTAGCATTGTTTTTATTACAATTTGAAGAGAATAAATCGTTCGGTAGGTAAACATTTTTTCCTACGACCACTTAGGAAAGTGACACATATCACACTATATAGACCTATGGAAAGTGCCCTATATCACACGCGTATGAATAAGAATTTACTTTCCACCCAAGTGAGAATATGCTACTTTCCGCAGTAGCTGTCAGAAAATGTCAAACACATAATTTCTATTTTGATCTATGTAATGTCCATATTAATACTAAAATCGATATGATTGTTAAATTATTGTAAATTAGATCCTAGATATTTATCTTTAACAATTATTTTTAAAATAACTAAGATATATTTGCTTTTTATTCTGGTTAAACACATAAGCGATTAGATCAATCAATTACCGTAAGGCCTGTTAGCTCAGTTGGTTAGAGCATCAACTTTGCAATTTGAGACCGTCCAACGACCGCGATCGAATCCTGGCTGTGCCAGAATTTTTTTTTTATTTTTTTTTTTATTTTTTTTTATTTGTTTAGAAATTATGAAAATTTAATAAATACGATTATTGTTGATTATTTTTTTAAATACATTTTAATTATTATAATAATCTGGTTTTACATTTTTTGATGAAATTATTTTGTGGTCGTAGGAAAAATATTGTACATCACTTGTGTGAAAAGTGATTTTCCACACTCGCGTGATAGTCGCACTCGGCTTACGCCTCGTGCGACAATATTTCCCACTCGTGTGAAAAATGTCACTTTCCACACTCGTAATGTAATATACTATTTTTATATGCCCCCTACATATCCTAAACTATCTAAACATATTTCGTTGATATGCTTTTCCTATTCGTCCAAGTGTAATTTACAATCCAGTCATAGGTAGTTCCAGAATTTTCGTACCTCCCCCGTAGCGCCTCGACGAAAGATTCATAGCATCAATCCGGTGGACGTTTTAATTTTCATTTTCGCGTCGAGCATTTTCTTCTCAGAATCTCGCCATGATTGTTAATTAATTAATAAGTTTGAAGAGCGCGGCGGTCGATGGGTTTTGAGGAAGCCGGGGCGGCGGTAGGATGGCGGGAGCAGACCCCAGACTTCTTTACGGTGCAATTAGCTGGCGCGTTATTAAGAACTACGCGATTCCCGATTACGTAAATATGTCCGAAAGGGTTTCGGAGTTTATGACCAGTCGGTGTTTTAACTTTTGAAGGAATCGCGAAGGGCGGCTTCCTTATTTTTACGTACTTTACTTCGATCCGGGGTTTGTAAATCAAATAAAATTAATTTACGGGTGTGCAAGAAGTACTAAAGATTAAAAAATTGGCGCAGTCAGTAAGGATTAATTCACGTAGAGACATATGAAACATCTCATAAATTTCAAAAATAGCGTAGCTAACAATATCCGAAGTTTAAGAGAGAGGGAAAGATGTAAACAAATAATATTCCTAAAATGTGGCGTCTACTTTATGTTGTGTGCCATTGATCATCGTTATAGGGGGAAATAAGATAAATGTAATTTATGAAAATGGTTAATAATATTTTTGTATTCAAAAACATAATGAAATAAAAATAGCATAGGGGTAAGTATAGATGATATTTAAAAGGTGAGGGTTAAAAATCAATTTTTATAAACAAATATAAAAAACAACAAATTGACAATAGGTACGGAATTGACAAATGACTTATCTGAGAGATAATTTCATTGCCTAGAAAAATGACTTGAATGTTTATTGTCGTATCTCCAATAGTTTAAAAGTTATATCAACTTTTAAGTCAACAAATGGATCAGCTGCTGCAACTTTGATAGTACGTATATTTTCAAAGTTTAATAAAAAAATGGAATAAAATTTTTTCCGTAATTTTAATGCACTAAGTCGTTTTTGGGATTTTTATTTCTTTCAGGAAAAAAATAAACCAAAGTTGGGAATTTGTTTATAACAAATTGTTAACTTAATAAACAATGGAATTATTAATAAAAAAAAATTTTTGCTGTCACTTTGTAGAGGACTGTCAATTATGATTTAAAAAAAAAACACATTTCTTAACTAATAATTTAAACAATAGATATATTAAAAAACGATTATAAACAATTAAAAGTTATTACATATTAAGAAAAAAAAACATTTTTTTTTTTAATCATAATTGGCAATTGTATAGAAAGTTGTAAAAAAAAATTTGAAAAAAATTTAAATACTCCATTTGTTTATAAAAAATTTATAAACAAATGAAAAAAATTTTTTTTTAATTAATAAATGTCTTTTCTCGACAAAACAGTAATATTATAATAAATTGAAAAAAAATTTTAAACTTTTATGAAGCTATTTTGTTTTATGTGTATATAAAAAGAGCTCCACGAAGCAAAAAAAAATTACGGTAATTATTTAAAATTTTTATCAATTTATAATGATGAGAGAAATTCTAAAAATTTTGTTAATTAACAATAACCTACTTTGTTGGAAAATTAATTTTTATAAAAAATTCCAACTGGAATGAATTCTTCTAAGTGTTTGGAATACACCGAAATTTTTTTAAACTTTTTGAATTTAATTTTATTAACTTAAAAAAATTATTTTATGTAACGTACTCGGTTTCGACGCCGTGCGCGCAACCTAAAAATGGCGCGCGGAAGGCTACTTTGAGCGTTAAATTAAAATTATAAATAATGGAGGTACAGGTCCATAATTTTCGTAATAGTATGTCCCAAAAACACGCTTTTGAACTTGTTGATTAGACTACTAATCCTCGAAAGTAAATAACATTAAAATAGATAAAATCATTAAAATAAGAAGTAAAATTAAAATATCAAAATAAGTTGTTCAAATTAATTTTGGCTGTAAGACAGAATCTGATGACTTCAAATTTACAAGTGTGGTCTAATTGGTAAAGTCGCAGAGTGCTATATTCGGATGATCCAGGTTCGATCATTGGCTCGTGCACTCATGTTTTCTTCTCTTTATTTCTAATTTTTAATTTTTTTTTTTTATTTCCACGTTGGGGATACATTTCTTATTATAGTTAGTTTCCAGATTCCAGATCTATAACCGATTTTCTCACCTTTCTGTCTCTATATTTAACTTATTTATCCTATATCTGTGATTCTACGCCACTGTACCGAAATAATAGCCCCGCAAGTACCAGAAGGCCGGATCGGCGTGGCATGGCGGACCAAAGAAGCGAGCGTGCAGTATATATGTGTTTGTTTTTCGCAGGAAATGAGCCATTCCTTTGGTGCAACCCCAAGGGGTCGTAAAGTCCACTTTACGATGATAATTACCACGGTGCCGCGGTCAGGCCACACCAGGACCCTTACACTCCGGCCGGAGGTTAACGCGATGCAGTTTTATCACCTTTCCAAAGTTATTTATGGTGGGAAAAAAAAAGGACAAGGTGGAAAGAAAATCGTATATAAGGTCTGAATGAAGCGGTTTATACTGAGCGTTCGCAGATATTATTGTTATTATTACTAGCACAATATTTTGCTTTTTGGATGACTTATTTAGTACAAGGTGATTCATTAGAAATGGGTATACATCATGCGTAGATAGGACACTAAGGTGGTTTTAAAAAAACCCATATTTTTTAATAATTTTCTGATACTTTATAGCTAAAATTTATTAATTTTATTGATTTTTTCAATTATTTCAAACTTACACAACACGCTGTATATTTTTTAGGCCTGATTTAAAAAAAAAAACAAATTTGATTCACATTAAAACAATATTTTGTATATTAAATTTTTTTAAATTATGTTGCATATCTGAAAAGAACAGAAAAAATTAAAATGTACTAAATATTGTTAAATTTTTTTAAGGTAATTAATCTCAACCTGTAAATTCGAAATCAAAGGTGAATCATATTTAAATTTTTGCGTGATTCTTCTTCCCATAAAAAAATAATGGAAATTGAAATACGCTGGTTTATAAACAGCAACTTTTTTTTGTCACCTTATCTTTGAAATATTGATAAAATTTAATAGATAATATTTTTTGAAATGTACAACTTTACCTTTCATTTTAATTCAAGAAAATTTGTTTCAGTGAAATTAAAAATAAAGAATACGGGCTTTAAGCACCGGTTACGTGATGTTAGAAGAAAGACATGACTCTCTACGTTTAAATTCTATTACTTAGGCTTTTAAAATGTCTTTTTAAAATGGATTCGTTTAAATAATTTCATGTGAGTGAAATACGATGTGTTAAGAGAGAGATAAAAGATAGTACTAATCTTTCGTATGACTGTTTTAAAATTATATTGCGTCTAACAGTATGGTTGGATATTACAAGTTAAAAACATTTTATAAAAAATTAATAGAAGCCATTATTTTAACCGAAACAGTATTTTGGGCCGTAGATTCCTTTAATTCTACTCTTTTAAGCAGTAGTGAATTTGGTCTTATCGAAATCCTTTATACCAAATTTAACCGGTTAGTACGTCAAGTCGAAACCGGTCCCCAAAACAATGGTAAATAAAATTAACTCGACATTTTTGGCGGTACGGAAAAGATATTTTAAGGGGTGTATTTAAATATTTAGATGAAAATAAGCCTCTATTCCACTTAGCGGCGGTTGTAAGATGACGGCTTGAGCCAGAAATTTGCATTTTAAAGAGAAACCCCTTCTCTCAACTCTATGAATACTAACAAAAAATTGCACGTTTTCCGCAATTTAATAAGAAGCACTTTGAGATTCTGAGCAAAGACGAGTCGCTTTAAGATGACGAATATCATTTTCCTTGTGTATTAAAAATATTTCCACAGGGTGTTGCTATCGATATAAGGTTGTTTATATACAGCGTGTTATAAAAAGAGTGTAAATTATTTAAAAAGGTATTATTATGGACCAAAATAAATAAAAAAAAACTTAATAAAAGAGGGTTTAGTAATTTAAAATTAATATATTCTAACAGAAAATTACTGACTTTTAACTCTAAAATGGTTTTATGTAATAGTTTAGTTATATCGCACTTAAATTACGGTGATGTGGTTTATGGTCCAAACATCCGCAAATTTGATTCCAATCGATTACAGAAGTTACAAAATTCATGTGTAAGATTAATTTGTGGCATTAGGAGAAGGGAACATATTTCGTACCATATTAAAAGAATTGGTTGGTTAACCACAATTCAACAACGAGTATTGAACGCTTGCTGTCAGTTTAATTCAATTATTTCTAAGAAAACACCTCCGTATCTTTACAACAAAATAAGATTTAGGACAGACGTACATAACGTCAATATTCGTTGGAAGAATAGATTAACCATACCATTACACCGAACACGTGCTTACAGAGGTTCGTTTTCATATCAAATCGCTCATCTTTTTAATTGGTTTCATGACAAACATGGTAATTGCAGTAATAAATTAAATTTTAAGAAACAGTTGAAGAATGATTTACTAAATAGTGTTATGACACCACCAGATTTTTAATATAATATTATATATTTTGTTGTTCTCTGATTTTTTTAGTATGTCTCTTATTTTTATTTTTAGAAGTTTAGTTAGTTTTTTTTTTTTTTTTGTTACTTAAATAGATAATTCTTGTACAAAAATTAAATGTACATAGTTGGGTGGAAGAGCAGAGTTACTTAAAGGCAGTTCATCTACCTTTAAGGAACACTGAACCCTGCCAATTGACATAAGTCATATATGTATGCATAATGTCAATAAAAGCATTTATTATTATTATTATTATTATTATTATATTATAAACATAGGTTATGTACAAACAAACAAAAGAAGATTCTAGCAGAAACAATAAGCAAATTTAATTAGTGTCCTCCTTCAATTTCCATACATGCACGACATTGTTTCTGAAGAATATTCGAATTCTTCCTCATTGACTAGGATTTGACAGCATTTTTGAATAATTCGTAACTGCAGCTCATCGAGGCTATTTACAAAAGTACCATTCCAAAATAATAGAGCAAACAGATTTATCAAATAATATCAAGTATTAATGAACAACCCTATATAATATGAGACAATTTGAATCACTTTGTTAATTAAAAGTTAAACAACAAAGCTGATTAAAAAATATAATAAATATGTATTCAAAATTTGACAAAGTAATATAATTAAAAACAACATGTTAATTTTAGAATATAAAACTAGACATGTGTTGTAGAACTAATAATAAATAATATTTAGAAATACCCTAATGGCAATGGCATCACAAAATAATGAACTTCTTTAGACATTGTGGAATTACGGCGAGGAAAATCGTTTGTTTTCATTCCTTACATACATACATGGTTGTTAAGGGAGGATAATCAACAATTTGGCAGTTTTTGGGTAGACATTTTAAAAGTTATTTAAAAAGAAAATTGAAGTAATTAAATTTAAATTGAACAAAATTATAAACAAAAATCATGTAAAATCATTTTGAAATAAATTTGTTTAAAACAACATATCGAAAAAAGTACAAAATTGGTACCGGTGTATCCGTTAGAAATACAAACTGGAGTTTTTGATGAAATGACTCACATTCACTGGTAAATTAGGTGTGGAAACATTTTGAATCCTAGATTGGAAGCACCCATTCTTGGAGTACAGATAGTGATATCCTAAAATAAAGTATTTTATACATCAATCGCAATTAAATATTCATGAAAAATAATCACCAAATATAACGTACAAGTACATTTTCATATTGTATTTGTTTAATTATGAAGTTTTAAAAAAAGCTAAATATTTACTGTTATAACATTATTTTATTTAAAAAGTAGAAAACTGTTTACTTGCATAAGGACTTAGGATAAACATTAATAAATGGCACGATATTTAGAATAGATGTGTGCTCGATATTAGAAAATTAAGACTAATTTAAACAATAGTTGGAATTATTTATAAGTTGGAACTAATAAAATCGTATTATAATATGATGTAGAACCACTAAATTTTGAATTGTTCATCGAACATTACTTCTAAGATTACTTATTTTAATTTTTTTTTTAGTTTGACATGAACAATACAATATAAATTATCCCTAGTGCATAATATATATTTTTCTACACCCACATGGATATCAACTTATCTACGCACAGACTACAAAACGAAAAAGACGGCTATTGCATTCAACTGAACGAGTATATTTCATATCCATTCTAGCTAGTGAGAACACTGCAAAAAAATGAAATCCGCCATATTTTGGTCACCCAAATACTATTATTTTTAAAATTTTTAATAGAAGAAAATTCTCTCAAACTGATTGTCAGTATATTTTTTAGTTGAGAATATACATTAAAACGATTTATTTTTGTGTAGAATCGATAAATACTAGAATTTATATTTTTGTATCGTCCACATTTTGAAATAAATTTTAAATTTTAATCTAATTATATAAAACTACATCTGGCAGTAAAGGTGAGAAGATGACGTCTGTTTTTCACGAGAAAGACCCGGGTTAGAATCTAAGCCAAGGACTAACAATATTAACTCCTTTTTTTTTCATGTTTATTTTATTTCATAAATTAGTAAAAATAATAAATTATTTTAAAAATATTTTTTTTGTCTTAACCTAAAATATTTTTTTTAATTTGTAGATTTTCTTTAGTGAGTCGTAGAAAAAACTATATGAAATTTAATTACGAGTGTTTGAACTAAAATATTATGTGTGGCGATGGAGCAGTAACTAGGTAATTTCAATTTCACGCAATGGTCCCTGGTTTAATTCTAGGATTAGACACTAATTAAATTATTTGTTTTTTCAAGTTTATTTATTTTATATAAATTAGTAAAAGTCATAAATTATTTTTAAATTTGTTATTTTATCTTAATAATCTAAAATAATTTTTTACATTTTTATTTTTCGTTAGTGGTTCGTAGAAAAAATATATTATACAACTCGAGTAGATTGCCCGTATCGCACTCAGATGATGGAGCACTTCGTGCGATATGGCCATCATATCCACTCTTGATGCACAAACTACTATTTTAATTGTTTTTTCTTTTATTTTTCACAGATTGTTGATTTTTTTTACCTTCTCTTATATATTCATCTTGGCTTCCTTTTGTGTTTAGACAGTTAATGAGGTCACTTAATCTGTCCATGATTTTTACAAATAATTATACTAATGTACGAGTACTTGTGCTGTTGCCGATACAAGGCCAAAACAGGTCCAAATTTTTGAAATAAAATAGGTATTTTAACAAATTCTACATTTTTGTGTGCTTTTTCAAAAGTATCCTATAAAAATTTACAAATTTATAAACATTTTACAGTCGACCTTCACATAATCAACCCTAATTATATTGTCTTACAAATCATTTTTAATCAGTCCGGTACAGCTCTAATCCCTTAAACCCTTTCTGCCTTATTTAGGCCTATTACGGCATCCACTGACCAATAATATTCTATCGAATAGATCAATCTTCGACATCCCCCTAAGGTACGCCTTTGCTTGGTCACGGCTATTATAATCGAAGTGAATCATTCATGGTTAAAATGATGAGAGTGCCTAGACAAGGATTTTAAGAATGCATTATTCTATAAAATGGTGAAAGCCCCGGTCTAAGAACGTCTGGAATGATCATAAAAGCCGCATATGTGTACAAATAGTCCACGATTGCTGTTATGTTCAGTTCCAGTGAAGATATCCTTGTGAGCACAATAATATTGTCCATATAAATTAGTGAATAAGTAAATGTTATAATATATAAATTAGAATAGTATATACAGAGTGTCAATAAATTAGATTATATAATAAATTAGCCTCTTAGTGTAAATAAACGTTACAGTATTTAATTCTAATACTTCTCTATGACAACATTAAACTGTTAAGAAAGAACAATATAATCATTTTCTTGTACGAATTATATATTTCCGCGATAAAATCTCGTAAGGTGTGCGTTTTTCCATCAAATTTGTTAGGTCGTGTTCGGATTTTATCAAGATAAGTGATATTCGTACCATTTTCAGCATTTTCGTGCCTTATTATTCACCGTCAGATGTTTTTTGTCGTTGAAATAATATTATGGTTATATTTCACGATATAAATAGGGGATGGATAAACACGAAGTTTAGATTATATTCTACAGATGAAGATGGTAAAATACGAAATATATACCTGATTTAGCTTACCTCGCCTTATAACTATCTGGTAACTGAGATTGCCAGGAATTGGGTTATTTATATTTTTGTTTGTAAAAATATAATATTAGTTTGTAAAAAATAAGATGGTTTTTCAGTAGCTACGTTAGTAGTTTCACGAATTGTTTCAATTATTTTTTTAGCCGTTTCAAGAATTTCTGACTTTAATTCACCAAAAATTTTATTAAATTCATGAATCATTAGAGACATCTTCGATTTAAACGAATTCTTTAAACTAGCATCATATTTATTTTTCATTTTGAGACACTCTGTGTAATACCAACAAAAACCTGGGGCCTTTATGCAAAAACTCACTGGAAATTCCAAAACATTGACTATGATAGGGTTTGTTGCAAAAACCATCACACGATAAGTACGTCGTTTTGCGCCTATCGATAACTGATTCACATTAACCACAGGAGAACGACATAATATCATAATACTGCCTTATCGGCGATTAAAATGGTAAAAATAAATAATGAAATAATTGTTACCTATCGAGTGTGTTATATCTCCAACCAAAAAAATCAGAATTTTTACTTTAGAAATCACTTTTGCACGAGCGTTAACAACTATACTGTTGCAACCATGGAGGAAGGATTGCAACGCCTTGTAGAAAAGTATTATATATTATATTTAAATTTTTACCAATTTTCTCATTTAAATAACTCATACTATCAATGTATTCAATAAACGATAAAAGATACGTGAATATTTCATCTAGAAAAACAGCCCATCGTCATCATTTTCCTATCATATCAAATAATAATAGGTAATTTGTAATCCATTACGTAACTTCTTGACAACTTAATGCCATACAATTTAGACATATTATATACATGTGAGAACAATTTGCCTACATCAAGCAGAAGATCATTTTGTTGTCGGCGTTCATTTGTAGGGGATGATAAGACCGTAATCGTTTGAATTTTTTATTAAATGTGAAAACGATTGAAGTAAGTTGAGACAAATGGTTATTAAACGATTGGGCATATTTACTTAATCAATAGGAGTATCCAATATTTACCTTAATATGTATTTTCTTCATTATTATTGCCCTCAATCTAGGGTGAACTTATTTTTATTATTAGTAATAGTAAAACAAGTAATAATAATAATATTTATTTAGAAGTAGAACAATTAAATTTTTTTTATAAAACAAACAATAATTAGACTTAACAAACAGAACATACTGTTATGTTTTTTTATTTTAAACAACAGTTTATTTATTATTAATTTATTTCAACACTTATTTATTTTATAACACTACTATTATAATGTATTTATATTTCGAATGTCTTTAAACTGTTCACTATTTATCTTCACTGTCCATATATCTTATGACTTTTTATTGGTCTACCACCAATATTTATGTACAAATTGGTGAACTAGAATGCTCTTCCACCAAAATATCTCATATCCGGAATAGACCAAAAATATTATCACGATGACTCACGAATGTTCGCGAAAGTGCCTCTGCCATAGTCGTCACATATGGTTGGTCTTAAGGGGTTTAATTATATATGATAATCGGACAAGTTGAGCCTCAAATGCCAAATAAGACAGAGAGGGACTTGGAGGATTAGAGCATGACTGAATAATGAAATGGCTCACATAACAATACTGTTGCAATAGATAATTTAAAATGTTTCATCAGTGTAACCCATTAAGACCATAAAGGTTGAGCAATTGAGAATGGGGAACAAGGATGACTTAAAAATATTGTACATAATGTTCTCTTCGCTACTTTGTTTTATTGCATTTGGATATGATATTTAAAAAGTTTTTTTTAACAATCTTTATTTTTATTTGTTCAGTTTCATAATTCTCTCTATTTTTTAAGATCTCTATGTTTTTGTATAGGTTTTAAGAAATAATCATTTTTAAAAAAATAATTTAATTTTCTAATATAAATTTTATGTACAGTGTGTCCCAGCAAAGGTTAAATGGGAAAAGTTTTAGAGGAAACTTAGTACAATTGATATCCGGCTTCAGATTTACGATCGGTAAGTTGGTTATGGAAAATGGCGGATTTCATTTTTCGCCTGTAAATCCGAAACGAATAATTTGACAGCTGTTAAAATGTGACATTATTGGGACACTTTTTTAAGACAAATAAGTTAGCGTGTATGACATGTTTTAATTGTTATCCCACAATAAGCCTCAAGTTTAATTTTTCTAATGGCCGCCATATTGGATTTTTTCGATTTTTAGAAAAACCGAATAATTTCCAGTCTTGTGATGTCTCACAAGTGCCTAAAAGATTGAAGTATCATCAAAATATCACACTTCATAAGGTTAGGCCTCAGTTTTTTCTAAGAAGGCCATGATTTATTTGTCAGAAAATAGGGTTTTTATAAGTAGCCCACTGTTTCAATCTAAGGAGGCTCTGACTTTGACGTTAAATAATTTTGTTATTCAACCCCCGGGATAAAGATAGTCCCATAATTATTTAAGAACACATTGTATGAAAACAATTAAGAAATTGCGAAATAAATCATCTGTAGTCCATAAAGAAAACCGAATATTTATTAAAAATTAAAAAAGGCAACTCATAAAAGTAGAATTACAGAAACAAAACGTTAAAAAATCAAAAATGAAAACTCAAAAACTGACAATTTGCCTAATACCTTTTTTGACAGAAAAAACTAAAATATATTCCTTTTAGATAATTACCCCTAGAATTAGGAAACGTCAAAGGAATTTATAACACAAATAAATACAACCTACTTGACCAACACCTTCATTGCGCTTCGAAGGTTCCGCCATTACAGGCGTTGCTTTCTCTACAGTTCCTTACAATCGCCTTACTCTTATAGTTTCACTTCTTTCAGGCAACACCACTGCTCCTTCCTGTACAGCCACCGGCACGGTTTTTCGATTAGTAGTGTTCTTTGGGCGTTTGCGCGAACTGCGCTCATTTCCCATTTCACCGTAGCCCCTAATAGTCTTCGGTTGCTTCTCAATTAGGGTTTTTATATAATGTCAAACAATTGGTCCAATTTATTTCCCTGTTCTTCTTCTTTTACAGTCCTTACTTCACTGTATCCACCAGAAGCCAGCGTAGCCGCTTCATATTCAAGAGCAGCGGACAAGACATCGACCAATGTTTTATGACGAGCTAAACGAAGTTTTCTTTGCATTTCATGGTCACGAAGTCCATCTACAAATGCTTGAACGGCCAAAAATTCAATCATGTATTCCGGAGCTGATGGGTAGGCAAATCGCACCATCTTCACAATATCTAATTCATATTCTTGAAGGGTCTCGTCTCGTTTCTGTTTGCGATTCTTTAACTGTGATTGGTATAGATCAGTGGTCGCCAACCTGTCGATCGCGAGCTACCGGTAGCTTGCGGAAGCAATTCTGGTAGCACTCACAACGATTTTAATTTAAAAAATACAAACTGCAAAAATCAGAGAAGCTTCCGAAAATTCCACAAAAAAAATTGTCATAATATTAAACATAAACAGCGGCAACGTTGCGGTGAGCGATCTGCCGCTGACGCCATCAAGCTAGAATCGGCTAGAACCGACCAGCCGGACCAGCGCGTTAGTGTTCTAGAACGATCAGGATTGCTTTGAACGGGATAAATACGCACGGCGCGGCGACATTGCGCTTAGTTTAAAACTGAACGCGTAACCAACGTCCAGCGGTTGGGTTAGTAGAGAACAACAAAAAATAATATTATGGCAAGCAGTTGTAAGAAGGTAAAGACATACCACTTTCATTCGGAATGGGAAGAACAATACTTTTTTACAGAAGTTAAAGATAAAAATGTGTGTTTGTTATGTAATACTTCGGTCTCCGTTGCTAAAAAAGGAAATTTTGAGAGACATCATAAAACTGTACATTCTAATTTTGAAAAATCATTTCCACTACAATCTGCCGCCAGAAAGGAGAAACTGAAACAGTTAAAAAAGCAGTTAATTGGACAACAATCAATATTTTTAAGAACAGTCGACAAAAATAAGGCTGCAACTGAAGCATCGTACCGTGTGTCCCAGATACTTGCACAAAAAAAGAAACCTTATGAAGACGGGGAAATGATGAAACAGGCGTTTTTAGAAGCTGCTGATTCGTTATTTGCCAACTTTAGAAATAAAGACGAGATAGTTTCAGCTATAAAATCTATGCAACTTTCTGCTAATACAGCGATGAGACGTGTAGAAGTAATGAACAATGATATTTTTTTACAGTTAAGAACTGACTTAGATAACTGTGTTTATTTTTCACTTCAACAGATGTCGTTGACACTGCCCAGATGGCCGTGTTCGTCAGGATGGTTTTTAGTGATTATACGATTAAAGAAGATCTTTTGAAGTTTATTCCACTGAAAGGACACACTACTGGACAGAGTTGTTTTCTCATTTAAAAAATATTATTTCTTCCGAGAAAATTCCAATATCGAAAATGGTAGGCTTGACAACCGATGGCGCTCCAGCTATGGTGGGTTGTGATAAGGGTCTGATGGCGTTATGTCTTAAAGATGAAATTTTTCCGCAATTTCTTTGTTACCACTGCATTATCCATCAGCAAGCATTATGTGGAAATTTCCTGAAACTAAACAACGTTATGAAACTGGTAGTAAAAATTGTGAACAAGATTAGAGCTCAAGCGTTACGAAGAAGATTATTCAAAACCTTGGCCGATGAAGTTGACTGTCAATACGGGGACCTACTCCTTCACTCTGAAGTCCGATGGTTAAGTAGAGGACGGGTGCTGAAACGTTTTAATGATGTCCTATCTGGCATAGTTCAATTTTTCAAACAACGCGATCAACCGACTCCGGAACTAGAAAATTCAATCTGGCTTAGAGATTTTGGTTTTCTCGTGGATATTACAGAGAAATTAAACGAACTTAATTTGCAGCTTCAGGGGAGAGATAAAGTACTAGCGGAAATGATTTCTGATATAAAAGCATTTATCAAAAAGCTGGAGTTTTGGGAACAAAACCTAATTAACAGCGATGCCAAGCATTTTCCTATTCTTTCAGAAAAAATATCTTAAAATCCATTAGAACCCTATGACAGCAAATATCATGTAGAAATAGTTTCTACCCTGAAGAATAACTTCAAAAATCGTTTTAAGGATTTCAACGAAATGGCTTTAGTAGCGCAGTTTGTTGTTTCATCCTTTATGGAAATTGATATCCAACAGTTTGCAACTTGTGTTATGCAGAACTTTGGCGAAGACATCGCTGCAACAGAAATGGAAGTAATTGAGTTTCAAAATGATTTAGCCTTAAAATCGTTAGTCTCAAGTACCAAATGTATCTGGCCTATTGTAAGTAAAGACAAATATTCAGTTCTATGCCGTGTTGCCTTGAAAGTGAAAGCATTATTCAGTTCAACCTATTTGTGTGAATCTTCTTTTTCCAATATGAAGTTTATTAAGAACAAATATCGCAATCGACTTACAGATGAACATTTGGATAATTGTATTCGAATGGCTGTATCAAATCATACTGCAAACATTAAAAAAATTATCGATGAGTCTGAGTGTCAGCCTTCTCATTGAACGTGCTTTTTTATTTTTCAATGTTTATGTTCATGATAGTGCGTTACTTTTTTGTTGTTATTATTAACTATTTTTAAATCTTACGTGACATGCCGTTGTGGCTGGGTAAAAGTTTGTGTTTATTTTTCAAACACCTTTGTTTGGTAGGTAGGAATGTAGCTATAAACAAGTACGTACTAGTAATATTAGATATTTTGTTATTAGTTTATTATTAGTACCTATGTATTATGTATTACCAGTTAAATAGTAAAATAAATACATATAATGATAAATTAACTATGGATTATTTCATTTACGTTGCGTTACGTTTCTTCCGTGTGGGTAGCTCGCTGTTTATTCCAAAATTAACAAAGTAGCTAAACTCATTAAGAGGTTGGCGACCACTGGTATAGATGCTCCAAATGTTCGTGGCCATATCGCATATTTAGTCTCTTTTTGAGTTGTTCAAAATCATCTGTCTCCTTCACGGGTATAGTCTGAAGAACATCTAAAGCGTCTCCTCGAAGGGTGATTGTCAGAATCACTGCCTTTTCTCTCTCAGACTATTCGTTTGCTCTCGCAGCTGTATCGAACTGTTTAAGGTAGTTTGTCCATGACATCTTTCCGTCGAAAGTTGGAGCTTTAAGACAAGACGAGTTTATAGCTCTTTCCAATTTCAACTTCGACTCCACCTCATGCCACTTTATTTCACCGTTCTTGGTTTGGTCTACGTGTTCCATTTCTTCTATTTTCTTTTCCATCTGTCTGAATGTCTGGAAGAAACTTTACTTTCTAAAGAGGAAATATCTGAAGAAATTTTAGTTTCTAATAAGGAAATGTTAGAAGAAATATCGATTTTCATATAGGACATCTCAGATGAAACTTTGGTTTCCATGGAAGACATTTTACTTTCCACAGAAGAAATTATAGAAGACGCATCATCAGGAAACATATACGTTTCCGGATCCAAACCTTCACTTTCTAGTGCTTGTTTAAGCCGCTCTGTCAATTCTGATCACGATCTTTTAATTCTCGACGCAATTCAGCCACTTTTGTTGAAAATCATGATTCCTTTACTTTCCTTAGATGTATACAGACAGGAAAGTAAAAAGCCATTACATTTGCTTCTTTAAAAGGAAGATTGGTATTAAATCTTAGATTTTTATTACAAAAGAAGATTAGTGTTAAATCTTAGATTTTTAAAATATATAATTTTTTAAATTTTTCGTTGTAGGATTTCGTCCTGTTCTAGATGACTTGACAATGTTCCATTCCATCCATCTAATGATGGCATATCTGAATGCGATTCTCCAAGTGCATGGTAAATCATTTTAAGACGTGGTAAGTCTAGTATTGTCTATTTAGATTTATGTAATAAAAACCTTAACTTTTAGCTACATCAAATGAAGTCCATCTTAAAAAAAATTTAAATCCATTTTTACTCCTAGATATTTTATTTCGAATTTTAAAGAAATTTCAGTAAACATATTATTGTCCGTAACTGTAATCTTATCAAAAAGTGGTAATTGTGTTTATAATTGGTTGTAGAACAATATAGCTTTTTTGAAGTAAACCGAATGAATTTTGTGTTTAAATATATCAAATATTTTTTATATTTTCCTACGTTTTGTCATTATATATTATCAATGCATCATTAATATACAGATTAAAAATAATTGGTCTCAGTGCGATACCTTGAGTAACTCCAAACGATATAAGTTTTTCACTACTGCGTTGATTCTAACATTTTTCGGTTAGTTAAGTAGTCTTTAAAAAATTTGTATGGTAGTCCTGGTATCCCACCATCTTCTAAGACATCTAACAGTTATGAATGACTTACAGTATCAAACGCCTTAACTAAGTCTAGGTAGTACAGCTGTTGCTTCAGTTTTATGAATGGAATTATAGATTGAGGAAACCAAGGTACATTAATCTTTTCTTTTTAACTTTCTCCATTTCTTTTGCCAACATTGTATTTAAAGATATACAGGGTGTCCCGAAATTAGACGGTCATATTTTAACAGCGTAATATACATCCTAAAATAGAAGTAAAATTTCATATAAACATAGGTCCGAAAATGTTTTGTTTTCGAGATACAGGGTGTTACAAGTAAAGTCCTGATGACACAAATTTCTTTAGTCACCGGTTTTCCAAAGTTAAAAAAAATAAAATTTCTGATTCCACAGACCTTCATCAAACATCAAATTGGAATAACGTGAGTTATTTTAAATGTGGAATCCAACGTTACAATGCTGATATTATTCATTTCCTGTTCGCTCTAATGCTAACTCTCCGTAGTTTTCACATCCACTTGCGCAAAGTGTATTGGAAAACGTTCAGTGACCGACACTGTATTATATTTGTATTATTTTTTTTTCTGTTAATAGTTATTTATTATTATAAATAGACCATTACATTTTTATTGGTCATGAAACTTTAGCATCATCAGAAAATTGGCTGTGCGTTTATTTCCTTTAAGTAAAAAAAGTATATGGATGAAAAGGGGAGGGATATTTTCTTAAATATACTTAACTCTTAAAAACAGAAAACAGTACAAATGTAAAAATTTGATCATAAAGAAAAACGTATAATCTGCAGTTTGGGGATACTTCAAATGTTCTCACCCACTTGCGAATTATTTTTTAAATATTTTCCCGTATAAGGAAAACACAAAATACGATTCGAAAATGTAATTTTTATGTTAATTCCGGTACAATTAAAACGGCAATTTTCCGAACCCTTAAAAAGGGGTAGCTGCTGCATTCCTTAATGTATTCTAATAGGTCGTAATTGACGGTCTGAAGAGAAGTGTTTCAACCCTAATCTTCTTCTTTTCCTTTTCGACCTTCCCTTATTTATAACTTCACTTCATCTCGGGCAAGAAAATTGCGCCGCTCATGGTAAATTATGAAACCACTTTTGCAAATCTGATTTTTGATCTCTGAGGGATGGAGTTCGTTTGAAAATGTACTTAGAGCGTTGAACGATGGGAAATTTCGAAAGTGCCCTTATAATAATTTAGCTCAAATTTGAAAACGAACGAAAACCTAAGAAAGGGTTAAATTTTTATTTCCTTTGTGGTATTACATTCAGAATCTCCATATCAAATGATTCATTATAAAAAGAGGACATCAGGAATTCCATGCAACATGTCATTTGATTTGTTGTATTTGTAAAAATATACCCAATTACCATATAATATTCGTTTGCCGGTCAAAACTAAGTTTTAATATTATAAAAAACTTGAAAAATAAATGTACAGTCGAACCTGGGTAGCTATTATTGAATTCGAGGGAATAGAAAACCGGTTTTTCCTCTTTATCTGAGAAAAAAAATTGTATTTTTGTCTTATTTTTTCCTCAAAATTTCTACTCCCCGAGATTCAAGAATAGATACCCTGATGGCATTCCTTCTTTTACAGTTAGGGATAGTGCATTAATTTTTGCCGTTTCTTAAAATATCAGGAGTTCCGCAAGGATCGAATCTCGGACCTCTTCTCTTTTTATTTTTCATTAATGATTTTCGAAACTTCAACATATGAAAAAATTAAAATATTAAAAAGTAGCTCCGATTGTGACGCCCTACAATATAACCTTGACATTTTTAACAACTGGCATCTAGATAATAAATGTTGACAAATATAAAATCCTTTCTTAGGCAATGCAAAAAAATATCATTGAATATGATTATAAAATAGGCCATAACTCTTTATTTCGTACTTAATTATTCATGTTTTTAAATCAAAAGTAACGCAATCAGCAATCATATTGCTAAATTCACCATAAAATTATTTTTTCCTTAAAGTTCCATGGGGAGACTCTCACGTGGAAGGAATGAAAGGGGAGGCAGATTTTTGATGTAATAAAATATGCGATTAAAATAAAAATTGACGACTCCGAGTGTTATTCGGTTATTTTATATAAAAGGGATGGGGTATAACACTTCTGGTCCTCATAATATGACGCGTTTGTATTTCTCTCCAAAAGAATTTTGCCGAAAATAAATAATTTAATATTTTTTCGTTGGTTTCAAAAAATGTTAATTAGTGTATCAATATTACTGGATTAATAGTCAGATAGTTCTAATAGTTATTCAATTTTGGCTTTTAAGCATAGACGAATGCGACAAAGCACCCTCCGTTAAAAATGTTCGAATCAAAACATTTTCATCGTTTCTACAAAGGCCCTAAAGACATAATAAAACGTCAATAAATCGGTTTAGTAACTGGTTAAGTGAATCCGATGCTAAAAAAACCTATAAACAACACCAAGACGACATTATTATGTTGTTATTATAATAATAAATCTTTTGCAGCGGCTAAAAAACGAAAAAAAAATATAATACGCTCCGCGAAACATCTGACCTTCCCCCTTGGAACAGGATTGGACTATAGTGATACAGTAGATTTAATCGTAATGATGTGGTTTTAATAGTTATGTAGAATAATAAATATTGACAGATGTTTAGACTGTAAATAATAGACGTTTATGTCATTCCGATAATTTAGTCGAAAAAAATATAGAATAATTAGTTATTGATATATTTAACAAGAGTTCTTGGAAGCAGGTGTTAGAATTTTAATTCAATGCAATTACCTATAACTAAATTTCCAGGTCTCAATATTTTATTATCTGTCAAATACATGTAACAGTTGACTTCTAGTTAAGATGTGTTTGTAATGAACGATTACTTATTGTAGGGACTACTATCAAACTTGACATTATTATAACAAAAATAATATGCTAAAGAGGATCACCTTTTTGTCTACTTATAGATGTATTTATAATATATATTAGACTCAACTGCATAGGCTGATGTAATAATTGGCACTATAAAGTATTAAATGTTTTAACTAAATATTAAAATAGAAAGCATAAGTATCGAAATAAACCAAACAATTACGTTATAACTTCAGTCAATGGCTTACAAATAATTATCCAAGGTAATACGTTGATAATAATTACCTTGTCACGTAAATTTTAGTTTAAATAGACTCTCGATAGTTGACAGAATAGACTTGAGTAAGGGCTGCTGCCCGAAACTTTTGCTTCGGGACCCAATGTCTTGAAACTCCTTAAAAGGTAAAATTTTGAGCAACGATTTGTGTGCTAATGGTAAATATGTCTTATTATTTTAACATGTGGTTTTAAAAGTGTTGTTTGGTTTTATTTTGAGACAATTAATTGATTAAAGGCGGATCAAACCAAAGAAAACTACTGGCCATAACCATGTGCTGGCGTTAGTAGTTATATAATATGCTGTAACTCAATGAGGAAATAAAGAGATTCATGAAAACCACCTTGTAGTATTAATTACAACATTTATCTTTGAAATATATTTAAGGTCCTCGAGCAACAGTTTAGAAAATTTTGAAAAATATTACACAAAAAAAAATAAAGTTTTGTCAATAAAAGTCTACGTTAGAAAACATGAAATGAAATGGAAGAAGCAAACAAATTATCCCAGAAACAAGAAAAATTGGGCAAACAAATAATACAGCTATTAACAAATTCAAAAAAGGATTCCAGGTCAAGAAAAACGGAAGGAAATATTGAAAATCGGTTTAGTGAGCTAGAGGAACTATGGCAAGCAGTAAAACAAAATCATGAATT
The DNA here is from genome assembly GCA_927349885.1 of Psylliodes chrysocephalus. Lineage (NCBI taxonomy): Eukaryota > Metazoa > Arthropoda > Insecta > Coleoptera > Chrysomelidae > Psylliodes > Psylliodes chrysocephalus. The sequence goes on from OV651821.1 coordinate 6,094,252, forward strand.
ACTAGAAGATTTAGATATCCCAAACCGTAATTATTTTAACTGCCTATACTATGACCAAATAAAATTAAAATAGTATGAAGCCAAGCAGTACTTAACAATGTGTCCAAAGGCCGCAGACGAGAGTCAAAGCCAATTAACGCCTCTAGAATGTAATCAGGAAAACAAAGAACAAGAAATAAGATTGAAAAAGCAATTAATAAAAATGGAACAATTAGATCGACTCATCCAACAAGCAGATCAAGAATTATTAGAAGCTAAACTGACATCCAGGAGTTGGCTTATAGCAAACATTGATAGATTATGGGAAAGTGTTCAGGAATTACATGAAAATATAATGATCTATAAACCAACCAAGACGAGTATTTCAAAAATGAATTATTTCTAAAAACTGAAATAAAAGGTAAGTAACACAATGAAATTATTGCAAGAATAGCGAAAAGATCACAAAACTTAACCTCCTACTCATGCCTTAAACTACTAATCCTAATAGCTCTCATATTCCCAGATCCCCAAACTGAAACCACCTACAGCCTTCATTATCCCAAACCAGGTATATACATAGAGCACTTAGGACAAGGCAGGATAGACCGAATAATGTTTAGGATAGAATTAAATTTAACAAGCTACAGATTGTTAAAGATTTTAGTGATGCATCAAAAGTGTTGGAAGATTTTACAAACCTCTGTCAGTATACCACAGAACTGTCTCAAGAAATCTATTGCAACATTCTCCTGTACCATTTAATAGAACAAGAAAAACAGTTGCAAAAATGTACTGCAAGCCTAACCACAAAAGTAGAATTAGAAGGATCGTTAAAGGCATTGAGACATTTTCTTAGGGCATTGACGACATAAGAGGGCACAATAAATCTTTTAGGTCGCAGTGTATTAACACCCCATTCCCAATATAACCACAAACGTAGAACGTTTTAAAAGAGGTATTCTTGGAAAACTGCTAACATTTGTATTTGGAGTCAATGACGAAGTATATTAAAACATTGAAGCACTGCAACAAAATCAAGAAGAACTCATAAAAACAACTAGCCATCATAGTAAGATAATGATATCTATATTATCAAAAATCAATGACACAGAAGTTAGAATACAAAACCAACAAGAACGCTTTAAATCAAAATTCAACCAAGACCTCGATGCAATACATCACATGCAAAAATGGTACAATAAAGTTGATGTCAACACCCTAAAAATTCATATGTTAAGTGCCTACCAGATTGGATCAAACTTCCTAAGTGAATTATTACATCACTATTCTCGAATTCTAGATATTCAGTTTAATAGAAGAACTTTCTACGATCTTATGTCGCCCGCTCACATAAGAGAAATAATTGCGTTAGCTAACCAAAAAAAAGATTACTCTGCTCTCCAACGATAAAGGTAGCCCTAGAAGACACTGATAAAGAAATCCAGATATTCATACTCTCCCTAATTCACCCCCTTACGAGTGAATTTCAACCCCTGAAGTTGAGTGAATGACTTGTGTAGGGGAAGGTACGGCTATTATTATTATTTGCCGTGGCCCTCCGGGGCGACTTGAAGATGATTGATGGTGCCATTTGACTTACAGGTGAGGAAAACCAGAAAAACCTCACCCACCATCATCGAGACGGTAACGCATGGCGATGATTTTTTTCTATAGTTACTATACAATATTGTCTTGCTCTAACTCCTTAAGTACCTACCTCTCTACCCCATTTGGGTCTTTTTTCGCTTAATTTTTTCCGTCAGTAAAAAATATTCGATAAAATAACTAAACTTCCTAAACTCTTATGAGACGCCCATGATCGTCATCCATTCTAGAATATAACGGACATGTCAATGATTATTGACGAAATATCTAGAGGACGCCACATATATACAGGGTGTCTTAAACTGTTTTACCCAGGCTATAACTTCTAAACCATGCAAGATAATCGAACCGGACGAAAGGCATCCATTATAATTGACGGTGTACTTTGATACAAATAAAAATTTGACGACCCACCCTCAAAAACTACCCTCCTGGAACAACCCCCTCAAAAATTATTAACGACACCCTAATTTGTTTTCTGCTCGTTTTTGTAATCGCTAGTCTTCTCTGTACAACTTTTTTTTTTAAATTTTGTTGCTTGCTGTTAAATTGATGGTAAGTTTTCTAGCGCATTTTGTCCGGTTCGATTATCTTACATGGTTTAGAAGTTATAGCATGGGTAAAACAATTTAAATTAGTATTATATTTAGTATAAAATAAATAAATGTGTGGAAACAAACTAAACAATAAACGTAGTGAAAAATCTTCTGTGATAAGCGTTGTACTAGCCCGAACCTGTCCCTTTTATATCGTTTTATCCCGTTTCTTTTATAGTCGGGAGCCGCTCATAAATTTCCCGACGAATGGAAATCTTTTCGGGAGATTTTTAAGTTCGCTGCAAGTTTCGTATCACTATACGTAGAAAACGATTCGGATCGGTCGCTTTAATATGTATATGCCAATAGTTGGAGAAATACGTGAAGAGAATGGCCGCATATTGTGAAAAATGTTCGACCGATTGCCAAGAAATTGCTTTTTGAGAGTTCGAAAAAAAAACTGGCCAGCGAAGCAAACTATTAGTCGACGTGAAGGAAAGTTGACGAAATTTACCTACGTCAGGGTGAAATCAACTGTATTCGACAATTTTAAGACTATTAAGGAAAGTTGAAGATGATTGTTCAAGAGAAAATGTCAAGCGGATACAGTATCGGAGAAATCGGTGGTCTTCTTCAAAAAATAGGTATCGTTGGCATGACCGTTAACTACTCAGAAGATCTTTATAATTATCTTGTTATACATGTAACACAAAAATTATTTCTGAAAATTGTAAAATTGTAAAAATATTTCCAACTAAAAAAAAATCCTGATATATTTCAAGCTATTGTACAGGTAGATAAGTTAGTGTATGATCGGGTACTAAAAACAGGAAATTTATTTGTTGCTTATGACACCTGCATTGTGTATGATGCACTTGAAGTGTACAGGTGTTTCAAATGCAATGAGTTTAACCACTCTGCACAAAGATGCACTAAACTCGTATATTGTCCAATTTGTGGTGAGTGTCATGACTTAAAAGACTTCATATGTATGAGTAAAAATTGCTCCACTTGCGTAAAATTAAAAAATCCAATTATAATGACTGATCATGCTGTATGGGATAGGGACAAATGTTTGGCTTATATCGATACTCTGAATAAACTTAAATCAAACCTCGGACTTGAATAGCAACCACAGACTAATTTTCTACTGACCCCGGTAAACTTATTTCAGATCAAGTCAGATTCTAATGATAATGAAAACCAACTATCAATACTTTATCAGAATACTTGCGGCCTTAGAACAAAAACAACAAAAGTTTTTAACTCTGTTGTTCAATAGTATATTACATTACGAGTGTGGAAAATCACTTTTCACACAAGTGATGTACAATATTTTTCCTACGACCACAAAATAATTTCATCAAAAAATGTATCCATCCAGCTAGATCTGGAAATTGATATCAAAGAAAAGAACTAAATGAGGCAACGGGACTATTCAAACAGTATAGGAAAAGCAGGGTAATACAATAGTGTATTCCCAGTCTTCTTATGACCGACACAAAATAACCAACTTTTATGAATTAGCAATTCATTTCAAGTAGTGACCACCCCGTATGTGCATATATGCAAGTAATCAGAAATTTGCGAGAATTTTCTCGAGAGAAATACGAATTTGATTGGATGCAGGTCCCGCATGTCGCCGTTTCGGAAAGAGATCCGGATTTTCCAGGGGTTTTCCCTCGACTTTCCTCTTGTCGTTGAAATATAGAGGTACGTTATTAACCCTTCGGGAAATGCACAATACATAAATCATATTCCTGTAATTACAGAACCGTCTGGTTCGTTGTATAAAAGCAGGACACAAACAAACCACTATTGGTATTTTTTTTTTGTTTTAATATCTAACTGTCAAACCGTGCGTTATAGATGTCACGCAAACAATTTTAAATTCAATTCAACGTTGATTATCAATATTTAAAAAGATTATATTCTACACCATCCACTTCTAGAAAGAGATCAAAAAAGTTTTCACGATAAACCGCTTGTTTGACATCTGTCAATGTCAAAAAAGTTTCATTTTTTACAAAAGAATGTCGTCGGCAACTACTTTAATTATTTAGTTAGAAAAATGAAATACACTTCATCTGTTAATAAAAATATGACCAGCTAAATGTGTAGATTTATAAAAAATCCTAATTATTATTCCTGCGATAGAAATTACAACTCAAAGTGTAATTTCAAGTACCTAAACCGAATTAACTCGATTTAGGAAGAAGTAAAGAAACCAAATTAAAAAAAGAGCAACAAAAAAAAAGAAAAATAACCGAGGCGGGATATCAAAACAAATCGCGGTCGCGAAAAAAGAGAAGACGTCAAGAGACTTTAAGTGGTAAAAACTGAAAATAAACAAGAGGGGTGAACCTCTGAACGCTGATACCTAATCACAGTTCGGATAAAAAAGGGCTTTAGCCCTAATTCGGTGTCACAAAATATTATTCGAAACAGATCTACCCCGCAAGAATTTCTACAAGGCGGTCTTATATCCGGAAATGTATTTTTTATTTGCTCTATTTTTGAATTTTTATTAGTGCGCACAACTGGTATATTAAAATTGAAAAAATTTAGATAAACCTAGACGCATTTGTCTTAAGTATACCAAATTTATTATAATAATAAATATAGATAAATAACATTAAACATGAAACATAAATAAAAGACTTAAAAATTAATAATATAAAAGAAAATACAAGAAAAAATCTATAATTAATTTAAATTAAACGGGGTTAACATATAAAAACCTGAAATGAAGTGACATGTAGTCCCAACCAAATCAATTAAGGAAATATATGTTATCTAATCAACGCTAGTTTGTATTAGCGTGTCACAGTTTAATGTTTCTTAAAAATAAAATTTAATTGGAACCCGGTTACATTGTAAATACTTGAAATGAAGTGGCCTGCGGTCCCAACCAAGTAATCAGGGTAAAAAATGCTATTTAATGAACTCTTGTTGGTATCATTGTATTACGATCAGTGAACTGTATATTTAAAATGGAATGCCAATTATCGCAGGAGCGTGTGGTAGAAATAATCCTATAACGTTGCTGAAATTGTCGCTAAAATTTTATGAAAATACTTTACTTATAACGTCATAATTTTCCAGTAGTGGTTTTCGCAAATTTGAATGTTATTTTAAGGTTACTCATTATTCTATCATTTCTTTTGTTTGTTTTTAATCTTTGGCGTCTTTAAAGTTCCTGTGTTTTATAGTTATAGTTTTTGATTTGAATTATATTTTCTGGTCTATGTGGCACATTTTAAATTAAAAAAAAAATTAAATTGGTTGTATTCCTTGTTAAATAAATCTGATTCTATAATTCTGAAAAATAAATGAAATTTATTGTATTACTTGTTTAGAAACGTAAAAGTTTTAGAATATGAAACTAATCTATTTTTACTATGCATCTCGTTTGAGATACGAGATTGGTCTGTGTGGAAACTTAACTGATGCTCAACTGATTCTAGTAATGTTTTTATTTTTCAAAGGAAGATCCTAAGAATTATAGGTAAAGTTCCTAAATATGATTCTTGTCAACCACTATTTGCCTCTATCTTCCTTATATGTTCTAAAAATTTGTTTGTATGTTCTTAAAAATTTAAGCAAAATATATATTTTATAATTTTGGAACTATTCATATGCCAGTTGCTAGATTAAATTTAACTAAAGGTCTCCTAACCCTATTATTTCTACTCTGTGGAAGATTTTTGAATTTTAAATATTGTTTGTAATTACTAGTACCCTTATTATATTTATTATTGTTTTATTTTTAATGAAAGCAAATACATTGTAAAAAAATGTCGACATGTCTAAAATAAATTGACATCTACTTCCGTTATAAAACGAAATGACAACTATCAAAATATAAACGTTTTTAAACAATTTTTAACGATTTTTAACAACTTCTAACGATTTTTATGGTTTTTAACAATTTTTATCGATTTTTAACGACTCTTAACGACCTTAGACGTCCTTAAAAAGTTTTTAACGGTTTTTAACGAATTTTTAACGATTTTTAACTATTTTTAATGATTTTTAACGATTGTTAACCTTTTTTTAACGAGTTTTAACGGTTTTTAACCTCTAGTAGTCTAAATAATAACGGGGACACTAGACGTATCCAAAGCATGGTTCTTATAGCAAAACTGTATCCAGTATCCAAAGCATGGTTCTTATATCAAAACGGTATCCAAAATACGGAACATTCCAACACCAGATTTCAAAATAAATGAAACGAATCGAAATAAAAAAGTAGAAATAAATGGGAAAGAAAATAAAAAGGCCCAAAATACAAAATACTAGTTTAGTTAGGTACATCATAGAATATTAAGAAAAATAAATAAGGGATGAATGTGAGAGTACGTTATCTGAAGTTGATGTCAATTTTGCTGTTTTATTGAAAATAAAATCCTCTCTCGAGTTTACTTATTCTACCAACAAATGGACTAAGTATATATTTTCAATCAGTTCTTCCTTTCTAGCGCCAACTTCTTAGTAAAAAGTCTTTTAGAAACACATGCTCCTAGAAGGTGTACCAGAAAAGAAATGCATGAACAAACCAACAAAAATGACCTACATAGGAAGTAATATTAAATCATGACAGGTAAATTAAAAATATCTATAGGCAATTTCTCACAATCACCAACCTAATTCCAAGAATTTCCTAATTATCTGGGGTTTTAATTATTTAATATCCAAATTATAAAACAGCTGTCTAAAGTGAATGACATAGTCATTATAAATGTAAATAAACAAAAGAAAATAAACCCGAAATCATTAATCTAATTCAAATCTTTTCTATTTTCCTAGAACCTAACTACAAACTATTCGAGAAAATATTGAAGAATATACAATACAGAAAACCAGAACGGATCTACATAGCACTAAAGAAGTATCGGAAGAAGGTTAAACTTCTTTTGTAATCAATTTGGCAATGGAATGATTAAGGTATATTTTTATTCTAGTTAACACATAGAATATGAGAAATAGACCTTCAATCATTAAAAATCATGAATTTAATCTAATTAAGAGTTAAAAGTCAATACTATTTTATTTATCATGGTAAAAGTATCTTAGTATTTCTTTTGAATTTTGAACCGTAACACATTTTTAACCATTTTTAGCCATTTTTAACCATTTTTAAAAAAATTTAATAAATTTTTAACCATTTTTAACCATTTTTAACCATTTTTAACCATTTTTAACTATTTTTAACTATTTTTAACAATTTTTAACCATTTTTAACCATTTTTAACCATTTTAAACCATTTTAAACCATTTTTAACAATTTTTAACCATTTTTAACCATTTTTAACCATTTTTAACCATTTTTAACCATTTTTAACCATTTTTAACCATTTTTAACCATTTTTAACCATTTTTAACCATTTCAACAATTTTTAACAGTTTTTAACTATTTTTAACTATATTTAAAGATTATTTCATTATTAAACTTAATTACTAAAAGGTCTGCTAAACCCATTTTATACTTTCGGAATTCATAAAAACAACTGTATAATATTTTTTATTTAAGAATGAGCTTAAAAACTTTTTAAAAACATAATTTCTATTCTATAGAGGATTTTTAAAATTTTAAATATTGTTTGTAACCACTAGCATATAATTTATTATTGTTTTATATATAATATACATTGTAAAAAATGTCTACATAAAATCAATTATCTGTCTACCTATTGTAATATTACTCATCAGAAGTTGCTTGGCCTCGACTGTAAATTTCTGATCCGCCCAAAAAGACCAACTTTATATTTATAGCCTTTGGTATACGAAAAAGCCATTTTATTTCTGTAAATGACATTAAAAATGTATGAAAAAAGTATTTGTCAACTAGAATAGTAGTTTGTGCAATAAGAGTAGATGGCCATATCGCACGAAGACGAAATTTGAGCACGACGCATTGCAATGTGGAGAATCCACTCGAATTGTACAGTATATTTTTTCTACGACCCACTACCGAAAATTTACAAATAAAAAAAATTAGGTTATAAAATATCTAATTTTAAAATAATTTATGATTTTTAATAATTTTTAAAATAGAATAAACGAAAAAACAGAAAACAGTTCATTTTATTTTTCCCCATCCGAGAATCGAACTCCAGTCTTCCGCGTGGAAGGCAAGAACGCTAACCACAGAATCATCTGTTCTTTTAATTTTGTTGCTTTTATGCTCATAATTAATTTGACCTTATACAGTTTTATTTAAATTAACAAATTATTTATAATTTTAGACGAAATAAAAACAGAAATGCTATTATTTATCGATTTTACACAAGAATAACCCATTTTAATGTATGTTTAATCTCAATAACTAAAAAATATACTGACAATTAGTTTGACATTGTCACTTATTTAAAATTTTAAAAATAATAGCATTCGGTTGATCAAAATATGAACGGTGATTGGTGGATTTCATTTTTTTGCAGTATTCTCACTACCTAGAATGGATATGAAATATATTCGTTCAGTTGGAGGCAACAGCATACTTTTTCGTTTTGTAATCTGTACGTATATAAGCTAATATCCATGTGGGTGTAGAAAAAATAATTGTTATTAATGATAAAGAATTAGGCTAATTAAATCAGATAGGTGGCTCCGATTTCATATAAAATTTGCTATATTTTTAGAAATAAATGTAACTTTGTCCTCATTCCTATTTTTTGACATCCCCTTACATAGTAAAAATTTTAAATTTATTATTTCAAGTAGTACGAAGACCACCTTAGGAATATAAGGGTTGTAAAGTGTATTTTTTGATTGAGTTTCAGAAATATGAATTTCTCCTACTTTAAAAACAAGTACATGAAATGGCCAAAACGGATCTACAAAGGCACTTTGTGCGCAATCTCACCAGTATCCCAGTGACATAATGCGCGAATGTAATTTGTTTTGTTAATAATGATTCTTGTTCCATTTTAAATATACAGTTCACTGATCACGATTCAATCTTCACTAAAAACAGAATTTAATGAAAACCCACACACATGTAAATACTTGAAATTAAGTGGCATGCGGTCACAACCAAGTCATTCATAGAAATAAATGCTATTAAATTTAATGCGAAAGTATGCTATGATTATAAAAACAAACTGAAGGAACCCCCCCCCTACTTAATTGAACGAAATTAGTCGGCTAGCCCCACAAAGAAATATTGTCAACTGTATAAAGATGCAAATACAGGGCGAATCCTAAGTTGATACTTAGACTGAATTTAGCCCAGGTTCGGAATAAAAATTTTTAATTTTGATTTTTGATTATTTTTAAAAAGTTATTTAAAAAAGTTATTTTATTTTAATGATTTCTATACACAGTTAGGATTACACCCTGTATAGTTAATCTTATCGAACGTCTTTTCAAAATCGGTTAAGATAACATCTACATTAGGAGCCTCCTCGTCAGTAAATATTTATCTATTCTTTTTTACATTTCCTGAAATAATTTAAATTGTTAAATATGGGACTAATTAGTCACATTTATCCTATTTTATTGTGGCTATTTTGAAATATTAGAACAAATCTCGTTTTAAAATATAAATTAAATCACCACATTAAAGAATTTGAGTTATAGTTAGAAATTTCTTTAAAAGTTTCAGCTCGTATTTCATCAATACCCGTAGTTTTTTGTTTTGTTTTCGACATTACTTATTATGCTGGCTAAGTACTTAATTTTCAACAATTCAATATCAAAATGAATTCGTTTTACAGGAAGGTTTATTTTTATAAATTTTTAATTAATTTGGATCTAAGTATTCACAGAAGAAATTGAAATTTTTAATCTATAATTTTACCATTTTCTAAATAAATAATTAAAGCAGTTTCACTGTTTTTTGAATCGGAATTTGTCCGATCCTATCGACTGCGCCAATTCTGCCGACGACATTCTTACTCTGTCGTCGACCAGTCTCCGTTAGGAGATTTTTGCAAGTGTTAAGGGTCCTACTAGAGCCATTCATTAATTATAAGAAAAGGGTTGGCATCGCGGGGGCCCGGCGACGCATACCGTCGAACGGGGAATTGTAAATTATATCTTGACGTTTATTATTTAAGTTAATTCGGATCCGGATTTCTTTTAAAATTCATTCATTTTTGTTTTCTTCGTCCCGTGGAGACGCACCGAACGTTCCCCGGCGCTCCCCCCGGGATACCCTTGTTACCGTCGTGCTAATTTTATTAATTTCGAAAAGGAGAATACTTCTCTTTTGACAAAAGGGTTTAGCTTCGAGGGCTAAAACGAGAACGGGCAGTAGCAGGAACGTATTTAGGATCTACGGTTGGTAATTGGTATGTTTTATGAAAAAAAAAATATCTTAAGTTCCTCAGGGAAATAATCTGTGCCCACTTTTATTCAGTGTATTCATTAATGATATAGTCGATGATAACTGTTTACTATATACTGACGAGTTAAAAATATTCTGTCAAATTGATGATGTAGATTTATTAATTTTTTCTTTAAAATAACAAGATATACAGGATGATTCCTAAGTTAATACTTTTTTAACTAATAATAAAAAATAATAATAATACTCTCCCTAATTCACCCCGTTGTGAATTTCAACCCCTGAAGCCGACTGAGCGATTTGTGTAGGCGAATGGACGGCCATTATTATTATTTTTGTTATTTGCCGTGGCGCTCCGGGGCGACTTAAAGATGACTCTAAATAGGTTTAAAATAACAGAAATGTAATTTAAAACAGATTAAAATCCTAGATAGACCAAAACTAATCCATAATTATTTTATGTTTCAAAAAATCACGGAAAACGAACGTTTTCAATTCAGACTCTAAATAGGTTTAAAATATCAGAAATTTGTTATAAAACAGATGCAAAAACTAGATAGACCATAACTAGTCCAAAAATATTTTGTATTTCATAAAATCTCCAAAAGTGTTTATTTTACGGAAAACGAACGTCAGTTTTAAAAAATGCCTCTAAATAGGTTTAAAATAACAGAAATTTATTATAAAACAGATTAAAAGGCTAGATAGACCAAACTAAGTAACTAAATATTTTGTATTTCTAAAAATCTTAAAGTGTTTATTTTACGGAAAACGAACGTTTTAAATTCAGTTATAAAGAAATGACTCTAAATAGGTTCAAAATAACAGAAATGTTATTTAAGACCAAAACTAGTCCATTATTATTTTATATAAGATGATACCATTTGACTTACAGGTGAAGAAGCGCGGAAAACCCCACCTTGTTGCTGTTGTTTTGATTCTCTGGGTGTTGGCGGTTTTGGATGAGTCTGTTGTTTGGGTAATTGCTGAATGTTTGTGTTTACTAAAATAGTTTTTCGATTATTCGATTTGGGCGTGTTACATTTTTCGACAGTAGGTGTTCCAGGATCACTTCTTTGTCATTCTTCCTCTATTTCTTCGTCCTCGTCTCCCTTTTCCTCAAAGTTAGACAGATCTATTTTATAAGGTTTATTATCGATATATAGCTTATTATGTCTTATGTAACTTACAGTAGAGGGGTATTTCTGTCTTATTTTAATTAAATTCTTTAGTATTTTCTGTTCCTCAAGTTGGATTTTTGTATAATCATGAGAAATGAAGACTTTGGTACCTTTAAGTTTCTTTATATTTCTGAGTATTAAAGTTTTCTTAAATTGTGATAATAACTCCAATTTAATAGGACAATTTGTAGATTATTTATTGGAAACAATTCCTGTCTATAACTCAAACTTTCTCTTTTTATTTTTCTATAGTTGTAGCCCTTTGCAGCGAATCGAGTCCTTAACTACTACAAGCAACGTCGTCATATTTGACGACCTGGTATATACATACGTCACTCGGTATACAACTAAACACCGCATAACCTCTCGTTAATGATTCAAAGAAACGGGATGAATAAACAAAAGGTCCAGAAGGAGCCCGTGGCCCTCCGAAGGAAGAGGTTCTTTCTTGCGGCTACACCCGCCCCCCCATTCCCCCCAACCCCTCATCGTCTACCCCCCGAGACCGATATAGGCCAACTCCCGAAAACTTTCGAACTTCCAAGTCGGTGGCAGTGTTTGAATTTTCGCTCGAGTTCACATGTACCATGCGGGTTGTTCTTGATCAGTCAGCGATTGCATTCTGCTTACCATTACTGTATTGTGTGTACAAAATGGAGTGGCGAGAAAGCAGAAATTTATATTGGGATAATACACACATAAATAGAAATATTCTTGTTAGCAGTTTGGAATGAAATGTATGGTTTTCCAGCTGTAATACTAGGCAGATCACTTTATGTTGTCTCCATTATTGTACAATTATATTGTAAAAAAATAGTAAAAGACATTTTAGACATTACAGACATAACAGAAAACAATATTCTGGCACTAGCAATGCTTCTGGACTTATTAAAGGTATACAATTTATTAAATCAAGAGTTTTTATAAAGAAAATTTGAAATATATGGAATAAGAGAAAAAAATAGCTTCTTTTGATATGTGCAATATTGAGGAGACCTCTCTTTAAAAGTGAAGGCATTATTAACGAATTTCGTGGCTATGCAATTTAAGATTCACTTTAAAAATGAAATTCCAATGATTTTAATTAGAATTTTACTGTTACAGCTACAAAACTGATGGAATTACTTAGCGAATTTCTTTTTTCTTTTTTTTTTCTGACATTTTTAAAATTGTCTAACGACTTATTTAGCAGCCAGCACGTATCTATCGAAAATTTAACCTTTAGGGCACTTTAGGGTAAAACACCAACTCCAAAATCTGTTGAAAACTCGATAACAACTGGCCTTTTCCCTTCAAATTCTACTGCTAACATCATAGGCGTCCGAAACGTAGTAGGTCTAATATCATTTGTAATTTTACAAGAATATTAAATTGTTATTGGGTCCCATAGAAATTTCAACTTAGTTATTTCGGTTCTAATGAGGCATGTTCAAAAATTTTGGAATTTTTTTTATGAATAATAAAGTTAAAAATAAAGCTACTGTTAATTTTTTTTTATCTCTTCATTTGCCAGTTATTAATTCTTTAAATTTTATGACGTTGCCGGGAATAGGCCAACAAAAACAAGTGGCATAACGTTCTAAAATATCGTTAAACAAATATTTTTTAAATATATATCAAATGTTTTTAAAAGTATTATTTATGTTTAAACTTTGACCATATTTATAGTTTAATTGTTATAAAAAACGTTACCTAATAAATACGACACCACTGTATGTGTCATTTGTCAATCAATAATTTCTATTTTGGGTTGTATCAATCAACAATTTTTTTTATGTTATAATGATTCAATAATGATTAACATTCATTATTGAAAATATTAATTAGTGTTAGTAGATGAATAAAGTATGTACGGGGCCACTACTTCCAAAGTCACCGTTAGATGGCGCCACCTGTCAGTGGAGGACAAGTATTTTGCAACTAGGCTAAGCGATCCAAGATGGCGGCCATCGTTTACGTGAACGTATATAGATTATCGTTAAATAGAAAAAATCTGCGCAATGACAATGCCAAAAGGACCTAAGCGTGTATCTCGGCTATTATTGGTCGAATTTAAACGAAGAAAACGGCATTATGTAGAGAACATGGTATAGTTTATTGTTGAAGAGAAAAATCGTTATTAATCGTTATTAAAGTTTTGCCTGAATCAGAAGAAATATCTTTAATATCTGATTTAGAGGAACTTAATAATAATGAGCACGATCTTTAAAAATAATAAAAATAATTGAAAATAATTAGACGGTATATTTAGGATTGAACAACAATGTTTTTAAAATCCTAAATGAAATTTATGAGAAAGAAAGTGTAGCTTACATAAACCTTTTTACATTTCTGTGTGGATTTAAAGCAACTCAAAACTAAATAATTAATATACTGTTTATTTGTGTTTTTTTTTAATTTATCACATTTTAGAGATTTTAATAATTAATAATTAACAAAAATGTATTAAAAATAAAAGTACCTGAATAAGATAAACAAAGTAAAAAACATATTATTTATAAATATTAAAAAATATATACAAGCCCTAATAATAACTTGCAATTAACCATTAAAAAATAGCCTCCTTCCAGAATGCAGTTGCACAAATTAAAATGTCCTCTGAAGATTCATTATCAAATTCAACTTTTATTATTTTTTCCTCATTATTTACTTCAAATGCGGAAGAAGCAATCCAAAATACTTTATGTTCAGGTGTTATTCCATTTACTGTGCAAATATCTCCTTCTCTCTAATTATTCATAAAATCTCGCATTATCTCCATATACTTGCTTGGCAGATCTAAAAATAATAAAATATTTAATAAAGTGATGATTTTTTTTAGTATTTTCAAGAGTACATTTTAATGGTTTCCCTTTTTTCAATTTTTATTACTTTTCTGTTTCAAATTATTTCATAAAATACAAACAAATTTATGTTTTTATTATTTGAATTTAGCAATAATATTGTAAATTTATTCATGTAAATACTAGACATGTGTATAATAGTTGTAACAGAAAGAGTGCATTTATAAAAAGGAGATATTCATACACAAAAATATACTTAAATTATAATTATTTACGTAATCCTTGGCCAAATAAAAACGGTATTACAGTAAATACTTGTCTAAGAGTCTATGAGTATCCTATGTTTTTGCCAATCTAAATTTGTTTAAAAACAATCAAAAACCAAAGTCTAAAATGAATTAACTGGTTTTATATAACAGATTTAAACGTCGCTCTCGCTCAAATCGCTGTCCCATTTCAAAACTGTAACTTCTCAAAAATTTTAGGATTTGAGATAAGAATGTATACCCATAGCAAGTGGGGCACGATCTGTATTTCAACACATATCTCAAAATATTTTGTTTCTAAATTTTCGTATACCAAATCTGTTGAGATATTACTGTTCAACTGTACAGATTATAAACTTTTGAGATGTTACAGTTTTGAACTGGAACAGCAAAATTAGAGATTAGCTCTTGTTGCTTTAAGGTACATATATATCGTCCCAGTTTCTAGTATTATATTTGTGAAGAACAATGTACGCTAATATATTAAAAAATATTTTTTTCTTACACATATAAATGAAGCCATCTTAAAATATAACAACACGGTAAAGGTAAAATGTTTACTTTTGAAAAAAAAATTACTGTTCAATAACATTAATAACCTGAGATAAATATGTTTTTACTATATTGCCCCATTTAAACTGTACCTACTATTAAAACAAATTATAAATAAAGTGTTACATACCTTTCTGTCTTAACATTCTTAACTTCGACACTTATAAACTGAGTATTGTTTAAAAAATACAATTGTTATATCTTGGTTTACAATGTAACGGCAACAATGAATGTTAGGTTAGGTGGTGTCAATTTTCAAGTGTTACTAAGATGTGCGTTCAATTCGACATTCTGTGTTGATTTGTTCGTTGGTTTGGTTCTGTATAACAAACAAAGCTTCGACACAAGCTGATTGGTCTAATGTATATAACAGCATATCTCACATGTGAACATGGCTCATTATCAATTCACTTTTTATTTATCGCTTAGTTGCCAGTATTTACGAATATAAATGAATACGATACGTCCTCTGGTGGAACAAGTTGCAAACTTTAGAAGTGAATTTTCTTTGATAAGAAAAATATTTGTATAATAGTATTTTTCAGTATTTTAATTAGATATATATCGTTAGAATGTTGAAAAGAGTATATTTATTAGTATTTGTCAAAAACCCTTCCACTTACTACCAACCTTGACAACATAATAAGCTAAATATCGACACCCCCATCGAACAAGGTTATAACTCACGATACGTCCTTTTTAAATTCAGCCATAGACGTATTCAGCAAAATAAGGCGAATCCATCAGTATAAAAAACGTAGCCCAATTTGCAATGGCGTGGTCGATACTCGTTTAAAAAAGTTGTATTTCAAGCTACGTGCATCACATCAGCCTTACAAAGGCTGTAACACGTGCCAAATACCTCTTTACTTACGTCAAATTTTGTAATTTCGAATAATATGCAGCATATTGAATAATTGTAAAATGAGTTACAGCCTTCTTGTTTGCATATTTTTTAATATAGCAATTAAAAATATACCTACGTATTTTTTTATTGTATCATGGTTTTATCTTACTGCCTTATTCTGTAAAGTGTTAATTGTCAATGTATCTCAATCCAACTCAACTTATTAATTATTTATAAAACTTAAACATTCATTATCTTATAAGTAACTTCCACTGTGTTCTAACTATCAGGTTTGTTAACTATTGGAGTATTACACAGTTTCTCAGGAAATATTTAAAAAAAAAAATTTTGACGTTTCTGAAAATCACTAAAATTAAGTTACAACCTTGTTCGATGGGGTGTCGATATAATTATTATCATCATTAGTGGACGAGAAACTTTAGTTTACTTTTTTACTGGTGAAAACTAACATAATAATAACAACCGCTTTGGTATTAAATGGATGTTATCTTTGATCATAGGTTAATATGGAATCAACACTTATAAAAAATCATCCAAAAGAGCATAACAGCCTTTAATTTATGTAGGAGTACAACCATAAATGTCCCTTTGGCTATATACCAGATTCATAAGGCCTATGATAACCTACGAGTCAACAGATGGAGCTAATCGATAGCTCAATGGTATTCAAACGCAATCATGCTTGAGTACCACGGGAGCCATGAGAAAGACTCCAATAGCTGCCCTAGAAGTAATGGTAAACCTACCACTACACATGATACTCGTATTTATTGAAGGTGATGCCAGGTGCATCCAATACAAACTGTACAGAGGTTCACCACCCATAAGCAATCTGCAAGTAACGGGAATGCCTTTAGATGAAATGTAATTTATTATGTACTGAAAAATGTGATCTTCTGGCACTTAACCAGTACATTAGCAGGAGTGGCGGCAATTGGGCTAGGGGTAATTTTAACGGCACTGAGAACATGCTTATCAGTTTTTATGCAAAGTGTTAATTGTTTTTTAAATTGTCTTAATTGTTTTTTAAATTCCTTAATTGTTTTTGTAATTGTCTGATTAATGTCATACCAATACCATAGTACCTCAGCAATCTTCTGGACCATATAAATAACCGCTTAAGGTCAGTTACTTTAGATGGCAGCACCATTTTTCTTACATTTTTTTTATGTTTGTAACACTACGCCATTGACATTACTACATATGAATACACAATCTGTTATTCTGAAAATTACTTCTTGTATATTGTATATTGCCATTATCATCATAAGAGATCTTTTGATCTGGTTTGCCGTTCGCCGTACTCTTATACACCGTACATTGAATCCTTTATACCTGTTCCGGAACTTGCGTTATATATCTTGTTTAAAAGTACTATTAGAATCATATCTAGTAACAAATAATTGTTAAATGCATTCGTGGTGTATTTTCTAGGGCGCTGAACGTTAAATAAGGAGTCGTGAGTTCGATTCTCGGCAAGGTCAAGCTTTTTCTTAATTATTAAATAAAAAAATAATGTTGTTTGACTGGTTTCAAAATTAATAAGCAGTATTATTAGTATCATCTCTATTATATCTATAATCCTGTGGACTTTAGCTATAGTGGAATATTGTATTCTAAATCCAAAGTGATAGTCCTTCATTATAATTTTTTCTCTATTATCATTTTGAGCTTGTCATAGTTTTAATATAACTTGTAATAGACAAATAGAAATTTATGAGCTAGGCTTACTTAGTGTTTTAACTGGTTTTAGGATCACAGGACTTGCGCAATCTTCCAAATACTTGCTACATGCTTTATAAGTGTGACAATGTCTTTTATTGGAAGTTTTTCAATACTTTTTCTGTTCATGTTTGTTTTTATTTCTCTAGTAACTTCTGTTATGGTGACAGCTTTAATGTCATCCTCATCTTCTATTGATGTTTTCTATATTTGATTTATCTCCAAACTAAAAGGTTATGGATATAGGAAAACACCAAAAATCAGCGTAATCAGGGACGCCAATGATTGAGCTCAAATCCACAGCCAGCACACTGTTTGATTATTAAATATAAATCTGCAGCCACGGCTTGCTTCGCGTTTCTACGTCAACTTTCCAGATTGTCAGCTGTTTCGAACGGCTTCTCCACGGCCAACTAATTAATACAACTGACCCTCTGTTGATGGAAAGTTAAACAACGATCTGTATACATATATATAATATAATACATAAACTATTAGAACAGGTTAGCAGTTATATATCAAATTAATTTATTTTTAATCGAACACGTCCGAAACACAAATGGCAACTATTGGAAAGCTCGTAACGGCTATATAACTGTTATACAACTTTCCCGGGAAAGGAACTTTTCGGAATGGCGTGGACGGAGTTGCCATGATGTGGCGGGTTTTGCGTGGTCATCATGATCGGGAATACTTACAAGTTAAATGCAACTCCGTGTTCCGTGATATATTGTTTATTGGGGAAATAATGACAGCACCGTGTATGCGATTAATATTAAAACAACTTTACGGACAAACTTTATCAACTTGTCAAATATTGAATTTTATTCGTTTTTGGATTGAGTTGGTGTTTTCTACCAACTGTTTTCAGTGTAGATTCGAAATTCCACTTTTTTTTGAGATATATATCTCGCTGCCTAATAAACCCTATAGGCAGTGGCAGCTTGTGAACAAAATATTGTGGGTTTAAAATGACAGAATATAAATATTAGTACAGATTTAGGTAAAAAACTTTCAGGGTTTATAATATACCTTTCTAAAATCCTGAAAGTTTTTTACCCAAATCTATATTAAGATTTATATTCTATTATTGTGAACCCCCAATATTTTGCCTCCACTGTCAATAGAGTCGAATCATAATCTTGTTGAAAAAAAAGTTACAAAATGAGGAACGAAAGATTGTTTAAAGTCAAAAGTGATGCCCAAATTTAACAAATGTCGACAAGCTTCAAGAAAATAATTAATTTTATATGGATGACAACGTCGGCGGGGAAAGAAACTATGTGTATCTGACAAACTATGGATTGATTTTGTTGAAAATTGTTGAAAATTGTTAAAAATCGTTAAAAATCGTAAAAAATCGTTAAAAATCGTTAAAAATCGTTAAAAATCGTTAAAAATCGTTAAAAATCGTTAAAAATCGTTAAAAATCGTTAAAAATCGTTAAAAATCGTTAAAAATCGTTAAAAATCGTTAAAAATACGCTAAAATTCATTAAAATTCGTTAAAAATCGTTAAGAACTGCTAAAAATCGTTAAAAAATGTTAAATATAATTACACATTATTAAAAATTGTTAATAAAATCTTTGAAAACCATTCAAATCTTTAGAAATTGTTAAAAAAATGTAGAAATCGGTAAAAACCGTTATAAATAGTTTAAATCATTAAGAACCATTAAAAATAGTTAAAAACAGTAAAAAATCGTAAAAATTCTTTAAACATCGTCAAAAACCGTTAAAAATTATACAAATTGGTTAAAAATAGTTAAACATCGTAGAAATCTTTAAAAATCGTTACAAATTGTAAAATGTAGCTAAAAATCACAAAAAGTCGTTAAAATAGTTAAATATAGTTAAAAAGCGTAAATAAATCATCAAAAATCGTTAGAAACCGTTAAAAACCGTAAAAATCGTTAAAAACAGTTAAAATCGTGAATTAAAAATCACAAAAATCGTTAAAAAACATTAAAAACCGTTAAAAATTGTTGAAATTGTTAAATACAGAGTGGCTCAAACGGCCAATTATCTCATAAATTGCTAGTCCTAATTGTACAAAATTTGGGGTACACCTATTTTGGGATACGGAGATTCCAGATTTGATATTTGAAATGTTGCCAGATTTTCCGTTTCTCTTATATTATTAGTCACTTTGATTTTTCAAATTGATCACTCTGTATAAGTCATTATTGGAATCTCCTATTCAATACGAGTTCAACTATATGTAACACTTATGATTTTATGTAGTCTAGAAGGTCTTAAATAAATAAAACAGAAGTCTGGCAACGCCTAATTGTCTCATACATTATTTAATACAAACTATTTTCAACTACATTAAAACGTAACAATTGAAAGATTACATAATGGTTACTTTATCAAGTGTTCAAAATGTGCTTCATTTGTGAGTTGACAGTACCCTAATCGATGATAGAGTGCATTTACCACATTTCTCCATGATTGTTTTATTTATTTAAGACCTTCCAATCTGTAAACTTTTTTGAATAAACTATTATTATTGTGGTTAAAGGTCAAAAGACAACTCGTTGGTTCATATGTGCGTGAAGGGACGCTGAGCGCATTGCTCCCCTCGTTATTGTAGAATGGACCCTGTAAATTGAAAGACAAAATATGTATTGGAATGTTTATACGTGACCACGATATGGAAGTTTCATATTTTTTTAATTACGTAGGTTTGGGCAGATATTTTATACAGAGCCAGTTTGCAAAATGTTTTGTTTAAATTAAAGAATGCATTATTGAATTTTAACATTATTTTTTGTGTAAAATAAATGAAAACAATAAGTGATCCAAGCCAAGTGTCGCAATATGGTAGCGACCATTTCTCCTCGGAAAACAACTACTTCTTTAACTTCTACCGCAACAGACCCTAAATATCCAAAGATAAACAACAGAGATAGAAAATTATTTTTAACATTATTTCTTTGATAAAGTCCTTATAAGGACTCATCAGCAAATGTTTGGAATGATCTTTCTTTATTTGTCATTATTCTTGAAACTAGTTTACAGAAACTCAATATACAATATAAAAAATAAAAAGTTAAAGAACAGTAAAACATAATATAAACAACCAGATAAAAAGATGTTTATAACTAAATATTGCCAGCGCTTGGTGTGGCACATAATGACACTACAAGGAAGTCGTCTTTAATTAAATTAAATCCATCCCAATACAAAACAAAAATAAAAACAACCCTTCCATTAAAAAAAAAAGAACTAATAAAACTTCAACATCACCCCGCTAGAAAATTGGCTCTTTGTTTCAACTTGCAATAAAAAAACGTAAATTGCTCCTTTTCATCTGTCCAAGAAGTGTTTTAAATGTTCTCACAATGAGGCGAAAAGCCCTGTAAGGGCGTTTCGAAGGATTTAAAGTCCTTCGTTGATCCCTAGTAGGGCTGTAAGGACAATCTCTAAGGTGTCTTAATCAAGATGGAGTCCACTAATGCATGCAAATGTTTTTTGGCGATAGATGTAGTCGGGTAGTGCTGTTGAAGGCGAAAAGGGAGCTAAATACAGGGTAGGACTCAAAAGTTAGACTGCAAGAAATAAAATTTAGTGCGATAATAATCTTTCAATTAATATATAGTGCGAGTCAAAAATGAGGAATAAATTGGATTAAAGACTATATATTTTCAGAAAAAAATTTAAACCCGGTCAATTTTGGCACTTTTTGACATATTATTCGGATATACAAGGTGATGTGTGCTTTTTTTAAATTGTTTCGGGCCCCACTTCCAACTTCCATCTTCGTTTCTAATTTTTAAGATTCGATTTATGCTCGAAAAGATATTGTTAAATTTTTGGGTACTATTCATGATTATATAGGGTGATTCAAGAAACATGGATCAACGTATGAGGGTAGATTCCTGATATGTTGATCGAATGAATGTAATATGCAGAATCGGGTTTTTGACTCCCTTAAACGAGGCAGAATCGGAGCTACGTTGACATGAAAAAAGTCTTAGTCATTAGCCCATGTTTATTAAAATACTACCCTAATATAAGTTTCTATTCAAAAAAGTTTACAGATTGTTTGTTTTTAATAAAGAATAAACTGAACTTTGTCGTAGGCTCGTTAAAACCATATAAGGTCGTGCACGGGCTAATGACTAAGTTTAGTATCTATACCTATTTTAGTGATCAATGCAAACAGTAATACTATATTATATTATGAAACTACTATCATAAATAGTATAGTATCAAACTGAAAATCATTTAACATTTCTAAATTTGTTTAAAAAGAAACTCGAAAATAAAAAAGTTAAACCAAATCAATTAATGATTGTAAGTACTAACCTGTGTATTGTCATTTCATTTTATCAATTGTGATTTGGCACAATAAAAGTATAAAAGACCCAGCTTAGGGTTGTCAGGGGGTGACAGAGGAATTTTGTAGAAAAAAAAAGGCTTGTCAAAGAAAATTTTGAAAGATGTTGAAAAATTAAGAAATAAGAAAATACAAGAGTTTTGAACTAATAAACTACACGTGAACGTCAATCTCATAAATGACCCAAAATGGTATTATACGCCGACACTCGAACGGCGGATATAACTATTGAAATGTTATAAAGAGTTTCTAGACACTTGGAAACACACTATGCATAACAATTTTGGGTCCGCTAACACTTATTTAAAAAAAAATGTTTACCTTAAAATCCTGAAAATCCTTAAAATTTGTTGTTGGGTCTCCATCATAAAACAAATTTGAAATAAACCATTTTCACTGATTTCTTGTTGTAGAAACGGCTAATATCAATATAAGACCATTCATAGAGCAATAAACCGTACCAAATTTTTTCATAAACGATCAAATTTTCTTATTTTTCATTTTAAGTTTGTTAGAAAAATAAATAAACATTAAGAGGAAAATTTACATTACAAACTAAAAGACCTGCGGGGCAACGGTAGTTTAGTAGGTATAAAAATTACAACTTAAGGGTGGAGCCTAAATACTACAAAATTAATTCCGAGACTTAACAAAATCCGCATTCATTCATAATTTTAACAATTGCATGTAGATACGAGGGATACGTATTCCAAACTCGAACGCGAAGTTGGAACATATAGGAACCGAAAAATCAACACGGCTACCGACCTTCATCATTTCTTGAGTGGTCAGAGTTACCTAAATTAGGGGAACCAGAATCGTATTTGTTTTTCTCGGTGCATTGCGAGATATTGTTATAACGCAGTTCGATTTTTTAGAGGGTTTTACATTATTTTTATATTTTAATTTAGTGAATAGACTTAGATTAAATTACATTTAGGAGTAAAGAGGTGTGAAATATAAATACAAATAACGGAAAAATAGACGATTGGTTCGAATAAGGTAATAGGATCAATTAATACAGGGTATTTATTAATTGAGTGCCTATACTTAAGGGTGTGAATCCTTGGGTGTTAAAGTTTTAAGAAAAAAAATAACTATTTTATCATAAGTTTCTTATCACTCTAGATATTTTTATGAAATTTTGCCCCAAAAAAAAAGTGTTTCCACTCATGGTGGATTCCTACCAAATTTCAACAAAATATCAAAAGCAGTTTCAATAAACTGGTTTTTATTTTCTTACGCGAAAAGGGTGCGTCGTACGAAAGTACGTCTATAAACCAAATTTGCTCCAAAATAAATAAGGATTTTAAAGATAATTTTGGTTTTTGGAAAAAGCAGTGGCGTATTATATTTTTGTTCAAAAATATTCAGTTCAAACCTGGTACGGACGTCACTGGTAAAAATTTAGAAGTCTTTTACGACAAAAAGGCGGGATTGAAAGTGAAAGTTTAGTCTGTTGGTACATAATATATTATATTTATATATCTAATTTTTAATATTACACTGAATGTGACATGGCTTTTTTGTTTGCCTTTTTTGGATTAACAAAATATTATTTTAATGATTTAAAATAAACTGCCAGTAATAATAATTATCTGTACTTAAACATATACAAAGTGAAATCATAAAACGACGCATCAAGAAAGCACCAAATTATTAAACTTTTAATTTACGTAACAAGTAATAAAAGTAATTTTAAAAAACCGACTTTAAAATCGTGCAGATACCATCACCATATCTTAACCAAATTTATATGGGACCACCCCTGAGGTACTCCCTTACTAACGAAAAGAATTATAGAAATCGGACAGGGTGGTAAAGAATTATCGCTGAACATACATAAAAAATAAAAAGTTTGAGGATTTTCTCATGGACCCAATTATTAGATTTTGACCAAATTTATATGAGACCATCCCGGAAGTACCCCCTTTCCAGCAAAAAAGAATCATTTAAATCGGATTGTGTTAAAGAATTATCGCTGAACATACATAAAAAATATACAGACGAATTGAGAACCTCCCCCTTTTTGAATTAGGTTAAAAGGTTAAATAATAATCTATATTAATTGTATTAACTAAAAAACTACTATGTAGAGTTATATATATCTTCTTAAATTAATCTTATATGTAAAAACGTGGGTTCGGTTCCTAGAAGAGTACCTAGTTCACTGTGCAGCCAAATTTATATTTATAATACAGAATTTTTTGAATAAATAAAGTTTACGGTTTAATTAAACACTAAGTTTTATCAGAAATAACATTTTCTGAAGAAAGTAACATATAGAAAGCAGACTTTTAGAAAAATAAATAAAATTTTTATATAATCACATAAATGTGATTTATCTTTTAGAATATTGTATATGTTTGTCAAAGTTTACTAATTTTTTTAAAAAATAAATATCCTTCAAAATTTTTCTTACATTTTTTAACACGTTACAAAATACCTTAATCCGTTTATAGTTATCGATTTTAAACAAGACGGAGACCGGACATCGTCGAAGAGAAACCGCGAAATTAGTAAAGAATTTTAACTTGATTAAAAAGCGTTCTTTCTCTTTCCATTTCCTATAAAAACTAATAGACCTTTTTGAAATCGGTATTCGCTGACTTTTCTTCTATTTTATTGCCTTGAAAATGATATGATTTACATAAAAAACAAAAACTAACTTATTATTTATGTGAAATAAAAATATGTTGTTATTTTCACAATTTTCGACCAATCTTTGTTTCAAAAAAAAAAAAATACGATGTTCTTCTGTAGATATTAACACATTCTTTAATTGGCTCTTTTTTTTTAATATTCTTTAGTATTTTCATAATTTGGAAAACAGTATAGCATTGAAACTTCTATACCTAAAAAATTGTGAGTACGCTTTTAATTAATTGTCTGTTTTTTTTTATCTCACAATGTCTCGATAAGAAGTTATATAGAAAAAAAATCTTATTTTGCTCTGAATTTATGGTCCATGCCATATCGGGTGGCTTTAAAACTAAATAAAAGATTTTAGGAGATTTTTTAAAAATTTCTCAAAATTTTAAAGCAGTGACTCATTTCCGTCTTTTCCACAATACAAAATCAGCTTGTCACAATCGTTTTTCTCTCATTTATAGACATTGGCTAACTTTTTAGAAAATTTTCTCTTGCAACGCGCCTCAAATGGTGCGACAGTCAAAGCCATGTGCGAAAGCAAGAAAAAATATTTACATTACTTTAACGGATTGAAGAGATATTAACATGCTGGAATTAATAATTATTGTTGACTCGAAGAGGTATTCATTAAACAAAAACATATTTATAATTCACATCTCAGTGTATACCTTCCAATTTCGGATATATATTTTTTAATACATAAATGATAAAATTAATTTAATATAATTGAGCGAAATTACTGTATGTAAAAAATAACATAAATTCAAATCACTAAATAGTAGACAAAGATATATATTTTGTTGATGTCACCCTCTAGACGAAAAAGCTTTAACGTATTTCTATTTTTATTGTAATAAAAATAAATGCTCCTGTAGGCAAAAATTAAATATATTGTTCTAGCATTTTTTAACATTTCTATTTCTTTTTGTTTCTTTTCTTAGATTTTTTTCAAAAGAGACTGATTCATATTTTTAAAGTGACTCCAGAGTGGTATGGGTTAAGCCTTTACCAGTACATAAAATTTCTTTTAGTAAAATTAAAAAATAATCCGCAAAATTGGTGTACTATGAAACCCTTGCATATAATATATATATACCAATCTTAGTATTACAGAAATAAATTACGTAAAAAATAAGGTGTACAAATACGTAAAATTTATTCATCCCTCGTAAAACATCAGTAAAATATATTATAAATTGTTTTCATTCACAAATGTTAATTTCTTAAAAATCTATCAGAGGCGCCACTTTCCAGACGAAAAATCTTGCAATGTAAGGGTTTCGTAGTACCCCACTTTTAAAGTTTATTTTTGACTATTTTTAAAAGAAAAAAATATGTACGTGTAGGTAAAGGTTAAATCTATGCTCCTCTGGAATCACTTTTTCAAAATTCAATTTAGTTTTTTCTAAAAAAAATTGAGAAAATGGGTAAAAAATGTCGAGTTTTGTATTTTTTTTTAGAAAAAACAGTTTCAAATTTTAAAAAAGTGTCTCCAGAGGAGCATAGATTTATCCTTTATCTACACGTATATATTTTTTTCTTTTAGAATAAGTCAAAAATAAACTTTAAAAGTGGGGTACTACGAAACCCTTGCATGCTCCGCTCTACAGCCAAGTAAATACTCCTCTTTGATGTGTCCAGTTTCTATAAATGCGGTGTTGCCAAATCGAGTAAGAAAACATATAAGTCAGGAAATAATTCGGTTAGTGAAAGTTGGCTGAAAAATTACATAGTGTCTGGCCAGCAGGTAAATTTGGATCTCAAAGTGAAAACATTTGTAGTAATCACAGATAACCGTCTCTTTATTTCATGATGATTGTACGTTAATTACGGCCGACATGCCGTAATTAACGTACAATCATACTTACCTAATATTAAAAAAAAAAAATTAAATTTGAGCTGTATCCAGGCCGTTGGAGTTTATGCCGGTCGGCGTAGCCAGGTATGGTTTAAAAAGTTTCTGGTGGCGGCGAAGCCGCCACCTTACCAGAAGTCCTTTCTTCCTTTTCTTATTGTATATTTTCTTATTATTAGATGCCCACGATACAAAACACGTTCGTTTAAAGTTGGGATTGAGGTTCACTGGCTAGACGCTAATAAGGGTTAGTTAGGTTAGGTTTTTTTTTCAATTTGAGCTGAGTCCAGGCCGTTGGAGTTTATGCCGGTAGGCGTAGCCAGGTATGGTTTAAAAGTTTTCTGGTGGCGGCGAAGCCGCCACCTTACCAGAAGTCCTTTCTTCCTTTTCTTATTGTATATTTTCTTATTATTAGATGCCCACGATACAAAACACGTTCGTTTAAAGTTGGGATCGAGGTTCACCGGCTAGACGCTAATAAGGGTTAGTTAGGTTAGGTTTTTGTTTTCAATTTGAGCTGTGTCCAGGCCGTTGTAGTTTATGCCGGTAGGCGTAGCCAGGTATGGTTTAAAAATTTTCTGGTGGCGGCGAAGCCGCCACCTTACCAGAAGTCCTTTCTTCTTTTTCTTATTGTATATTTTCTTATTATTAGATGCCCACGATACAAAACACGTTCGTTTAAAGTTGGGATCGAGGTTCACTGGCTAGACGCTAATAAGGGTTGCTTAGGTTAGGTTTTTTTTTTCAATTTGAGCTGTGTCCAGGCCATTGGAGTTTATGCCGGTAGGCGTAGCCAGGTATGGTTTAAAAATTTTCTGGTGGCGGCGAAGCCGCCACCTTACCAGAAGTCCTTTCTTCCTTTTCTTATTGTATATTTTCTTATTATTAGATGCCTACGATACAAAACATGTTCGTTTAAAGTTTAAAGTTTTGCAGGGAGGTGGTTCTACAATCCTGTTTGCAAAATCCTCAAAAAAATTGTCATTGCGGTTATGAAATTTTGATCATTTTGACGAAATATAACTTTGTCGTAAATTAAGAAAATAATACTGTTTATGAAAAAATTTGGATGGTTTATTGCATTATGGATGGTCTAGTGTTATTATTTAGCAGTTTCTATAACAAGAAATTAATCAAAATGATGTAGTTCAAATTTTTTCAACATCGAAATTGGAGGACACATTTTAATAGTTTTAAGGTAAGAAAAAAATATTTTATAGCGTTTGCAGGGCAAAAAAAGTATTTTGAAATGTGTTTCAGAAGGTCTAAAATCGTTAAAAAAAAAAAAAAAAAAAAAAAAAAAAAAAAAAAAAAAAAAAAAAAAAAAAAATAGCCCGTTCGACCGTCGGCGGATTTTTCCAAAATAAATTGTATAGTTTGTAAATGGATCATAGGTAATATTTTTTTCATACACTCCAACGAAATACACCTTTGGATGGTGTGGTATTCGCCGTCCAAGGACATACACAGGACATTCATTGGACTACTATTTTTGAATAGCTATTCTGGTTACAAAGGGATCCATTGGAAGAGATCTTTTACAAAAGCATAAGACATTGTAAGTGTTGTTTGATTTATGACAGATTTATGTACTTTGATTTATTGATATCACAGTTAGAAAGTTCGATAAACATTAATAACAATTTGTTAATTCTACTGATAATATTGGTTTCCTAAAAGAAATTACTTTTTTTTCTATATATTAAGTTAACTTAGATTTAAAGGGGTTTTCACTGTTTTCAATAGAAGAAAGAAATCTGCAGATTTTAATAAAATCAATTTGCGTTTGTGTTACCATATAAAATAATAAATTTACTTAATTCTTGCAATTAAACTGCCTGAAAAGGTTAAAACAAATTAAAAATAAAATAAGTTTTGGTAAAGACTATTAAAGTTAAAAGTTGCAATCTGATTTTTTTTTGAGTTTAGGTAAGTTGTTTCTTCTTTTGTGAAAGAATTTGTATGTTAAAACGACATTAGTAATTGTATTAATAAAAATTGTTATAATTTGCGAGATTGATGTTCATTTAACATGAGTTTAAAAAAAAGTTATACAGGGTGAGTCAAACTGAATCCACTCCTGATGATTTAGAAATGTTAAATGATTTTCAGTTTGATACTATACTATTTATGATAGTAGTTTCATAATATAATATACTAAACCTAATATAAAATATAATCATATACAAAAACAATTTCAATAAAAGGAATAATTTAAATACACTTAAATAACGCAAATGTACATAAAAACCTAACATAAAATTTAAATCATATTTAACAACAATTTTGTTACTAGTAATAATTTAAATTGGAGTGATTTTATTTTCTATCAGGTCATGTATGTCTTTTCTCTCACAATTTAATAGAAACTTCTTAAAAATATTTTTTATCAGCTTGGTTGAATTTATGGTTGTTAATTAAATTTTATACATATTTGGTAAAAAGTTTTATATTCTTCCAGACAGATATGTAACATATCTTTGACCAACAGATTTTTTACTAGCCTCTGTAATTACATAATTATTTAATTTATTTCTGGTAGAATAATTGTGATCTATGTTTTTTAGGAAAGTGCGGTTTTTGTATATAAATAATAAGACAGCATATGTATATAACTGTCTAATATCCATCACTTTACTTTCGATAATCAAAGAATCTAAAGAGTAAGTCCAATTTTTATTTAAAATGGTTTTTAATTTTTTTTTTGTAAAACATTAATTTTTTTTAGATAAATTTGAAGAATTCGACTGAACAAGAGAATAATAAATTATTTTCAAATGACGAACATCTAGACATATTTTAAGATATTTAAATTTTGAAAGAAGGCATCTTAAAGATCTAGCAATATCTTCGACATGGGCATTCCACTTAAGATGCAAGTCTAGTTTTATTCCTAAATATTTAATTTCACTCACTGACCTAATAGTTGCATTCTCATGGTTTTGAGTCCGTATTTAATTAAAGGGTGGTAAAGAGGATTTATAACTACAAAAAGGAACAAAATGGTTTTTTTGTACAGATAATGGCGGTGTTGTCAACAAAACTAATTATGTTACCTTCAGTTTCAATACTGAAGAGGCCATTTATATAAACACTAAACAATAGAGGACCCAGAAGGTGCTTTGTGGTACTCCATAATTAAGTGTTTTATATTCACTAAAGACATCATTCACTTTAACTATTTCTTTTCTGTTATTTAGGTAACTAGCCATCAAATCAAGTGATGTCCCTCGTATTCCTGTGTGTAGTTATTGAAGAGATTGGTCTATAATTGGAAACATTATTCCTATCACCTTTTTTGTAAATTGGTAATATAATTTCCACTTTAAAATGATTTGGACATCCACCAGTATTAAAAATGTGATTTATTAGGTTAACTAATTGAGGGATAAAATCATTTTTTATATTTTTTTACTATTTCGGTTGTTAGACCATCTATTCCTGGTGCCTTTTTACTTTTTAAAGATTCTCTAATTCTATTTATCTCTGCACCAGTAACCTGAGAGAGATAAAACGACATTCTCGTCTCTCGTCTCGTCTTGTCTCGTCTCGTCTCGTACGAGACAAGAGAGACATTTTCTCTCGAAAAAAGATTCGAGACGAGAGAGTGTCATCTCTCGAAGAGAATTTCTCGTTCCTCTCGGGCTCTCCCGAGTTTTCTCGCGCAATTAACTCTTTACTTCTTTAAAATTTTCAATTACTTATCATAACTTAAAATTTAAAAATATTACATTTCCAGATAGTCAAAAAGTTAACTCTAAAACACCTATTCTATATACACAGTGTGTTTTAAGTATGGAACGCCTCGATTATTTTGGAAACGACTTGCACGATTTTTATTTATGGTGACCCGTCAAATGCGCCACGAAAAAAGCGCTCCGACAAAAGCGCCCCGACAAATGCGCCTCCCGACAAAAGCTCCCAAGACAAAAGCGCCATCCGAAATTTCTTTGTATAAAAAACTAACCAAGGGACAGAATCGTAATAATTTCCATGCAGTCAAATTTTTCGGAGGTTACTTTTGGAGATAAATTAGAAAGACAATAATTTTTAAGTGTTTTTTTCGAAAAACTGTCAAAGAAAAGATAAAAGAAATGAACATATAATATATTGAAGAGGTTGAGTGGTGTGTACACACTGGGTAATAAGAAATGAATGGAACGTATTTAAAGTGTGTAGGTAGTTTTATTAATATTAATAAAACTCAGTAAAATTAGTCTTAGCGCTTTCAGCCGGTTAGGCCATCATCAGAGACTCTACAAAGATAAAAAAACGGAGCTATAACAATAGTCAAATCGAGATATTCCTAAACATTGAATAAAAAATAAAAAAACATTAAAACTTACTTGTCAGTAAATATAGAAGGTGCATGAAAATTAATTATTTAAAATTTTATTTATTAGATTAAAAGGGCTGCCACAATACGGCCCCTGTTCTCAACCATAACTTGAGGCTTGAAAAGAAGCAAAACCAATCCTAACAGGTGGTTGAAAATTGAGAAAAAACGTGGGGACTCATCCCAACACGTGTTGGGTTTTACATTTTAAGAAAATATGGTCTAGACAACTTTTAGAATTTCCCTATGACTTGGTGTGCTTATTAATCATAGATTCAAAATTAAATTCTTACAGTATGTTAAGATATTCAAAAACTACATCACTTCTATTTAAGGTAATATCGCCTAAAAAAATATGAAATCCTATATCCAATCTACCTTTTTGTTGAAGATACTCTCTTAAAGACAATACAAAATTCTATCATTAGTGGAAGGGGACCGATACGTGCAAGTTATTAAGATTTGTTTTTTTTTTTCAGAAGTAGTAATACATATTTCTAAAACTGAAAACTGGCCTATCATTACGATTTTATGTGTTTGTTTATACTTATTTTTTTTACTACTAACATGAGAAATCACCATTATTTACTCCATTCCTCTAATGAGAAGTAATATTTCTCTCCCTAGGTAAATAATGATAATAAAAAAAAACCTAGGTAAATAATGAAACTAAATTTCATTAGTTTCATTTTGTTAATTTGACAACTAAACTCCCAGACTACTTGATATTTTGAAATATTTGAAAAATAAGTAGGAAATAACTAAAGCTGGGTTTATTAAAATCTAATCAAATCAAATATGATAATATATATCAGTGTAAACAGTAAAAATATATATTAACTAGGAAATTCAACACCGGCTTTAAAAATTATTAATTAATAACAATAAATCCATGTCATTAAAATATCAAAAATGCAATGGGATATTTCCTAGAATCATACCAAAATTTGACACATGCCAAATTTTTACATAAATAAAGCCAGTCTGATTAGAAACGCTCCAGTCTGCTTGATATTTCGAAATATTTAACAAATTGTTAGGAAATTACTTATGTCAAAATTAAAATTGCTAATACATTAATGTTAGTAGTAAAAAAAATTCTATATATACCTCGGCTGAGAAAGCTATTATTTACCTCGCACATTATATCCCTCGGAGCTACGCGCCTCAGGATATAAAAGTGCTCGGTAAATAATAGCTCACTTCTCACCCTAGGTATATAATGTACTATTTTATGAATACCACAATCCCATCATTTTTATTTATTTGCCCGTAGTTGTATATTAGCTGGTACCATTCATTCCTAAACCAAAGAATATCGTTTTGTATGGTCTCCTTTAAGATAATCATATCCAGTTCCCTATCAATTTGTGAGAGAAGAGCCATAAATTCATCAACATTTTTATGCATACTGCGAATATTTTGGTGAATAATATTAAATGTAGTTTTATCTCCATTTATGTTTTGTATGTCATTAATTCTATCTACCATTTTTTTAAATAATATATCTATACAGGGTTGGCCAAACCTCTGTCGTAGTTCTATAAATCCTATTATGCAAATCTTAACGATTTATTCGAAGTATACCTGTCAATGGTGGTCAAAACCAAATATCCCAAAATTATTTTCTTGTGTACAAGGTGGCCCAATAGTAAATTAGGCAAATCACTTATTTTTTTTTAAATGGAATGACCCAACTTTTTTCCAATTTTAGGTACTCTATGGTTACTAGTGCATACCCACAAAATATTGTTTCTAACATCCTACCCCTTTCGCAGAAAAAGAAGGAATACCAAAAAATATTACATTTCCAGACGCCTATTAAAATATGCAGTGCTCTCTCGAATTTGACGTTAGAATTTAAAAAACTACAAATGTATAAAGCCAATAGACCAAAGATTTTTTTAGACCAAGTTTTAATTATTTATTTTGCACAGGGTGGTCACAAATTAATTTCAATTTCCAAAAATTTCTAGGACATTTTTTTCAAATTTTTCAAATAGAACACCCTGTATAACTATTCATCGATGAAACGAGAATTTTATACCCTTTTCTATACCTATCTGTCGTCGTTTAAAAGTAAATTCCAAAAAGACATTGATCTATCAAAAATCCAATTTCTACCAGTGGTTTTATTGAAAGTGAACATTCAATCAAGTAGGCTGGGTCTTAATGAAGTGTCAGATTATTTATTAATGAAGTGTCAAGTTACTTTTACTGATCGCGATAATTCTTCTATTAATAATAAATTTTACGAAAAACGAATTAATTGACATGGTCTATGTTTTGGGAGAATCCGACAGAAATTGTTTATTGGCAAAAAGAATTTATCATCAACGATATCCCGATAGACGCATCCCTGATCAAAAAAGTTTTGAAAAGTTACATGAAAGATTTACCGAAACAGGAAATGTTGCTTATAAAAACCAATAATTGACAAACGTGCTACTGATAATGATAACCAATTATCTGTAATTTTGAAAGCGATAGAATATCCTCATGTAAGTCAAAAAAAGATTGCCGAAGTAGTAGATATAAGTAGAACATCCGTTAGAAGGATTTTAAAACAGCATCAATATCATCCTTATAAAATAAAATTGCATCAAGAGCTGAAAGACACCGATTTTGATAATAGAATAGTGTTTTGTAACTGGCCACAAACTAAACTGCAACAAAATCCTTTTTTTTTTTTTATAGAGTGCTGTTTTCTGATGAATCTACATTCCACAAGAACGGATTCGTTAATAGACATAATTTCCACTATTATTCCACGGAAAATCCTAACATCATCAGAACACATAGCCAAGAAAGATGGAGTGTAAATGTTTGGGGAGGTATAATTGGGGATCATGTTATTGGGCCGTATTTTTTTGAAGGCAACTTAATTGGTCTGATGTATTTAGATTTTTTAGCAAATCATCTTCCTACTTTACTTGAAAACATTTCCCTTGCTGTAAGACTAACAATGTGGTACCAACATGATGGGGCAGCAGTGCATTTTTTACGCGAAGTGGCAGATGAATTAGATGAAAAGTTTCCAAATAGATGGATTGGTAGAAATGGTCCAAAAAAATGGCCAGCTCGATCACCTGACTTAACAAAACCCGATTATTTTTTGTGGGGTTATATTAAAAATCTAGTCTATCTTACGCCACCTACAAGACCTGAAAATATGAAAGAAAGGATAGTGCAAGTTTTCCATTCCATTACACCTGATATGCTTAGAAACGTTTCTCGATCATTCGCCAAACGAATAAATGTATGCATTAGAGAAAACGGCAGACATTTTGAGCATCTTTTATAAAATGTAAATTTATGTTTTAGGATAAATTTCAAATAAATTTTATTATCGTAATTTTCTTCCTTTTGAATTTATTTTATAACGGCGACAGATAGGTATAGGAAAGTACATAGGGAAGTGGAAGGGTATGAAATTCTCCTTCAGTTGATGAATAGAAATACAGGGTAATACATTTGAAAAATTTTAAAAAATTTCCCTCGAAATTTTTGGAAAGTGAAATTAATTTGTGACCACCCTGTACAAAATAAAAAACTCAAACTTGGTCCAAAAAAATCTTTGGTCTATTAGCTTTATACAATCGTAGTTTTTTAAATTCGAGAGAGCACTGCATATTTTAATAGGCGTCTGAAAATGTATTATTTTTTGGTAATTTTTTTTTTCTGCGAAAGGGGTGGGATGTTAGAAACAATATTTTGTGGGTATGTACTAGTGACCATAGAGTACCTAAAATTGTAAAAAAAGTTGGGTCATTCCATTTAAAAAAAATTAAGTGATTTGCCTAATTTACTACACAAGAAACTAATTTTGGGATATTTGGTATTGACCACCATTGGCAGGTATACATCAAATAAATCGTTAAGATTTGCATAGTAGGAGTTATAGAACTATGACAGAGGTTTAGCCAACCCTGTATAGCTGTGAGCTACTTTAATGAGTACCTAAATATGAGAGATTACCTAATGATCCAAAACGTATTTTTTCTACGATCGTGCAAAAAGTGACTATTTTTTACTTTATATACTGTGCCAAAAGTTTAATTTTTTGCACTAGTGCAAAAAGTAGCTTACTTTTGTGCACTAGTGCAAAAAAGTAACTTATTTTTTGCACTAGTGCAAAAAACACTTCGAATTGTCAGTCAATTTTTTGGAAAAAAATTAAAAAAAACACAGCGCCGAGAATCGAACCCGAACTTCTCCGGTGGGTGGTAAACATCTTAGCCGTTAGGCCATCATGGGTTTTAAAGAAACGTTTCGTAAACCAAAATATATACAGTCACTTTATTACTGGAATTTGTGATTAAATTTCAAAAAGTAGAAATATATATTTTATCTACCCTTTTGTTAATACCAAATTCGCTTGTTAGATAGGAATGAAATAAAATACAGAATTGAAAGATTTTTTACTCTAATTTTAATTAATGCAAATATTTCTTAATTTTCATAGTTACCTATGAATTATTTTGTAAATACCCTGAACTGTCAGAATATTTTCGTGTTACATCCAGTTACATCTGCGTATTTGTCTCTGTGTGTGTCAAATTAATAGTTTAAACATTTATTAAGTTGTAAAGTTATTAAAAATGTTCAGTTCGGATAGTGAGGAAGAAACTATCAGTTTCTGTACTCCTCCAGATTTAGTGGAAAGAGCTAATGAAGCAACGGCAGATTTACTACCCAATAAATCAAAAAAAATTTATGAAGTATGTTATAAACGGTTCACAGAATGGTGTGAGACTAAATCTGTTGGAAATATTACAGAAAACGTAGTACTTGCATATTTAAAAGAAAAGTCGGAAATACTGAAGCCATCGACTTTGTGGTCAGAGTACTCAATGCTAAAGGCTACACTTTGAATAAACAATAATGTGGAAATTCGAAATTTTCAAAAATTAATTCCTTTTTTAAAGAAGAAGTCGGTAGGGTATCGCCCCAAAAAGTCCAAAGTTTTTTCAAGAGAGCAACTTGATAAGTTTTTATTTGAAGCTCCCGACAGTAAATATTTAATGATGAAGGTAAAATATAAAAATAATCTTTTTTTAACTTTATACGTAGGTATTTGTTTCTTTTAGATAGTTGCAGTATTTGGGATTGCAGGAGCATGCCGCAGGGATGAGTTACAGAAACTTACTTTAAATGATATAAATAACATGAATTCTATCATAACAGTAAAAATTCCCGACAGCAAGACCAACAAACCTCGATCATTTGTAATAAGCGGACAAATTAGATCCTTTCATTTTGTGGAAATGTATCGCAAATATGCATCCCTCCGTCCCCAATCAACAAGCCACAATAGATTTTTTATTCAACCTGTTGGTGTAAACACTTTTGGCAAAATCCCAAGTGATATTGCCAAATATTTAAATATTGAAAACCCAATGGAATACACGGGACACTGCTTTCGCAGATCTTCTGCAACCTTACTAGTAGAATCCGGCGCAGATATATTAACTTTGAAACGGCACGGAGGGTGGAAATCCTCAACTGTAGCTGAGGGCTACATTGAGGAGTCTATTTCTAAAAAAACAGAAATAGCTGCTCAAATTCTTGAAGGTCACCAAGTACCAGCACTGGAAGCTTCACAATACGAAAAAGAGGTGTTTCAAATGAAGAGCCAGTCAAAAATGAAACCAAAATTCAAAAAATTCAAAATATTGCTGGAAATGAAGTTTTTCCGTCACTAAACATAGTAAACTGCAATAACTGCGACATTAAAATTGAAATAAACTCAAAAAAGTAAAATAAGAGATTTTTGTTGTACCTTTTGTAAAATATTCTAATAAAATTTGATATAAGAGTATATTTTATTTCGATCGTAGAAAAAATATTGTGTGCAACACGTGCAAAAAGCATATTTGTTGCACTCAGCATGATTGCAGCTTTCGACTTCGTCTCAAGCTGCAAACTTCATGCTTCGTGCAACAAAGACACTTTTTGCACTAGTTACACAAATAACTATTTTTAAACAGCAGAAAAAAATAATTATAAAATATTTCTAGGAACATAAATTTATGCATACAAAATTAAAAAAAATTAATCTTAAATTTAAAATTATTTAACTTGCAGAATTTTTTCTCGAGTTATTATTTAGTGATTGTAATTTAGTGCGAATTGTGTTTTGGTTTTGTTGTTGTTGTTGTTGTTGTTGTTGTTGTTTTTGTTAATTTGGAGGTTGATGTTGGTTTGCTTGTTGGTGTTGTTTTGATTCTCTGGGTGTTGGTGGTTTTGGATGAGTCTGTTGTTTGGGTAATTGCTGAATGAGTTTTTTGGTTATTCGATTTGGGCGTGTTATATTTTTCGACAGTAGGTGTTCCAGGATCACTTTTACGTCTTTTTTCCTCTATTTCTTCGTCCTCGTCTCCCTTTTCCTCAAAGTCAGACAGATCTTCTATTTTATAAGGTTTATTGTAGATATATAGCTTAATATGTCTTATGTAACTTACAGTAGAGGGGCATTTCTGAGTATTAAAGTTTTCTTAAATTGTGATAAAAACTTCAATTTAATAGGATAATTTGTAGCCTTTTCCAAAGGATAACAATCGCCAATATCGTTTTCGGATATATTTAGATCTAATAGTTTATTTAAATCTTCACACAATTTTTTGACAGCAAACCTAGAATCCGGTTTATTTAGGCCATATATTACCAAATTTTTCTTTTTATTTTCTCATTCTAGGTGTTTTATTTTTTCTTTAAGTATACAATTTTCTTGTTCAAGATCTTTTATTTGTTGTTTTTGATCCTCTAATTCCAGCAAGATTTTAGCCTCGCTTGCGAGTATAAGATTTTTATCTCAGAGTTCCGGTTAATGATTTCTTTATGCAATGTCTGCAGCGTTATATTTTCATCAGTTTTTTCCATATCTGCGCTTGTAAAATATATTTCAATCTGAATTCATGTAAATAGTTGATCCACACCCATAAGTATTTAACACAAAAAGTCCTGATTAGTTGATATTAATATGAATATTTGATTTTAGTATATTATTACAATGTATTTCGTAATTAGGAATTCTGGTATTTCGTTTATTATACATACCCCTTCAATAATTCTGTTTTTCATATCGCACATCCGGTGTAACAACGTCATAAGTGGAAAAATATTATAAAGTGACTTTTTAGTCACAAAATACGCCTAATCTGCTACTACATCTGGCACAGCAATGTGGTTAAATATAACATATACAGTAAATGAGCAATTATTCAATCATTTGACTTTTAATACATTTCAGTTTATGACGAGCAAAACTTTTAAATGGGTCCCTTGTAGAAAATAGTTTTTTGCACTTACGACGTTGTTGCACCGGATGTACGATACGTAACACACTATTTATTAAAGATTACTTACTTTAATTTCTTTGAATTTCACAGAGCACTTTAAAAATACTTTATACTTATATGGACCAATAAAACGCATTTTTAAAAAACGCTTACGTTGCATCGTTGTTAAAATGACAATTTATACATGAACTCTTCAATTTTATACGATCTTAATCTAAAAATTAATTTATTAACAAATCCGGAGACCGCGACGTGAATTAATGAAAAGAGGAAACCGTGGCATCCGCGGTAAATAATAAGAATCTTGACTTTCCGTCATCCTCCTTTCTTACCTAACGATTTCTTAATTAGACACCACGAGAAATTGGCTTAGAAAACTTCCTAATCCTGAATGAAACATTGATTAGTTTTGGGGGTTAAATCCCGTCCCTTATATCCAGCCGATATCGGAGGAGGAGAGACGTTGATGTTTTTGTGTTTTGAATTTTAATATTTTCGCTCAAATAGGTCGATGAGGTTTTTTGATTTATTATTTTTATTTTCTACTTCTAACTACACAGAAAAAAAATATCATCTACATTCAAGAAAAGCTTTACACTTGGAAGATTACATTTGTTTGAAATAAAGCAGAGTTTGTTTCAAATAATATTTCTTGATACAATAAGAAAATAAATGTTGAATGAAGTATAGGCATAATCTTGTATTTTAAGAGTTATAATAATTAATCTGAGAATAAATTATTTCATTCGAATATAGAATTGTGAATTAATCCAAGAAAGCTCTTACGTTTATTATAAGTATGATATGCGTACTTGATTCAATATTATAAAAGGATTCGATTCAAAGCATTTAAATTTCAGAACAAGAATTAAACAATTCGAATCAGAAACCTATGTACTTCAGAAAAGATTAGTTAGTACAAATTCACTGCACGGTGTTGCCAGCTGAAACTCCTGCACTGATACGGTAGATATATGACTGGCACATGTTGAGATGTGATACTTATTATTAGGAAGACAGAGACACTGTAATGAAGTCAATTTTCCTCAATCAATTTATTTTCATTTTTAATTTTAATAATAAATATTTAACGCGATATGAACTGTCGATCCTCAGTTAATTTACCAGCGCGAACGCCGATGTAAAAATCGTGCGCGGTAGGTCTGTCTTTAAGTGGGATTTCTGATAGGAGAGGGAATCAATTGTTTTGAACGAGAGCCGAGATGCTATTAAAATTATCAGTTCGATATAATTTTGATTCTGAGCAGTTGACTCTAATACACCGCTTTAAGCCTTGGTTTCTTTGAACACTTCGTCGCGGTGAGCGGACAGTCCGTCAACCGTCGCGTTTTGACGATTTTATCCAAGCAGAGTATTTAAATGGGAATGGTTTTCTTGAATCCGCTTAGCTGAACAGGACGGCGTCATGCCGCTGATTTGACGCGAAGAGTCGGTTGATATCTGTTGAGTTTGATATCAGCGGAATCGTCGGCGTGTGCGGAGACTATATTGTTATTAATTTTAAAACAATGAGTGACAAATTCACACATACAGATGACATCATGACTTTATTTTTAGGTTTCTTGGAAATTATGTCCTTTATAAAACTCAACACGAATTCAAAAAGATCTGTAGAAAGTCTAAAATACTCCCTAAATTTGGTTTCATTTCCAAAAAGCCTCCGCTGCACAGTGATATTAGAGGCACCTTCTGTATCGCGACAGAAAAACAACCCATTCACTGGCTTATTGGAAACTTTGACGGCTGCAATTGCCAGTTCCTCTTGTTCTTCCTCTTCCAACAATAATAACGCAAACAATTTATTTGCAACCATTTTAGTACCTTCCGTTTACATTAATAATACATAAACAGCACGTACAGATATAGAGAAAGTATCATTTTCTATATTTTTTAACAAACCACCTCGGGCGAAAATTGCTGTCCTCAGCGGTCGACGGACTGTCCGCTAACCGCGACGGAGTGTTCAAAGAAACCAAGGCTTAAGATATCAAATCACCGCCGATATTTTTTCCGTTTTCTTGTATTTACAAATCCGTTAGGTAAAAAACCTTGTTCCGCTTTTTACATTTGAAATTGAGACAGTATTTCATTTTAAATAGCGAATTAGTTTGTAGGAATAGGAATATTTTTATAAATAGTGTTTAATTAAAAGAAATAATTTGATTTCTTTAATAAATAATAGAATTTGTTTCTTGGCAAACGATACCGTTTCTTTATTTTTATTTTATAGATAGATAGTGTTTAGTTAAAAGAATTAATTTGATTTAAATAATAAATAATAGAATTTGTTTCTTAGCAAATGATACCGTTTCTTTTGTTTTATAAAAAAGATTTAATTTGATTTAACTAATAAATATTAGAAATTGTTTCTTGGTAAAAATATTACCGTTTTTTTTATAGCTAGTGTTTAGATAAAAGATTTAGTTTGATTTCCTTAATAAACATTTGAATTTATTTTTTTTTTTGACAAATATACCGTTTCTTTAAAAAGGGATATAATTTGAATTAAATATTAAATGATAGGATTTAATTCTGTAATATAGTAAAACCGGAGATTTTAGACTTTTGATTGTTAGTCGGTATTAGGAAATTATTCATTTTCTTTTGACAGGTTAAATCGGGATTTAAATTTTATTTTATTTATAAATACTTTTGTTTAGTAAGTACCGCGTTGTAATTAAGTTGAGAATATTTATAAACGGAGTTTTCGAGGAGACGTTTTCCCTCTTTTATTAGTTTTTTTATTTCTTTTACCGTATATTTGAATAATCTTAAATAGCATCCTGTCCTGGTCTGAACGGGTTCGTGATGACTATCAGTTCACCCTTGGAGTAGGTGCTATCCGCGTTATAATTTTTTTAGTTAATCTGTAAACCGCATTTTTTAAATAATTTTAAATAGTATCCTGTCCTGTTTGAACGGGCTCGTGATGACGATCAGTTCACTCTTGGAGTGGGTACTATCTGCGTTAGTAAATTTTCTTCCCTCCGATAATAATTTGTTTTTCCCTTTTTCCGACAATTTAAATAACTTTAAATAGTGTCCTGTCCTTGTCTGAACGGGCTCGTGATGACGATCAGTTCAGATAATAGGCTACCCCGGGTATAAATTTATTTT
Organism: Psylliodes chrysocephalus; assembly: GCA_927349885.1. Taxonomy (NCBI): domain Eukaryota; kingdom Metazoa; phylum Arthropoda; class Insecta; order Coleoptera; family Chrysomelidae; genus Psylliodes; species Psylliodes chrysocephalus. The sequence continues at coordinate 6,135,666 of OV651821.1, forward strand.
TATTTTCTTTCCGTGTATTTTCTCTAAGTAAATTCTTTCGCGTCCCTATCTCCTCGCACTCTCTTCGACCGTTTAGTTAATTTTTCCTCACCTTAATAACAAAATACCTACATTTTAGTTTAATTCCCGATACCGCGGTTAAACAGTTATTTACCGAGCGAATAGCCAAGTTAATATTTTTTTCTCTGCGACCGAAATATACATTTTATTTTAATTTAATTTTGACGTCGCGAATCACTACCGTCCGTTTTGTTTTTTTTTTTTTTTATATTCAGGGTTATATTGACTATCACCATAATTGGGGTGGGCGTTGAAATATTTAATTTTTTTTTTATTGTAAATAGTTAACCACAATATATGTGTCAATGTTAACCTGCCGTATTACTGGTTGTTAATTCCTAAATTTATTTCCCCCTTATATTTCAGCTATTGATAAATTCTGTACGAGCCCAAGCAACGATTAAAGCCCGTTACTTGTGGCCTACTATTACCTGTGTCTAAGTGACCTTTGACCACTGGAATTTTTCATCTCCATCTGTAGCTACCCGAGTACTTTCGACGCCGTTTCGAAAGTTTGTGCAGTAAACCATCATCAAAAATCTGGCGCTCAAGAACCGCCCGTAACCAGCGTCATTCGTAAGGAACCGTTTTCTCTGTGGCGAGAAAACCCCTTACAACACAACGCATTTATAGAGAATCTGGCAAATTGGCATTAACACGTGTTCATCCTATTGTTCATTTTCTAACATGTTTGCATCGTATCGTTAGGGTTGAGTTTTACTTTTTGTTAGAAATTCTTTGTGATTTAATTAATAAGTGTAAGAATAAATTAAATTGAAATGAAACATTTGCTCTTAGATTACTAAATATAGAATTACTTTCAGAATACTTCGTACTTTCATAGATATTATGATCAATCTTCTCATCATAAATCAACTTTTTTAGATGCGGAAAATTTTTGATTGATAATTTCTTAAGTGAAACAAATAATTATATCAACGTATTTTTATCAATTTTTGTCTTTCCTTTCTCTCTTTTTCGTCATAACCACAACGCTATAGGAAATCCTAATTCGTCAGACCGTCACTCAAAATCCGCCTTGTATTTTCGAAAATCCAATTAAACTGATCCCTCTAAGTGAGCTCTTATACATCTTGGACTTATCCAACTTTTCACTTAAAATTTCCCCACAGCCACGCAGCCGACAGCGATGTACTGTAGTCAGTCTTTCAGCACCCCGAAAACGTTCGCCCTTTGTTTCGGTTTTCCAAATTTGTTGTATTTACAGGGAGTTCGAAAACCGGACGGATTTTACAAATGGCTGGTTTATATTCGTATAGAAAGATCCACTAGCAGAAATTATTTTAAGAGTATTCATTTATCTGCTTAAATGAAATCCTAATCAATATATTGACATGATAATTATTTCACAGCAGAATTTGTACGAGAAGAAGAAAAAATAAAAATAGACGGAATTGTTTCAGTCTGAAATATTTTGAAAACTAGATTGGGGGAAAAGTTATGATGATTTGAAAAGTTAGCTAGTGGAACAATGAGAATACAAATAAATTAAAGAAGATATACCAGAAAAGGAAAAACAAAATATTGGGAAGAGAAGAGGCAAATAAAAAAAAATAAGAACGAACAAGATAAAAATAAAATCAAAGAAGATAAAGAAAAGATCATGAACAATATGAAGTAAATAGATGATGATAGAAGAGAAGACAAAAAAGAAATAAAGAAATTTGGCATAAGTGACAAAAAGAGATTATTCAGAAAATGGATAAAAATGAGAAAAATGGATTCAGATGATGAAAAAAATTGGAGATAAGATAGATTTAGAAGAAAATAGAAAATAATTTGAAAAATCGATAGAAGAACTAGAAGATAAAAGAAGAGTAGATAAAAAAAAAAGAGTTCAAAATTTATAGGATTATATAGGTTTGAAAAGATTATAAATTTGAAATTTTAAACTAATAAGAAAGATACTGACATCTTTGACTGCAAATCAAGTGCGGACTTAAATATATTTATTAGAAGCAGAGGTGGTTTTTTCATTAAGTTCATTTATGCAGTGAATACCCAGTTACATTTTATAAAAATACATTATATTAATATAAAAATATAAATTCAATTTTAATAAATTTATTTGTAATAATCTCTACTTTTGCCTTTGCGCTCTGGCTAATCGAGTCTCTGTGGTGCACTATTCTGAATGAGCGCGAGGGAGCGAAAGGTTTTCGCGAAAGTATGTAGCTAAAAAGAGAGGTCAACAGTCAACAGATCCGTAAAACAAACAATGTGCATATTTAAAATCACTTAAATCACGTTATTTTAGGCATCGCACATAAACAAGGTGTGACGTCACAAAGTAGGGCGGAGCATACGAATCTTTCCAATCATTGATATAGAATAAAGAGGAGATGCTATGACGTTATTAAAAGTATCCGCATTTTTTCATTAACACGCCATAAGTCAGCTGACTAAAACTAATAATTTTAATAGATGTTTTTCAACGTATTAAAAACAAAACAAATATTACAATAACTAAAATATTCATTCATTCATTCATTAATAGTTATAGTGCTTGAAAACAGTATGATATTATTAATACACATAATACAAACCTAAATTAAAAAAAAAACAGCGATATTGGCGCTTCTTCAAAGTTTTGAACCGAACATACAAATGATATTATTATTGGAAAAAATTGAACACCCATTTTAAATTACGCGAGCCGCCACTGCTTAAAAGCTTATAATTTTTGTTACATTAATTTTGGTGTTTTGAAAAAATACTATTAATATTACTAGGAAACACCAAACCCTGGTAAATTTTCGCAAAAATATTTTTTTATAATTTTGACATTTAAAATAATATTTTTTTTGTAATCGCAGTGTCAAAATAATCTACTTTATGTAACTAGTTGTATAATGTTGAACATTATGAAACTGATTGGGAAAAATTCATTATGTCACCAGTTGCAAAAAGAAAACAAATAAAAATTAACCTTTTTTGATTTTAAAATCAATATATACTGATATGGAAGCACCCTGTATGTGAAGTCCAACAAAAATACAAAATCTCAAATGGGGCGGGTAGAAAAGTAATTAACAATAAGAATTTTGATAATAAATTTTAATTAAAAAAATAGTAGTTTGTGCAACAAGAGTGGATATGATGACCATATCGCACGAAGACGAAATTTGAGCACGACGCCGTAAGCAGGGTGGCCAATACACGCGAGTTGTACAGTATATTTTTGCTACGACCCACTAACGAAAATTTACAAATAAAAAATATTTTAGGTTATTAAGACAAAATAACTAATTTTTCAATACTTTATAACTTTTAATGATTTTTAAAATAAAGTAAACGAAAAACACAAGAAAAAAAGTTAATTTCATTTTTCCCCATCCGAGAATCGAACTCGAGTCTTCCGTGTGGAAGCCACTAACCACAATTATTTTTGTTGCTTTAATACTCGTAATTAAATTGACTTCATATAGTTTTATTTAAATTAACAAATTATGTATAATTATAGACGAAACAAAAACAGAAATGTTATTATTTATCGATTCTACACAAGAATAATGTATGTTTAATCTCAATAACTAAAAATATACTGACAATTATTTCAACAGGATTGTCACTTATTTAAAATTTTAAAAATAATAGCAGTCGGTGATTGGTGGATTTCATTTTTTTTGCAGTGTTTTCATTACCTAGAATGGATATAAAATATATTCGTTCAGTTGAAGGTAATAGCATACTTTTTCGTTTTGTAATCTGTACGTAGAGAAGCTAATATCCATGTTGTGTAGAAAAAATATTTTTCTTCTATTCGGCCTGTTTATACTCTCCTGGTTAAATTTAAATTCTGTTTTCTGGCCTAGCTAGTCTCCTATTCGGTCTGCTTATACTCTCTTGGTTCTTCTGCAACACTTATAGTGTCCGTCTCCTCTCACTGCTCTCCTGTCTCCCTTCTTCTTATCAATTCCACCTTCCAATCTAAATAAAATTTCTTTACCTTTGGTTTTACTTATTTTTCTTTATTTGAACTCTTTAAAAATCTCCAACGCAACAATTATTTTAACAAGTTCAATATTTCTAAAATATATTTTAATTTTCAATATCTAACTTTTTCAAAATTCCTATCTGACAATCTCTATATTAAAACATCATATCCCACTTTACAAACCTGATAATTTTTAAAATATATTTCTAGATTCTCAACCGTCCAGCTATTCTAACTTCAAATTTTGACACTAATAACTAATTTTAAAAATTTCATCATCTGGCGATTTTCCATATCAAGTCCCCCAAATTTTGTGTTTACTATTAACGCTAGTAACACTTAGTTCAATAGCACTTATTTTCTTTTTAATTATATTTCTTGATCACTCTTTTCTTGAGTAGATTTTTTTATTTCTTCTAGATTTGATATCCTTTTTCCCTGATCCTCTGCCTCCGATATTATCGTTTCCATATCTGTAGATATTTTCTTTTAATTGCTTATTTCTATTCTTAATTTTTTTTTATTTCTTCAAATCTTACAACTGTTTTTACTTTTAATTCTTCAAATTTTTTCATTAGTTCTTCTTTATCTTATTTCTTATGTTCCTCCATCTTCTTATTATTCTCTTGTATCATATCGATCATTTCTTTTTGATCCTCGGTTCTGTTTTCTTCCATATTATCGAATCTATTGTTTATTTCCATAGACATTGTTTTAATGTTTTTCTTTATTTCCATCATCAAAGCAAACGTGTTCCTTAAAACTCCTTCATCTTCCTTTTGTTGCTGTTTCTGATACTACGTTTCTTTCTTCTATCCCTGTATTTTCTAAATCTCCTTGTCTTACTTATTGTAAATTCTCTTCCTCGTCTTTTCCATTGTCTTCCATTATTCCAACCTTCTTTCCTCCTCGTAAGTCTATATAATCAAGTTTTACACTTTCACACAATTTTACTACCACTTTTATATAACACTTCTATCAAACTTTTACTTATCTATATAAATTTTATGCACTTTTATGTTCTCCCTAATTTAATTTTACCCCAATTTTCAAATGTTCTATCCTAAATGATTGATTTTATTTAAATAACACTCCAATTTCCATAAACTACATACTCTCATACACCTTGCACACATATATTGTTCGTACCACAAATACATCAATCAACGATTTAAATATAAATAAATGGTCTTACCAAAATCTATTTTGTACAAATTTGGCCATGTCTTTGTAATTTAAAATTTTGCCTATCCTCTTTTCCTTTTTTAACGCCCCTCAATTTTTATATAGCCCCACGTTGGGCGCCACTTAATATAGAATTACCCTGTATGTGAATTCCAACAAAAAAACAAAATCTCAAATGGGGCGGGTTTAAAATTTAGAAAATTAAAAAAAATCGTAACCTCTCGTTTTGACACACCCTATATACAACAAATTTTTTTGCAGTGTTCTCACTACTTAGAATGGATATGAAAGATATTAGTTCAGTTGAAGGCAATAGCATACTTTTTCGTTTTGTAATAAGCTAATATCTATGTGGGTGAAGAAAAAACACTACTGTTGTTTGGGCAATGAAAAAATTTCATGTAAGTCAACTTTTATTAACAGTTTTGGAAAAAAGCGGTTTTTAGATTAAATTTCCTATATTACAATTTCAACAAGGGCTCACAAGCTTAGAGTTGCGGATTAAAAATAAAAACATAATTTTATTTGGACGTCCCTAAATCGGTTCTCCAAAATTACCTTTTCCTAGTTAATTATCTCTCCAACAATGAATGCGAGGCATAAAAGTTAAGACTCAATAAAAAAATCTAAGCAGGTGTACGAAAACGATTGAATTGTCACGTAAAGAGACACACGGCCTACTTTTATCCTTCTAAATGAGATCGTAAATATTGTTTTGTTCATAAATCTGAAAAATGTTTGAACGACTTGAACCATCCGGGCGATTTGTCGAGGTTTTTTTTTATTGGTTTTCATTCCCAAGAGAACATTTTACGACGTGTCTGGATTAAAAGCATTTGAAATAGTCGAAAACTTATAGTGGTTTGCTGTATAAGGCCGAGTGTAAGGCAACGTAGAAGAGACACATGATATATTTTTTATTTTTCTTACTTAGAACTCAAAGCCCGTTTTATTAAATTGGCTCTAGTGTTTTTGAAATTTCAGAGCAAATGTTATTTCTTTCAGATGAAAAAAATGTACAAACTAGAAACAATTGGACAAAAGGAACAGCGGGTCGAAAACCATATGATGGTGATGGTGGAGGTCCAGTTTCTTGATCGACAAAAATGTTTCTAAATCAACAAAAACAGATACGAGTCATTTTCGTTATAACCACGAATGGCTCTGAATTAAATCCAAACTGATACTTAAATTCGAAAGACGCTAAAATGGTGGTTCCTACCTTATCGAGACTGAGGCCCACAAGAGTAAACCTGAAACCACCCTGAATTATGGTATGGTTAAATTTGTATAGAAGGCTGCTAGAAAGGTCATACAAGAAGCAATCCATCTTTCGGTAGGAAAAGACCACATTTCTTCCTACAACACAATTACAAATTTACTAATGGTCCTGATGGATCTTCGACACCGAGCTCTTTTATTAGAAGAGGTGGTAATATGGAACCCTGCTGGTAAAACGGAACCCTTGGTTAATTCTAAACCGGTAGTGACATCTACTTTTAAAATAGCGAAATTTTAAATGTTAGTCATAGCTGTAGCACATACGGGCGAAACAAAAATCCAACAGTGGCAATTTAGATGCAGACAAGTAAACCAAAAATTTTTTGATGCGAGTTCGTTTCAAGGTAAAAGTGATTTACGGGCAATTTTTTGTTGTTTGGTTGTGGTGTCATGCTACCACAAGGTTTTTTTTGTGACAACGTAATAGGTAAGTTTGCATTTAGTATGCTTCAGAAAATTGTGCTAAGCTGATTGTAATATGGAACAGGGTTCTATATTATATACAAGAGTTCCATATTAAAAACAAAATTTAAGGATATATTAAATTGCAGGTGCTGAGATGCCTCGCATGTTACTATCACCAAAAACCAAATCCAAAAGGAAAACCTAGGACAAGAGTCTCCAGTATTACTTATTTTTGACGAGCATTACTCGCATACGCGAGATATTGAAATTATAGACCTGGCAAGAGAAAACTACATTACCATAGTCTGCCTTCCTCCTCTCGCCACACATAAACTGCAGCCCTTGGTTAAAACCTTTATTGGTGCATTTAAGAGTCATTACAGTGAAGCAATTCGAATATGGAAGCGTCACAGTGAACGACCTCTGCGACCTTATGATATTGCTGAACTTTTTGGAAAAGCCTTTGTAAACTGTCAAACAGCAAGATAGCAATAAATGGTTCTTCGAGAACAGGGATATACCCTTGCAATAGAGGAGTTTTCACGGAGGCAGACTTCATCGCTGCTGAGCACGACGCCTTAACTGAGATTTCCAGTGAACGGGCTTTAAATAATGTTGCAGCTAACTATGTTTCCTCTCGAACTGCAGCTAGAAATTCGCTTCAAATCCGTACCCACAACTTTCAAATCAGCGAAATTGATCTGACAGAAGCAGGATGCAGTTTAACTCCAGATGTGAGACGAAATACGCCACATACCCTCATTTCACCTGTAGAAATTTTACCAGTTCCACAACCGAAGAAAAAAAATGTCAAAGGACGAAAAGCTTCTTCTGCTGTAGTTTTAACCAGCTCCCCTTACAAATCAAAATTGGAGACATCAATCACTAAATCTGATAGGCGAAAAAATATCTCTAGTCTTCGCTTAGGAAGCAGCACTGTTGCTAGAAAAGGTCGCGAGAGTCACCATAATTCCAACTGTAAGCTTTAGAGATCAAAAATATGCACAAATATTGGAAGTTGCCGTAAAACATCAAATAAACAACCTGCTGAATCGTCAGTCTGATTAAAATGGTCTTAGCTGTGTTTTTTCAGGTTTTTCTAATGATATGAGCATTCCACCTGGAGAAATTCCATGAGCAGAAGATGACGCTGTATGCATATTTTGTGACCAGACGTTTTCTAAAGACATATGAAACCAACTGTGGATTCAGTGCCTAATGTGCCACTTATGGGCACATAGCGAATGTTCTGATGGGTGTCACAAAGATGCCTACATCTGTGACTTCTGTCGATCGTAACCAATTTTTTAAGTTCTTTTTATATTTTTTATGTTAATAATGCATTTTTAAACCTTCTCCCCTAACTGTTTATAAGTACCACGTTCTTAACGTACCAAAAACCATTTCCAAACACATATAAAACGTTTATTATTCTTTCTGTTTGTCTGAGTTTATCCTCAACCGCAAAATTAACCAAACACGAAAAGATTTCTGGACTATTTTTTATCTATCTTGCTTTTTTTATCTATTTTGTTATGAATTTTTCTTATTTTACATCTATTTAGCATCATTATTTGAAACTTCTAATGCAAAACGATTGTTTTCCGTAATTTAACCAGTTGTCTAGATTTTTTTGAAATAGATAAGATTTTTGAACTAGTTTTGGCTTTCTTGCCTTTTTATCTATTCTATTATGAATTTTTTCTTATTTTACACCTTTTTAGCGTCATTACTTAAAATTTTCCAAATTTAAAACGATTGTTTTCCGTAATTTAACCAGTTTTCGAGTTTTTTTTTTTAAATAATAAAGATTTTTGGACTATTTTATGTCTATCTTTCTTTTTCATTTATTTTATAATGAATTTCTTCTTATTTTACACCTATTTAGCGTCATTACTTAAAATTACTAATTCAAAACGATTGTTTTCCTTAATTTACCCAGTTTTTGAGATTTTTCGATATAGAAAAGTGTGATGGTACTAGTCTTTGGATGTTTGTACGTCACCATGTAATATTAATATTAATTTATGATTTTTAAAGAAAAATTCTACAAAATTTAAGCCATTTAAGGTAAATATTTTATAGTTATTATATGCCATATTATTAGGCACGAAAAAACGTGTCACTTGTTGAAGGTATTTCTGAGCTATTTGATTCATCCGAATTATTTACATGAAATATTCTCCTATCTTTGCCTCTAAAATTATTTCCTCTCATATTACTGTTAAATCTACCCCGGTATATATGTCCTCTGATGTTAAAACTAACATTATTTCTAGAATAATTTTTATTACAGTTATTTTGATTATTAAACCCTCTAGAAATTTTGTTATTGCCTCTATAATTAGATTTAAAATGTTGACGACCTCTCATATGATATGCTTGCGCATTGTCATTATTAAAATTGTTTAAATTGATTTCTTCATCTTTAGCCCCTTGGATTGCTTAATTCAGTTTTGCATAATTTCGAGCTTTTATAATAGTTTGCAAATTCCTATGTCGCAATCCATTTGCAAAAGTGTTGAGAGCAATTTTTTCATTTACTTCACTTAAAATCTGAAGATTATTTTCATTATCGTTGGCTTGGGTAAGCGTTAAGTCGGTTAACACTTCTTCTAACGTTTTCCCAAACTGTTCGATAGTTTTTGAACCTTGTTTAGCATTATGTAGTTGTGTAGCTAATGATGTTGAAGATTTTTTAGAAATGAAAAACTTTTTAAGATCACTAACTAGATTTTGATTATTATTATAAATTTTATTTAGTCTAATTTTGGCATTTTGACTTAGACTTTTCTTTAGAATATAAGTTGTTAATAATTTCTTTCCTTCAGCATCAAGCATAGCGTCATACAACTCAATAGCATCAATTAATTGATTAGTAACAGTTTCGGTACCATTCATAACTGGTAGCAGACTAGCCGCGGTTTTTAAATCAAACTTTTCAGCCATTTTAACTTTATTTGAGTAATCTGAAAGAGAAGAGTCTGATTCTAAATTGGTTTCCCGTTCAGTTTTCTCTATGTTGTGCGAAAACTGTAACCTTTCAACTAAATTAACTGTAATTGCCTCAATAAGTTTATCAACAATATTTGCAAGTTAGCTTTTGAGCGAAAATCTACGTCTGATTTATTAAATAATATTTTTACCTCTTTAAAACTATCTTTAAACTTATCTAAATTCTTAAACTTACGGTTAGTTACATTTATATCACTTCTTCTTTCGTTACTGTCTTTTAATAGATTTCTATGAAACACTTTTAGTTCTTCTATTAGATTTTCAAATTCCTTTTGCAAACTCATTCCATTATAATGATTATTTTATTTAGTCATACCTAAAAAGCTAAAAAAAAAATCTTCTGGTATTTCCTTCTCTAAACTAATTCTTGGCTAGCTCTAATTTGTTTAGCCACATTTCTCTCTAACATTTTCTTGCATTTCTTGATAGAATCAACAAAAATACGAATGCCAATACCTCGAACATTGCTTCTATAATATTTTTGGGTGTGAAAAAATCTGTTGTATTTGTTTAACCTCCACTGTTTCCACTTTGAGCGATTATTACTTCTTCTTTTACCTCTTTAGAATTTGTATTTCCAGCCATCTTCTTAATAATTCTTTATTTAATTTTCTTTAATATTTCCTTAATTTATTTCCATAATTATTTTTCTTGCCATATATATTTATATTTCTTCATAATATTCTGGACTGGCAGGATCGCCATGTGATGGTACTAGTCTTTGGATGTTTTTACGTCACCATGTATTATTAATAGCAAATAAAAATCAACTCGATTATACGAAAGTTATTTATTGAATCCTTTATTCTTCGATCACTTATTTCAACGAACCTACACAATTGTTACGTCGTCGAAATAAGTGTCGAATCAACACATTATAAAATATAATATTAAATAATAAAATACATTCCTTAACCTAATTATATCCAAGTTCAAAGAACTATAACAACTACAAAAATTATATACAGTATGATAATATATAAAAGTACTTATATTATATTACAAAAGATTTTTGGACTATTTTTTGTTTATCTTGCTTTTTTATCTATTTTATTATGAATTTCTCTCATTTTACACCTATTTAGTAACATTACTTAAAACGCCAACTTAAACATTTTTTGTAAACCACTATATATCTATATTTTTATTTAACAATTCCGTCCAGCCTTGGGACAACCAATATAGACGTCACTTTGATGTTAGATTTGTGAGAATTACGTAAACCAAAATAACACTAGTATGAAATTTTTAAGAGTGACAACTCTTATCCTTTATAAAAGTCAGTGGTAACTATCAAGGGCATAGATAAGGGGGGTAATGGGGGTAATTGCCCCCCCCCTCCAAGCCATAGTCAACATCAATATTTTTTAAACGTTATATTAAATAAAAATAAATACAATAAAACAAAGAGTTTCTCAAACATTTTCAACTAAAATAGTAATATTTCTGCAAATTGAAAATTAAAATTTATATACAGAGTCCCATTAGTTCGTAATTGTTCAATATTTCAATTTGTGTTATTGATAAGCAAACAAGTTATAATCAAAGTTATATGGATTTGAAAAATTCATATTTTAAAAATATTTTTAAATATAACACCCTATATTTTATTTTTAGAATTGCTTGGGAATACTGTATTTAACCCTAGAATGTTTTTAAAAAAATATTACAGTGTTACCAAACAATTTATATTTTTTTTTTAAATTAGAGAATGATGCAGACCCCAAATTAAATCATCATAATTTAGGTAGGTAGGTAGGTAGGTTTACATTAATTTCAAAATTGTTTAATTTGCAGACTTATAAAATACTAAGCTAACGAATAGACGTGACACAAATGGTTTATTCTATACAGAGTGTTTTGAAACATGTCTAAAATATAATCTTGGCATAAAATTCCCTATAACATGTAACAATAGCAATGTGTTAGTCAATAACACATATACAGGGTGTCCTATCAGTGCCTAATTGATCGATAGCCGTTTTATTATTATAAATACGAAGAAATGTTTAATATAAAAGTTGTATGACCATATTTAACAAATATTCTTTAATATACAGAGTGGTCCATAAACGAGATGTTGACCAAATCTATATTTTTTTAAAGCAAAACACCCTGCAGATATATTTGATTGTTTTTACATAGACAAACAATTTTAATTGACTTCATTCATTTGCTATGTTGCATATAGAGTGTGTCAAAACGTGAAATTATGATGTTCTCAATTTTTTAAATGGAATACCCTGTATTAATTAATTGGTGGTATGACATATAGGGTATTCCATTTAAAAAAATGACAAAATCGTTATCCCTCATTTTGAAATACCCTATATACAACATAGCAAATAAATGAAGTCTATTAAAGTTGTTTAACGATGTGAAAACAATTAAATTTGTTCAGCCCCTCGTTTATGGACCACCCTGTATATTTAAGAATATTTATTAAACATGGTCATACAACTTTTATATTAATTTGTTTTTCCTATTTCCAATAATAAAACAGCTAATAGAACATGTTGGTATCGTTGGATAGGTAAATTTATAAGGAGTTTTATGAGAAAATATTATACAGTGTGTTGCATTTGACAAAATTGAGTAAATTGAACTTAAAATTGAAGACACGTTTCAAAACACTCTCTATAAAATAAATCAGTTCTATCACCTCGAAAATGGAATAGTTTACAAAGATCAACCAGAAGTCCCTATTTTGTACAAATAGGGTGAGAAATATTTATTAATCTTAAGTTTTATGAAATATAAGGTGTTCAAAAAGTTTTGATTAAAATTTTTTCTTTAGCCCTTTATTTTACGCCAATGGGTTATGGTAATTTATCGAAATTATCTATCATATACATATTTTTAAGTTAAAGTCTTTACTGTAAACGGAGATATTTAGAAAATATATATTTATGAAATTCACTTTATCACCCTGTAGAATGAAAACTAGGATGTTTATAGGAAAATTATATTTAGCGTTTCTTTATAATTGATTATGATCTACAAATCCCCAAAATAACGGTACTTTATTCTGAAACACCCTATATAAATATATTAAAAATGAAAAACTTCATTATAAAACTAACTCTTTTTTTCTGGAAATTCACATATGAACTCTAGACATTGCATTGGTGTCATATTCTAAGATAAGGCGCTGCGCATTCACCAATAATGTGAGAAGTGTTATATTTATTATCTGGGTAAGATTTTGTATTTTTAACGTAGGAATTTAGAAGGAGAGCCGTTAGAAATGATTTCTCATTGTATGAAAAATTAATAACTTTCAACGCAAGGAAGCTGAAATAAGAATGCAACTTTAAATATCAATCGTCTAAAAGTTGTAATGTTTCTAATATCACGAAAAACATCGTGTGCACCTCGGCTTGTAAGTTACACTTACCAACCTTGATACATAAATATTTATTTCCAACGACGGCCAATAGTAATATCTTTGCTCCTACTATACCAAAACACAGGTACACATCAAAACTAGCCTTCTTGGCATTACTAATGTATATTTATGCACCGCGGCCTTCTTCACGTCGCGTTCTACAGCCAGTAAAGGAGTCGCGGTTAGGAATTGCAATCAGGTATGGCTATGGGGCGGTGGTTTCTTGGCGAAACTCTCGCCTTTGAACAAGTTTCGGACTAGTCTTAACAGAGTTTGTGTGTTTGTACCGCCGTTTCTTTGAGATGGATTGTATACGGCGGTTTAGGGGGTGGCACCGGGCGTTTCAACATATCTACAGGGCGAACCTGGTTGTTAGTAACTAATTTTTTCAAAAAAAATTTTGTACAAGATTCTAAAATTAAATTAAATATTTGTACGTACTTAGCGATGTTGAAACAAAAACTAATCAATCTAATTTTCTATATTTATCACCTTAGATTCCATTTAATGATGACAAATATATCGATTTCACAAATACGATAGGTGGCATATGGTGCAAACGTTCATATCTCATCGCGTCTCAAAAACTTTGCAGAAAGTATCACGCACTCGAAGACAGAGGTAATGATTTGAAATAATTGCGCGTCACAAACACATATCAGTCATTTTCTTCGTCGTTCCCCTTCTACGTTTTTCTGCTATTCATTGCGATGAAAGAAAGATACATTTTTGTATTCACGCACCATTTGCTTCGTATCGTATATTTAAAACTATTTTCAAGCTAAATGAAGTTGAAATGCAGGAGAGTATAGCCTCTTTTTGACTCTAAATCAGCGATAATTTTCTATAAAATAGTAATAGGTTAGTAATAATTTAGCAATAAATTAGTAATAAATTGGCAATAAATTAACAATTACTTAGTAATAAATGAGCGATACATCGGTAATAAATTAGACATCAATGGGCAAAACGATAGCAATAAATTAGCATTAAATTAGCATTAAATTAGCAATAAATTAACAATCAATTAGCACTAAATTAGCAATAAATTAGCAATGATTTGGCGATGATTTAGAGATGATTTGGCAATAATTTAGCAATAATTTAGCAATAATTTAGCAATAATTTAGCAATAATTTAGCAATAATTAAGCAATAATTAAGCAATAATTTAGCAATAATTTAGCAATAATTTAGCAATAATTTAGCAATAATTTAGCAATAATTTAGCAATAATTTAGCAATAATTTAGCAATAATTTGGCAATAATTTAGCGATAACCTAGCAATAAAGTAGCAATAAATTAGTTAAAAATTAGCAATACATTATCACTAAATTTATCGATTACGTCATAACGCCAACACTAGTGAAATAATCATAGCCATATTAGGAAACAAAAATCGACCTATTCTAGGAATTTTCTCAAAATTCGACTGTTTGTAAGGCGTGCAAAAAATATTCAATAAAAATGAAACATTCATTGTGATTTCAGGAAAAACGGGACAGGCTATGACTTCTTATTATTTTTTTAATCGCATTTGTTTTGTATTTTGTTATTTTTTCATCTTACATAATTCCTCTTATAGTAATTGACTTCCTTTTCCGAAGATTCTATTTATAATTTTTAGCAACTAGTAATAAATCAATAATAAATCAATAATAAATCAATATTAAATTAGAAATAAATTAGCAATAATTTAACAATAAACTAACAATAACTTAGCAATAAATCAATAATAACTTAGCAATAAATTAGCAGTAAATCAACAATAAATTAGCGACAAATTAACAATAAAGTACTCTTAAATTAGCAATAAATTTATCGATTACGTCATTACGCTAACACTAGTGAAATAATCTTAGCTGTATTACAAATAAATTAATAATAAATTTGCGATAAATTAGCTCCACATTAGCAATAAATTGGAAATAAATTAGCAATAAATTAGAAATTGGTCATAAATAAATTAGCGGTAAATTAATAATAAATTAACAATCAATTAACAATAAGCTAGTAGAAAATTAGCAATACATTACCCCTAAATTAGCAATAAAGTAGCTATAAATTAGCAATAAATTTACAGATTACGTCATTACGTAAACACTACTGAAGTAATTACTCTACAACCAGGAAATAAAAATTGACATAATCCAGAATTTTCTTTAAAATTCGACTGTTTTTAAGACATGCAAAAAATTTAGAATAATAATGACATATCCATTGTAATTTCAGGAAAAAACAAAGCAAGCCATGACGTCACAGAATAATTTATTGTTTCTTAAATCTCATTTGTTTGGTTTCTGTTTTTTGATTAATTTTACTAAGTCTATCTTATAGTAATTTTGACTTCCTTTTTTAAGAAGGTCAAATTTATAATTTTTAGCAACCAGCAATAAATCAGCAATAATTTAGGATTAAACGCGTACAAAATTGCCAGTAAGACGCGCTTGTTACTGACACGGGCATGTACGTTAAGTTGTTAATTAGCAATAAATTAACAATAAATTATCAATAAATTAACTATAAATAAGCAATAAATTAGCAATAAGTAGGCGACAAATTAACACTACAATAGCAATAAATTAACTATAAATTAGCAAAAAATAACAATAAACTAGCAATAAATTAGCGAAAAATTAGTAATAAATTAGCAATAAATTTACCGATTACATTACGTCAACACTAGTGAAGTAGTTACTTCTAGAGCCATATTAGGATATAAAAATTGACCTATTCTAGGATTTTTCTCATAATTCGACTGTTTTCAATAAACGATTTCAATATACGTTCTTATTCTAAGAGATACAAGAAAATTCAATAATAATTAAACATCCATTGTGATTTCAAAAAAAAAAACGAAGCAAGACATGACGTCACAGAATAATTTATTGTTTTATTTTTAAATCTCATTTGTTTTGTTTTCTGTTTTTTTTCATTCATTTTACTAAGACCCTCTTATAGTATTCCCTTTTTAAAAAAAATATGATTTAAAAGTTTTAGCAACTAGCAATAAAGCAGCAATAAATTAGTAATAAATTAGAAATACATTTACAATAAATTAGAGATAAATTGGCGATAAATTAGCAATAAATTAGTGATGAATTAGTAATAAATTATCAATAAATTAGCAGTAAATTATCAATAAATTTACCGATAATGTCATCACGCCAACACTATTGACATAATCACTTCTATATCCATACTGTGAAAGAAAAATTGACACTTTAGGATTTTCCTCAAAATTTGACTGGTTTCAAAAACACTTTCAATATTCACTCTTATTGTAAAACGAGGGAAAAAATTCAATAAAAATGAAACATGCAATGTGATTTGCGAAAAAAACGGAAGCAAGCCATGACGTCACAAAATAATTTATTGTTTTTTAAATCTTATTTATTTTGTTTTATGTGTTTTTTATTCATTTTATATTCATTTAATTCACTATTATAGAAATTGATTCCCTTTTCAAGAAGGTCCTATTTATATTTTTTAGGAATTAGCAATAAATCAGCAATAGATTATCAGTAAATTAGAAATAAACTAATATTAGCAATAAATTAGCGATAAATAAGCATGAAATAATAAAAAAAAATAAATAAGAAATAAATAAACAATAAGTAAGCAATAAATAAGCAAGAAACTAAAAATAAATTAGCAATAAATAATATCAACTAATTAGCTATTAATTAGCAATTATCAATAAATTAGCAATTTGCAATAAATTAGCAGTAAATTAGCAGTAAATTATGAAAGAGTAAAACCAAATTTGGTAGATTTTCACACTTTTATTTTAAAAATAAAAATTTTTAAACAAACACTAACATGACATATGTTTCGAAGTACAACTTCTTTTTCAAATGTGACTATTTACAATTCGGTATCCAATATATATACAAAATAATTTAACAAAACAAAGTACTTAAGAAAACATCAATAACATTACAAAATAAACTAACTATTTAAAGTAAATAAGGGTACTTAGGTAATTATAATATCCATCAAATAACAATAAGATAGCCCATTACCGGGATTATCTCACAGAAAACTGGGAAAGAGGTTTAATAAGGGTGAATTATTAATATCTAATTGATCATTTAGTAAGTTATCTGAATTTTTAAATCTATTTATTTCAAGTGTTTCTAAATGGTTTAATTTAAGGCTCTTATTTTCTACATGTAAAATTTCAAAGTTGTCTGTAAAAGAATGATTTTCAGCTAAAATATGATTTGAGTAAGTAGAATTATTTTTGTTTTTTGTATAGCTATTATAATGTTCGGAATAGCGTTTTTTGAAAGTACGGCCTGTTTGACCAATATACAATTTTGGACAACTACCACAATTTAATTTATATACCCCCGATTTATTATTAGGATTAATTTTACCCTTATTGTTTTTAATATACTTCCCAAGCGTATTATTGGTTTTAAAAGCTACGTTAATATTTTGGTTTTTTAAATATGATGATACCTTTTCACTAGGAGCTCCTATATATGTAAGACTCTTATATCTGCAATTTGGATCTTTAATTATGGGATAAACTTGTTGAATAGCCTGTTTAAAAAGTTTTTTCTCTAAAATGTTGTCTACTAACTTTGAATTAAAATTATTATTTACTGCGATTTGTTTAATGATATTTAATTCTTTTGTGAAGTTCTCTTTGGTAAGGGGAATATTAACTAATCTATGGATCATACTGTTGTATGCTGCCAGCTTTTGTTTGTATGGATGAGATGAACTATTATTTATTGTAATATCCGTATGTGATGGCTTATGAAATATCCCAAAACTATGGCCTTTATTATTTTTAATAATATTTAAGTCTAAAAAATTAATTGAATTATCCTTCTCTGTTTCCATAGTAAATTTAATATTAGGGTGTATAGTATTGATAAAAACTAATAAAGAATTTAACTGTCTACTAGTACCAGTAAAAGTAGTCAATATATCATCAACATATCTATGCCAATACAGACAATGTTTACTTAAATTATTGCTATGAATTTTATTTTCTATATTATCCATAAATATTTCTGCAAGCAACGGGCTTAATGGGTTCCCCATAATAAGACCTTCATTTGCTGAGTAGATGTTATTTTGAAATTGAAAATAATTTTGTTTTAGGCAAATGTTTAACAAATTTAGGATTTCTTCTTTGATTATAATATTGACTTGATTACGATCTAATAAGTTTTCTACTAGCTTAACTGTTTCTTTAGGAGGTATACTAGGAAATAAGTTTGTTACATCGAACGATACTAATTTTGTGTTACTAGGTAATTTAATGTTTTTTAATTTTTCTGTTAATTCATAAGAATTTTTTATACTATACTTTGAATTGAATTTGCAGTTTTCTTGTATAAGTTTAATTAATGTGTGTGAAAGTTTAACTGATGGAGCCGTGACAAATGACACAACTGGTCTAATAGGATAGTTCTCTTTGTGTAATTTTATTAAAGAATAAAGTTGTGGTGGTTGAGGGTTCATTTGTATTAGTTTGAATTTTTCTCTAGAATCAAAAATTGCTGTTGAAATCTGAATATTACGTTTTAGTTCTTTTTGATATTTATCTGTTGGATCAAATTTGAGTATGCTATAATTATTACTTGCTTGTAAAAATGAAAGAGTTTTGTCAATATAATCTATATTATTAATAGCAATTACTGTATTTCCCTTATCGGCACGAGTGAAAATGATATCATCCTGTTTTGTTTTATCCTTTATAGTTTTAATTAACTTACTGTCTTGATTTGAATTGTTATTACGTAAAAATTGTGTTTTAATTATATTTGCAGTATGATATTTGTGAGACAAAGTATTCTACTTACTCAAATCATATTTTAGCTGAAAATCATTCTTTTACAGACAACTTTGAAATTTTACATGTAGAAAATAAGAGCCTTAAATTAAACCATTTAGAAACACTTGAAATAAATAGATTTAAAAATTCAGATAACTTACTAAATGATCAATTAGATATTAATAATTCACCCTTATTAAACCTCTTTCCCAGTTTTCTGTGAGATAATCCCGGTAATGGGCTATCTTATTGTTATTTGATGGATATTATAATTACCTAAGTACCCTTATTTACTTTAAATAGTTAGTTTATTTTGTAATGTTATTGATGTTTTCTTAAGTACTTTGTTTTGTTAAATTATTTTGTATATATATTGGATACCGAATTGTAAATAGTCACATTTGAAAAAGAAGTTGTACTTCGAAACATATGTCATGTTAGTGTTTGTTTAAAAATTTTTATTTTTAAAATAAAAGTGTGAAAATCTACCAAATTTGGTTTTACTCTTTCAAAATTAAATGGATTTTCATCAAGTAAAGGCCGAAACAATAAATAATTTAAAAGAAGCTAAAACTAGCTTTTTGGCCCTATGGTATTTTAAATTACTTTTGCGGTGTGCAATATGTACACAAAGTATTTGGTTTTTCAACGGTTGTAAGAAACAGAACGTGTTTCCAAAGTATATGAGATTGAAAACTCATAACAGTACTCCAGGAGCGAAAAAAGGAAAAGAAGCAGGATTAAAGAAGTGGTTGTCAGAAGATAAGAAAAAAGAATATTCCAAAAGAGATTGTTTCAACATATACACTAAGGTAATACATGCTGAATTATCTCACAGATTACATTTTATAGCATTTGAAATTGTAGATAAAAACATTAGGGAGCAGATTAGTCAAATTATTCATAAAAAATTTATTAGACAACAGGAAAAATTAAAATCACTTATTTTTAAACAACCCATAATAACTAAACAAAAATCAGAACAGAACACAAATAAAATATCGGATCATACATTTTTTAAAAGATTTGTTAACTTAACCACAACAAATTTCTCTGATCCAGAACAATCTCTAATAGAAAAAGGGTTTAAACACAACATCGAACCTAAGATAAATACTTCGAACTTAGAAATTTTGGGAATAGAAACAGAAATTGCTTTAAAAGATTCATTAATACTTTGTCTCACAAATATCATACTGCAAATATAATTAAAACACAATTTTTACGTAATAACAATTCAAATCAAGACAGTAAGTTAATTAAAACTATAAAGGATAAAACAAAACAGGATGATATCATTTTCACTCGTGCCGATAAGGGAAATACAGTAATTGCTATTAATAATATAGATTATATTGACAAAACTCTTTCATTTTTACAAGCAAGTAATAATTATAGCATACTCAAATTTGATCCAACAGATAAATATCAAAAAGAACTAAAACGTAATATTCAGATTTCAACAGCAATTTTTGATTCTAGAGAAAAATTCAAACTAATACAAATGAACCCTCAACCACCACAACTTTATTCTTTAATAAAATTACACAAAGAGAACTATCCTATTAGACCAGTTGTGTCATTTGTCACGGCTCCATCAGTTAAACTTTCACACACATTAATTAAACTTATACAAGAAAACTGCAAATTCAATTCAAAGTATAGTATAAAAAATTCTTATGAATTAACAGAAAAATTAAAAAACATTAAATTACCTAGTAACACAAAATTAGTATCGTTCGATGTAACAAACTTATTTCCTAGTATACCTCCTAAAGAAACAGTTAAGCTAGTAGAAAACTTATTAGATCGTAATCAAGTCAATATTATAATCAAAGAAGAAATCCTAAATTTGTTAAACATTTGCCTAAAACAAAATTATTTTCAATTTCAAAATAACGTCTACTCAGCAAATGAAGGTCTTATTATGGGGAACCCATTAAGCCCGTTGCTTGCAGAAATATTTATGGATAATATAGAAAATAAAATTCATAGCAATAATTTAAGTAAACATTGTCTGTATTGGCATAGATATGTTGATGATATATTGACTGCTTTTACTGGTACTAGTAGACAGTTAAATTCTTTATTAGTTTTTATCAATACTATACACCCTAATATTAAATTTACTATGGAAACAGAGAAGGATAATTCAATTAATTTTTTAGACTTAAATATTATTAAAAATAATAAAGGCCATAGTTTTGGGATATTTCATAAGCCATCACATACGGATATTACAATAAATAATAGTTCATCTCATCCATACAAACAAAAGCTGGCAGCATACAACAGTATGATCCATAGATTAGTTAATATTCCCCTTACCAAAGAGAACTTCACAAAAGAATTAAATATCATTAAACAAATCGCAGTAAATAATAATTTTAATTCAAAGTTAGTAGACAACATTTTAGAGAAAAAACTTTTTAAACAGGCTATTCAACAAGTTTATCCCATAATTAAAGATCCAAATTGCAGATATAAGAGTCTTACATATATAGGAGCTCCTAGTGAAAAGGTATCATCATATTTAAAAAACCAAAATATTAACGTAGCTTTTAAAACCAATAATACGCTTGGGAAGTATATTAAAAACAATAAGGGTAAAATTAATCCTAATAATAAATCGGGGGTATATAAATTAAATTGTGGTAGTTGTCCAAAATTGTATATTGGTCAAACAGGCCGTACTTTCAAAAAACGCTATTCCGAACATTATAATAGCTATACAAAAAACAAAAATAATTCTACTTACTCAAATCATATTTTAGCTGAAAATCATTCTTTTACAGACAACTTTGAAATTTTACATGTAGAAAATAAGAGCCTTAAATTAAACCATTTAGAAACACTTGAAATAAATAGATTTAAAAATTCAGATAACTTACTAAATGATCAATTAGATATTAATAATTCACCCTTATTAAACCTCTTTCCCAGTTTTCTGTGAGATAATCCCGGTAATGGGCTATCTTATTGTTATTTGTTGGATATTATAATTACCTAAGTACCCTTATTTACTTTAAATAGTTAGTTTATTTTGTAATGTTATTGATGTTTTCTTAAGTACTTTGTTTTGTTAAATTATTTTGTATATATATTGGATACCGAATTGTAAATAGTCACATTTGAAAAAGAAGTTGTACTTCGAAACATATGTCATGTTAGTGTTTGTTTAAAAAATTTTTATTTTTAAAATAAAAGTGTGAAAATCTACCAAATTTGGTTTTACTCTTTCAAAATTAAATGGATTTTCATCAAGTAAAGGCCGAAACAATAAATAATTTAAAATAAAGTAAATTATGAATAAATTAGCATTAAATTCTGTAATACTCTTCTCCCCATTCCAAACTCTTTATAGAAAATTCCATTGCTTTCATTATGTATTGTGTACGAAAAGGTAGAAAAGCTACGACCTCCTGATGCGGTTCTGCCGAACCAGTCACATTTGAAGAATCGAAAATGAACAGAGATCCGATGCGCCCGTTGGTCTAAGAGGGACACGCAGCGGGGGTGCGGGCGTAAGCCGAAAACAAATCTCTGAAATTTAATTAATGACGTTTCGTCCGTTTGTAGAAGGAATTGAGGAATGCTTTGTGCCGTCGAGAAAAGAGAAAATTCGAAGGTCCAGGAGAGAGCCCTTTCGGTAGCCAACGGCTTGGACGTTTGTCTAAGCCGAGCAATGAGTCGAATTATTCTGAAATCCGAAGAATGGATTCCGGAGTATGCAGTCGCGGGCCAATTTCGTGCCAATCGGGTTGACCGGCACGCAGATACGGACTCGGGCTAATTTTAGAATTGGAAGGTTCTTCTTAATTTAAGAAAATTGTTATAACATCGGTGGAAAGTAAGAGCAGAATTGAAGACACAAGTGAATAAAGGTCTCAAGTCACAAAAAGATTATTTCGAGAAAATTAAGTATAATGGTTTACAATGACAGTATGATATATGGCTCATGATACTTTGCTATCTGATAAATAGCCGCTATTTATCAAAATTGATAATAAAAACTATCACAAACAAAAAATATGGTATATTTTATGTATATTATGCCATAAAAATCATTTTTTCAAAAATTATGACATGACAGTTTTATCCACTTGTCTTCGTTTGTGTCAATTAACTTTTTGTATCAATGCCTCATTGCAGTTAATATGTCTTTTGAAGAGACGATGTTTAGGCAGTTGATGTTGCCTATTGTCATGAAGAGGATAATTCCAGAGAATTCCCGTTGCATTTTCTAGGAATAACCTTTCTATATATAAAATAAAATAATGTTTGATTTACTAATTTCAAATGGCGTATTTAAAATGAAAGTGTATTATACCTAATAGAGAAATCACAAGAAAAAACGCTCCAAATCTCTATTTCCTAAGAGAACGAGTCTTCATATTTACACTTTATTGGTAGTCTCAAAATAAAGGTAAGATACAAAAAAAAACACGCAACTGAACCAACAAAATTTTAAAATACAGATCAGAGCATATAGTGAGGGGTAAATACATCCAAAAAATTGTATACACAAAAATACTTAACATGAAAAAAACCCAGAGAATACCTGGGAACACCTAAGAATATCCAGTATTAAAGTATTAAAGTATTAAACAGTAAAGGAACACTGTAAATGCAGAAAAAATTCTGCCTCTGCTTGAAGAACTCGAAAAAAATTGGTGTTAGGAGATGGACTGCTTGTTGGGAGTCAGCTAAACTAGCTAAAAAACATCAGCAAATCGACCTATTTGATACCTAGACAGCCCATAGACGGAGGTATATTTTTTAACTTAAAATTTTTATATAACTGATTAATTATGCACCTATTTTCTTGTCTTTATAAGAAGCCCCTTCAACATCCTGTTTCCCAAGTGGTAAAACAAGAAATTTGATTAAAAAGATCGTCCTAAATGATTTTTGTGACAACTTATGTATCAATTCTGTCAAATAGATCAGTGACATTGTTTTAGAGTTACTACTGAAGTTAATAATGTTAATTTTAAGCCAACTGATGGCATCAATTTAGTCAGGTGGGATACGGGTATTGTTGAAAAGTTTGTATTAGTAAGAATTATGACTGACATTTAGATTATTTGAACAAGCCCTCTGCAATTCTTAATTTTAAAATAATTTCCTAAAACTAATCGAATATTTTATGTATTGTAAAAATGTAACACACAGGTACCCAATTTTCAACAAGTAAAATCTACCTTACAATAAGTAAATGAAGGAAAATTAAATAAAATATTTTTTATTTAAACAATTTACATTTTTATACATATTAAATATTTTCTTTGAGTTCATTTATTTGAATAATAGGTGAAGTATTGAAACAACTATTTTCGCTGTCTTGTGAACATGCTATACTACAGTATTAAGGGCCATTTGCACCACTAGTAGTTAAAAACTAAGCGAAGCTTAAAGTGACATTGTCAATGGATAAATGTTAGTTTAAGCTTAGCTTATTTCTTTACGACTAGCGGTGCAAATGGACCTAAGTCACTATTCCAACATCCACTAGCAGTTCCAAATCCCTTTTTACAATTACAAAATTACATTTGCAATAGATTATCTGGAGCTGGTAATTGATTGATTGTTACTGGAGTGAACATGTTATTGGATGAATTTAAAAAACATTGATATAGAGTATATAAAGCATTATTTGTATTCTGGCAAAAAATATATTTTAAGTATAAATCTATAACTTAAGCTATTAGTGACGAGGAAGAATATGAAAGAAAAAGAGATGAGAGTGAAATATTAATGAATGATAATGCGTCTAACATTTCAAACATTGTTTCTATTGGTGAACGTTTAAGATATGTATTTAAAAGTTTTGTAATAAGTGTTAATGAAAAAAAAATATTACAGTAACCTACCTCACCCAGGTACCTTAATAATTTATTAATTCCATTTATTAAATATATTATAGCATTCTTATTAAATTAAAAATCCTTCATTTAACGAAAAATCTCCCAGATAAATAAATCTTATTTACGACACCTAATAAATAATATCTATAACCATGTCCGTAAAAGATCCAAATTTCGTACAAGTGCCTGAGAAACTGACCTGAAACCACCATAAAACATATTTCTTTTCACACTTAACTCGCTTATTTTTCTAGTTTCGATATTAAGACCGATTTCGAAAAAATTTCGATACACAAAGCTCTCAAGGCACATAATAAATTTACCACCCACTTTTCTTTCCGCTCTAATTCGTTTTTCGCTGGAAACTAAGACACGCAGAGAACAGAGACGTCACAAAACTCCATTAAAACTAGTATAAGAACTCTGACCCAAATAAGCTCGGATTCATTAATTTTTTATTATTTGAGGTGAAAGCATTTATTTTTTATTTTTTTTACATTCAAGCAATCACTTTATTATTTGCATCCAGTTATATAGTCTGTACCTTTCCTAAAACGAGTTTCCTAAACCACGTATATCTTACAATACCTTTTATTTCCGAAGGTGTCAACGTCTCGACGCCCTACGTCCTGCCGTCCTACTTACCTACCTTTCTACGCTATCACTTTTAACATTACTTTAGTATTTCCTACCATTATATGCATCCCGACGCTTAACGTCCAGACACCCTACTTTCCTACCTATCTACGTCTCGAACGCTGTCACATTCCGCACCATCTAAGTATTTCCTACCTTACATTCATTCCGACGTCCAACATCCCATTGCTCTACTTCTCGAAGCTTTCCACCCCTAAATATATCCTTCCTAATATCCTTGTCGACACCCTTCGTCACGTCCCGCACCACCTCAATATTTCTACCGTATATCTGTTCCAATGCAGTACCGTATTAAATACCTTCCTCTCCATCACGACGCTAGGCGCCTCGACGCAAGGCGACGCTCAACGCTGCGACGTACCTAAATTGACGCCGTCACAACGCTAGATAAATTTAGTACATAATCTAGTCTGTATTTTCGATGGTGAGTCAAAATATTTATGTAACTTTCTTTGAAATACCACCGGGGTTTCGTTTAAGCGAGGGATTGACATTATCTGCAAAATATTATCAATGTAACCAATAAACCACATGGCCTTCAGGTCATACACCCCGAAAGACAGTTAGGATAGACATTTGTTTTTATGAGTGAATTTTTGAGTATTTCAATAGAAATTATAAAAATCAATCTTTTAGAAATATACAGAGATGTGCTATCTTGAATAAATTGTACAAACAAGATGGAAGATGGTAAAAGTTAACAGTAAGTTAACCAACTGGTGAATACACTGTTCGTTAGCTCAAGGGGGACACCTATATGCTAAGTCATCCGTTCTACTAGGTTTGAAACAAAGTATATGTGAAATCAACATAGTAAGGTAACCAACTGGCAAATTGGCGCTGTTCGTTACCTCCGTTGGTCATCACATCTATACTCGTCGAAATATTTACTTAAGGGTGTAACCTGTATATATCTAGAATAGAATCAAGTCAACATCAACACAGTAGTTAACCAACTGGCGAATTGGCGCTGTTCGTTAACTCCGTTGGTCATCAACCTAAATAAGAATATGAACATCAACACAGTAGTTAATAAGTTAACCAACTGACGAATTGACGCTGTTTTCCTTTTTTTGTATAATCCTTTTGTCCTAGAAAAAAACTGATCAAGATTTGACAAATAGTTTCGATTCAAAAAAAAATATCTTTATCTCTAGCATTTTAAAATTATGTTCATGTTTTTTTTTGCAAAATATGGAAAAATTCGTTCATAGTAGGTACCATAGTATCCTAAAAAATAATTATTAGATACAGGTTTTAAATTTGTTAAATCTGCTAATCTTAAAAAACAGATCAAAACTCTTCACAAATTTGATTATGTTCAAGTATGTATATCAAATTCGTTAAAATAAAAAATTTGTTCCAGGCTTTCAAACAAAAAAAAATAATACATTCCTATTAATTAAAATTAGTACTTAGTAGAATTCCTGTCATGAATACGAGATTCATTTTTACAGTGTACTAAGTAATAATAAGAATTTTAATACGTCTACCGACATCTGTTGGAATAGGGTTGAAACGACAAGCAGTTAAGAACGGAAAGCATAGAAAACCGTTTATAACTGGCAGAATTCTACTAAAAGTCGCTCGCTGAAATACCGCCGATAAATAATCGAAAGTATATACGAGGATTGCACAGAAACACAGCTTATACAATTGTATAAGCTGTGACAGAAAGTCAGCAAAAAGTTGCAGGAGTAAAAAATAATTTAAAAAATAAATACAATGAATGAACTAAAGTTGAATAAATGGATCCTATAAAAGTGGAATTTAATGTAAGTTTTGTTTGATAATATGGCAACTTTGTTTTAGTTAGATACCTATACAGAGCATATCAAAATTTATTATTTATTGGTTTTAATTAAAATTTTTAAAGACAAACTACATTTTTGTTATATAAATTTGACCTCATTATTATTTAAATGCTTGGAGATCGAATAACGAATAGCTAATTTTCTGATCTAAATAAAATTGTCAGAGGCGCATATTTTTAAAGCTAACTTTTTATAGGTTCTAAAATGTTTTATTAACAAAAATAAGCACTTAAATATTACCATTACCCCCCCCCAGATTTTGACTTAAACTCTAGTTGCGCGGCTAATTTCTTTCGAATGTATTTCTAAATTATCGAAAAAAAACGTAACAATCTATAGAAACTCAAATATTCACCAACCATATCAAAAATAAATTATCAATTCAATACAAAATTTGGTTAAACCTTTTCCATTGTTATTCAAATTTTATAAAAACGAATATAAAGTTCTCGTGAAAAAAATATACATTTAAATGCGTTAAATGTATTAAAAAATTATTCTATTCACTTACCTTAAAATAAACTGGAACCCTTCGAACCACATGTTTTTCTTTCGAAGAACCTGGCGCGATGTTCAGCAGTTGTTCTATCGAATGGGTTTGTTTTTTCTGACGACCTGCCATGTTTGTGTCACTGTGAAAAATGTAAAAAAAAGATAAGTTAGTAGTGTGACTAAAAAAATAATCATGAGTAATAATTGATACCCAAATATTGTAAATAAAATATAAAAAAAAATGGTCTGGCCCGGAATTTGATGTCAAAAAAGGCAGCAGGGCACATAGGGAATTTTGAGTTGAAACCTATGCCATATTTTTAAGCTATTTTTATTCTATATTCAAAAGTTTTTTGTTCCTGGTTTTTTGCAAAAATCAAGGTGCTCTGTTAGCTTCAAAGGAAGTCAGGAAAGCACCTTTTAAGTTTTCTTCCATAAACAACACCATATTTTTGGCTATTTTTAGGCTTTTAAAATATTATAAAACTTTTCAAAAAAAAAGTACAACTCTTAAAAAAATAGCATAAAAATGTGGTGTATTTGGTTTTAGAAAAAAAAAACTTTAAAAAACCGGGGTGCTATGCTGAATTCTTTCGAAGCTGGCAAAACACCGTTTTTCGAATATTTTATAATATTTCAAGAGCCTAAAAGTAGCTTTAAAATGTGACACCGAGGTGCTCTGCTGACTTCGTTACAACAAAGCACCCTGTATTATTTAAAAATAGCAATTTTTTAGTAAAGTTTTACAATATTTAAAGAGCCTCAAAATGTGTTGTGGTTGTGTTTAGAAAGTTTTAAAAAACCGAGGTGCTCTGCTGGACTGGTGCGAAGCTAGCAAAATACCCTGTATTTTTTAAAAAATATTTTTTTTTTCGAATATTTTTATAATATTTCAGGAGTCTAAAAATAGCTTAAAAATGCGGCATAAGTAAATTAATACACCGAAGTGCTCTACTGACTTTGTTTCAATAAAGCACCTGTATTATTTACAAATAGCAATTTTTTAGTAAAGTGCCTAAAATTAGCCTAAAAATTTTTATTTTTCTGCCTTCTTCGGTATGGGAATTTGAACCCTAGGAACCATGCAAAAGGGAGTTCAACCACAAACTATAATACTAACATCTCATATATTTTTAATGGCCTAATATTAATAATTGAATTGGTTTTAAAATTAGACCGTATATTTATGTTGTTTTTTCTGTTAAACAAGGTGTTTAATTTGTAAATAAATTATTAAAGATACTTTAATTTTTTTTTTAGAAATTATAACGTTATATTTGTGTTGTTTGTTTTATGGTTAAAAATTCCTAAAATGTCGAGTGTCCATTATATTTTAACACTTTTTAAACTTATGTAACTAGTTGCGATAATGAAATGTAGTTTTCATCACTCTTCTTCTAATTTTTATATTTATTTTCTTAGTTATTAACTTTCGTTGGCTTACTTACAATTTAACTGAAATGATATTCCATATTTTCAGGTATATGACAATTTATGTTGTTTCAAATATAATACATACCTTGTATTATCTCCATTTTTACTTTCCTATCTGTATACAGATATAAGGAAAGTATAGGAATCATGATTTTTTTCGACCTCGAGTTTTTGACGGATTTTTACGTTTTGAGGTCCCCTGAATCCGTTTTGACTATTTTCGCGATGATGTCTGTGTGTGTGTGTGTGTGTGTGTGTGTGTGTGTGTGTGTGTGTGTGTGTGTGTGTGTGTGTGTGTGTGTGTGTGTGTGTGTGTGTGTGTGTGTGTGTGTGTGTGTGTGTGTGTGTGTGTGTGTGTGTGTGTGTGTGTGTGTGTGTGTGTGTGTGTGTGTGTGTGTGTGTGTGTGTGTGTGTGTGTGTGTGTGTGTGTGTGTGTGTGTGTGTGTGTGTGTGTGTGTGTGTGTGTGTGTGTGTGTGTGTGTGTGTGTGTGTGTGTGTGTGTGTGTGTGTGTGTGTGTGTGTGTGTGTGTGTGTGTGTGTGTGTGTGTGTGTGTGTGTGTGTGTGTGTGTGTGTGTGTGTGTGTGTGTGTGTGTGTGTGTGTGTGTGTGTGTGTGTGTGTGTGTGTGTGTGTGTGTGTGTGTGTGTGTGTGTGTGTGTGTGTGTGTGTGTGTGTGTGTGTGTGTGTGTGTGTGTGTGTGTGTGTGTGTGTGTGTGTGTGTGTGTGTGTGTGTGTGTGTGTGTGTGTGTGTGTGTGTGTGTGTGTGTGTGTGTGTGTGTGTGTGTGTGTGTGTGTGTGTGTGTGTGTGTGTGTGTGTGTGTGTGTGTGTGTGTGTGTGTGTGTGTGTGTGTGTGTGTGTGTGTGTGTGTGTGTGTGTGTGTGTGTGTGTGTGTGTGTGTGTGTGTGTGTGTGTGTGTGTGTGTGTGTGTGTGTGTGTGTGTGTGTGTGTGTGTGTGTGTGTGTGTGTGTGTGTGTGTGTGTGTGTGTGTGTGTGTGTGTGTGTGTGTGTGTGTGTGTGTGTGTGTGTGTGTGTGTGTGTGTGTGTGTGTGTGTGTGTGTGTGTGTGTGTGTGTGTGTGTGTGTGTGTGTGTGTGTGTGTGTGTGTGTGTGTGTGTGTGTGTGTGTGTGTGTGTGTGTGTGTGTGTGTGTGTGTGTGTGTGTGTGTGTGTGTGTGTGTGTGTGTGTGTGTGTGTGTGTGTGTGTGTGTGTGTGTGTGTGTGTGTGTGTGTGTGTGTGTGTGTGTGTGTGTGTGTGTGTGTGTGTGTGTGTGTGTGTGTGTGTGTGTGTGTGTGTGTGTGTGTGTGTGTGTGTGTGTGTGTGTGTGTGTGTGTGTGTGTGTGTGTGTGTGTGTGTGTGTGTGTGTGTGTGTGTGTGTGTGTGTGTGTGTGTGTGTGTGTGTGTGTGTGTGTGTGTGTGTGTGTGTGTGTGTGTGTGTGTGTGTGTGTGTGTGTGTGTGTGTGTGTGTGTGTGTGTGTGTGTGTGTGTGTGTGTGTGTGTGTGTGTGTGTGTGTGTGTGTGTGTGTGTGTGTGTGTGTGTGTGTGTGTGTGTGTGTGTGTGTGTGTGTGTGTGTGTGTGTGTGTGTGTGTGTGTGTGTGTGTGTGTGTGTGTGTGTGTGTGTGTGTGTGTGTGTGTGTGTGTGTGTGTGTGTGTGTGTGTGTGTGTGTGTGTGTGTGTGTGTGTGTGTGTGTGTGTGTGTGTGTGTGTGTGTGTGTGTGTGTGTGTGTGTGTGTGTGTGTGTGTGTGTGTGTGTGTGTGTGTGTGTGTGTGTGTGTGTGTGTGTGTGTGTGTGTGTGTGTGTGTGTGTGTGTGTGTGTGTGTGTGTGTGTGTGTGTGTGTGTGTGTGTGTGTGTGTGTGTGTGTGTGTGTGTGTGTGTGTGTGTGTGTGTGTGTGTGTGTGTGTGTGTGTGTGTGTGTGTGTGTGTGTGTGTGTGTGTGTGTGTGTGTGTGTGTGTGTGTGTGTGTGTGTGTGTGTGTGTGTGTGTGTGTGTGTGTGTGTGTGTGTGTGTGTGTGTGTGTGTGTGTGTGTGTGTGTGTGTGTGTGTGTGTGTGTGTGTGTGTGTGTGTGTGTGTGTGTGTGTGTGTGTGTGTGTGTGTGTGTGTGTGTGTGTGTGTGTGTGTGTGTGTGTGTGTGTGTGTGTGTGTGTGTGTGTGTGTGTGTGTGTGTGTGTGTGTGTGTGTGTGTGTGTGTGTGTGTGTGTGTGTGTGTGTGTGTGTGTGTGTGTGTGTGTGTGTGTGTGTGTGTGTGTGTGTGTGTGTGTGTGTGTGTGTGTGTGTGTGTGTGTGTGTGTGTGTGTGTGTGTGTGTGTGTGTGTGTGTGTGTGTGTGTGTGTGTGTGTGTGTGTGTGTGTGTGTGTGTGTGTGTGTGTGTGTGTGTGTGTGTGTGTGTGTGTGTGTGTGTGTGTGTGTGTGTGTGTGTGTGTGTGTGTGTGTGTGTGTGTGTGTGTGTGTGTGTGTGTGTGTGTGTGTGTGTGTGTGTGTGTGTGTGTGTGTGTGTGTGTGTGTGTGTGTGTGTGTGTGTGTGTGTGTGTGTGTGTGTGTGTGTGTGTGTGTGTGTGTGTGTGTGTGTGTGTGTGTGTGTGTGTGTGTGTGTGTGTGTGTGTGTGTGTCTGTATAACGCATAACTCATGAACCGATACACAGAAAAACACTAAATTTTAAACTTAAGCTTTGTTTCAGCGTGCAATGATCTGATTAGATTTTGGGCAGAGTCGGAACATCTGGGGGGGTACTTTATAGGTGGTCATTTTTATATTTTATGGAATATATCTGTTATTTACGTTTGGAGAAGAAAATTCTTCAAATAAAAGTTACTTCTAATATAATTATCTATAATTTTTGTTATATACAAAATTTTCCTAAAATGGTCCGTATTCGAGAAATTTGACAAAATGTAAAAAAAATATTTTTTTATAAAAATTGTTCAAATAAAAGTTGTTTGTAATATAATTCTCTATAATTTTTGTTCTATACATAATTTCTCTAAAATGGACCGTATTCGAGATATTTGAGAAAATGTGTAAATTTAGAATTTTGAAGAAAATTCAAAAACGGATAAAGAAAAAAACATTAAATTTTAAACTTAAGGTTTATTTCGGCCTGACGTGAAATGATTAGATTTTGGACATAGTCGAAACATCTGGGGGGGTACTTTATGGGAGGCCACTTTTATATTTTATGGAATATATCTGTTATTAATGTTTGGAGAAAAAAATTGTTCAAATAAAAGTTACTTCTAATATTATTATCTATAATTTTTGTTTTTTGTAAAAATTTCCTGAAATGGTCCGTATTCGAGAAATTTGACAAAATGTGCAAAATTCTGATTTTTATGAAAGTTTTTAAAATAAAAGTTGTTTGCGATATCGATCTCTATAATTTTTGTTTATGCATGATTTTTCTAAAATGGACCGTAATGAAAAAATTGTAGGAAATTTAAATTTTTCAGTATTTTCGTTTTCCATGAATATCTATAGAAAAATGTTTCGAGGTAGATGTATGTGGACAATGTATATATTTAGTTTATACTCTAAACATTTATAGAGATGCTGTAATAGGTTGTACAAAATAACCGGAAAAAGCCTACAATAACTAGATAGGAAAGTCATGTGTTGGACACATCAGATTTTTAAATATAGGCGTTATTCTAGCCAGTTTAAAATCTGTTGGAAAAATACCAGTACCTAGCGATTTATTGTAGATTAACAGAAGCGGATACATTAAACACTCCTTACAAGCTTTAAAAATATAGCAAAGAATTTTTTCCGGTCTGGAGGATCGTTTCGGTTTTAACTTATGAAACGCTGTTTCTAATTCTTTCATTGTAATTTTTTCAAAATGAACATTTTCATAAAAGTTAATTACGAACTAACTTGTTATTTCGTTTATTTCATTTAAATTATAATTAGAGTCATTTTCATACATAGAGTAAAAATAATCTGCAAACTCCCCTGCTGTGATCCTGGGATCTGACATATTGTACTTGAAAACATGTTTTACTTGATTTGTCTTTTAGTTTTAAGAAATTCCAGAAATTATTTGGATTTTCTTTTAAGTTATTTTGCACATCGTTTAGATAACTGTCATAAGCTCTCTTAATTTTTGTTTTTATTTGCCTTCTTCCCAGAAAACACACCAAATCTCAGAGATATCCACAGAATATCTTTTGTGGATATCCAATATATCCACAGGATATCAGAAATATCCCGTGGATATAATATGGATATCCAAATGTCCGTCTATATCCAGAATATAGAATATGGATATCCAGCAAAATATCTAATGGGTATCTTCCAGACAATACAAGAAATCCCAGAAATATCCACAGAATATATTTTGTGGATATCCAATATATCCAGTGGATCTAATATGGGTATCCAAATGTCCATCTATATCCTAGATTATAGAAGATATTCGGATATTCAACAAAATATTTTATGGGTATCTTACGTAGAGGTTCATAAGTAACCAATGAGTATTGAATAACGTCGAAAGAAAATAGCAGAGATAAAAAATATTTTCAACACTCGAAATATTTTCAACACTCTGCCTTTGATTTTGCCCACTAAGGAGAAAGTCGTCCTTATTACGACTCTTCAGCAATAAATGGAAATTCTCGACTCCAGTCTCTAATGGAGTCTGAATGCGATACCAATTTCGATCGAACTCAATTACGGCGGGTTGAGCATGAGTAGATATTCAACGAGCGAAAGTGGTATCGCCATCTATACTTAGTAAGCAAAATCAAAAATTACATCTAGTGGATTATCCACCATGGATTGCGTTCACGCCTACACTTTGATATATTTATTGGATGTCCATGGGATATTGAATACACCTTAAAAATAATTTTAAATATCTGAACGGTACTATTAGCCACAATGGCGAGCACAATAGCGAGCACAATGGCATAATTTTTTAATAATTTGCTATATAGTGCTTCTCAAGAGTCCCCTCCCCCTCTTTTCTTTTAAACGGTGATATTTAAACTGATGAAAATTGGAGGGTGAAAATGAACTATTGTAAGCTTCTATACTAGTGGTAACAGGTGAGGTAATAGGCATCGGTGACTTCACCAGGCAACTGAAACCAATAATATTAAATGGGACCTTATATCAAGTGACACCTCGTTTGAAAGGTATTAAGAATACATATTCAATCATACTACTTTTTTTGGATTTACGATGTTTTTGATGGTTAAAATAAGGTTCCATTTAATATAATTGGTTTCAATTGCCTGGTGACGTCACCGATGCCTATTACGTCACCTGTTACCACTAGTAGAGAAGCTTACAATAGTTTATTTTCAGCCTCCAAATTTCATCAGTCTAACAGCCGTATGCATAGTCGATCGCCAGCGACTCGCCAGAGATTCATTTCGGCGTATGGCCAGTGATTCGCTGGCGATCCCCCGGCGAAAGCCCAAAAAGCTGACGACTCGCCGGAGATTGTCACCGGAATGTCATTTCACGCAAGTTTTTATTTTCTTTTATAGGGATTATCACTGGTATCTCTCGCATTTTATTCATGATTCATTTCTTAAAACTCAAAAAATAATGAACGAATATCAAATTTTTCCCTATAAAAGAACATGAAAACTTGCGTGAAATGACATTCCGGTGACAATCTCCGGCGAGTCGCCAGCTTTTTGGGCTTTCGCTGGCGGATCGCCAGCAAATCGCTGGCGATACGCCAAAATGAATCTCTGGCGAGTCGCTGGCGATCGACTATGCATACGGCTGTAAGTATCACCATTCAAAAGAAAAAGAGGGGGAGGGGACTTTTGAGAAGCACTGTATAATTACTAATATTTATGGACATTTGCATGTCTATAAATTACATCTCTTGGATATAAAATAGATATCCACCATGGACTGGACATTTAGTGGATATTGGGATGTCCAGTAGATATCCGAAGGATTTGGTGTGCTATCTGGATTTTATCTTTTATAATTATTTAAATAATACTCAGATTCATTTTTCCTCCTAAAAAATTATTTTATCTTTAAATCAGTTATTATATCTTTAGTAAACCAAGGTGGATGCGTTTTATGATCTTTGTATTTTTGGTTAAATTTTGGCACTGTCTTGTCTAAGATTTTATAAAAAAACTTGATAGAAATAAGTAATGCAGTCATTAACATTTTCAAATTGCCCTAGTCTTTCCCAATTAAAGTCCCTCAATAGTTCATAGAGTAACAGAAAGTTATATTGATTTTCTAGATTGTTTTCAATGTCTGAGTTGCCATCATTTTTTTGTATATCAAATTCCAGCATCACTGCAGGATGTTTATTATCTTTTTATACTAAGGGAGATATATCTTCGTCCACATGTACATTAAAATTAGCCAGAACTAAATCTAAAGTTTTATAGTCTATATTCAAAATATTATTGAAGGAACCCAAAATCTTTATCAACAAAAAAACAGGATTAAAAATGTTACATGACCCTTTCATCCACTTACTCCGTCAATTATGAAAGTATGGCACTTTATTAAAATGAGAAAAATAAATAGAAATAACAGTTGCCCTATCTCCGAAAATACAAAATGTCATTTCTGGGTAGATCGGATGTGAACAAAAAACGACAGTTTTCATAAAGTATGACATATTAAGTTTATTTTTTGAAGTTTAGAGAGAGGCAGATTCAAACTTGCCGAAAGCTATCAATAAATATTTAAC
Organism: Psylliodes chrysocephalus; assembly: GCA_927349885.1. Classification (NCBI taxonomy): domain Eukaryota; kingdom Metazoa; phylum Arthropoda; class Insecta; order Coleoptera; family Chrysomelidae; genus Psylliodes; species Psylliodes chrysocephalus. Next base: position 6,171,697 of record OV651821.1, read on the forward strand.
AAACTTGCAAGGAAACTTGCATTTATATTTGCAAGCTTGCAATAAATTTGCAGCAAATGTATTTTACTTAGTGGTTTCTTAGGGGTACATTTTAGCCACACATATTGAAAATTTTATTGTGTTCAAAAAGAATTTATGTGTGATATATCTACATAGCTATTACATAAACATGATCTTAGAAAATGTATAGTGTTTTAATCATCGAAAATAATGTCATGAAGCTCGAAAATATAGACAAATAACCTTTTTAAACTTTCGTCAATTTTTGTTTATTTTTATATGATTGCAATATTTATATTCCTTTATTTTCTTAGAATAACTGTCATCTAGTCAATTATTAACTGTATAGTCTTCTTAATTAACTCAATAATTGTTTTGAACTGATTTGTTTTTAATATTTTAAAATAGTCTTTAATCGTAACTCATTTGGTCAATAGATCCGCTCCCGCATAAACATAACCTAAACTTCTGCAGCACAAACTTTTCGCTACTCACACAAAATCAACTTCTGCATCGAGAAATTCTCAACTTCGGCTTACCTGCACGCCCGTACCCATTTTTTGACACTACCGATCACTAATTTCCACGTAAATTCGTCGAAATCGGATTTTCAGACACTTTAAATAAGTTCGTAAAACTTCAGGTAAAGAAGCAAAGCCGTTTTCCGCGTGAGAAAAACTTAGAACAGGACTCTGGCGGACGGATGCGGCGTTGCCGGATGGGTTTCAGTCCTTCGGCTGGTCCTGGTCCAACAGGTTAGGTTACTTTGTTGAATATACTTAATATACGTATAAAAAGTTTTTTACTATATTAGTAACAATTGTGTTACTTTATACCGGGTGTTCAAATTAAAGCGTTACAGCTATATACCGCCTTTTATAAAAGAAAACGTTTCAGACGAAAGTTTTATAGTTTTTTAAGGAAAAATGTTTGGCTAAAATCGTTTTTTATAGCTAACCATAATATGGCCAACTTTTTTTTCGCGCAGCCAAATTTTTAAGTAGCTGTAACTCAAAAAGTAAAATTCAAATAAAAAAAATATTTCCCTCAAAAGTTTCTTATTTTTTTATGAACTTTATGAATATGTAAAAAAACTGGGGTTCCAATTTGAAAAAAAAATTCCACCTCGATATGGCCATATTATGGTCAGATATAAAAAAAAAATGAATTTAGCCAAAATGAATTGAATTTTGAAGGTCAAATGCTGGAGGGGCCTTCTAATATTCTAAATGGTTTTGCAAATCTTTTTAAACAGTCCTATACTATTTCTTCCCCTTTTCAACCCAATTCTGGGACAAATAATAATCACTTTTTAAATACTACAAGCTTCAGTGAAAAGGAAGTATATGAGGCACTAAGATCACTTAAGCCAAAAAAGACCACCGGATCAGACGATATTCCAGCTTTTGTCCTAAAAGATTGTTCTTCTGTGCTTGCTCGTCCCCTCTCCATACTAATTAATATTTGTTTAAAATCGGCTACAATACCAGAGGTCTGGAAATCCTCAAAGGTCTGTCCCATTTTCAAGAAAGGAGATAGACAAGATATTTCAAATTATCGACCTATCTCTATTATATGCAACTTTGCAAAGGTTTTTGAAATCCTGTTAGAGCGAGTTATATGTCGTCATGTAAGTTGTAATATAAGTATAAATCAACATGGTTTCATGAAAAGTCGTTCAACAGTCACCAACCTCCTGACCGTTACCCAATATATTGCTGAATCTATTGATAACAGAGCCCAAACTGATGTTATTTACACAGACTTTTCTAAGGCCTTCGACAGACTTGATCATGGCATTCTGCTTAACAAACTTGTAGCTTTTGGATTACCTCCTTCTTTAATTTCACTATTTCAATCCTATCTATGGGATCGAAAGCAATATGTCCAGCTTAATGGTTTTAGTTGTGCTGAATATAGTGCTTCTTCTGGTGTTCCACAAGGGTCGAATCTAGGACCCCTCCTTTTTATTATGTTCATTAATGATATTGCAGATGTTATAAATGTAAATTTGCTTTTGTATGCTGATGATCTTAAACTATACTGCCTCGTAGAGAAGATAGGTGATTGCGAGAACCTTTCAGCAAACCTAACACGGATTGTTGAATGGTGTTATCAAAATAACTTGTCACTAAACCCGGATAAATGTAAAGTTATGTCGTACAGTTTAAAAACGAATATCCTAATATTTAATTATTCAATAGAAAACGTTGCTCTTAAGCGACCGAAAACATTTACTGATCTTGGCGTCACGTTTGACACTGCACTATCATTTAGTAAGCATATTGATAATGTTGTATTCTCCTCCTATCGAATGTACGGATTAATTGCACGTAGCAGTAGTGATTTCAAAGAAACCTCTACCTTAAAAACTCTATTTTATGCTTTTATAAGATCAAAGTTAGAATATGCTTCAGTTGTGTAGAGCCCCTTTTATCAGTATCATATAGATCGAATAGAAGCAATTCAAAGACGATTTTTAAAACTGCTAAGCCTGAAAACTGATGGCATTTATCCTCTAATAGGTACACCTCACTCTGAATTACTACAAAAGCATAACTTTTTCAGTCTCGATAGAAGACGTGATTATTATAGTGTAGTAGTAACTTATAAAATTATTAAAAGTATTATTGACTGCCCAACCTTATTAGAAAAGTTTAATATTTGCATTCCCAGAATTTCTTCCAGACACCCGAATACTTTTTATATAAATACATCTCGCACAAATGTTCTGGAAAATTCTCCGCTCCATACCATGTGTACAGTAACAAATTCTATTGTCAATGAACTTGATATATTTAGTTGCAATTTGTCAGATATAAAATCTCACTTTTTATCTTAGTTAATTTGTTACCTATTACGAAATACAAGTTCTTTTTATGTGCTTAACATTCATATAAAAAATGTGATCTATTAATAATTATATTCTGTCAATTCCTGCTCTGTAATTGGGTTTATGACCTGTAGAGTATTGTATTATAAATAAATAATAAATAAATAAATAAATAAATAAATAAATAAATGTTTCCCCCAAAAAACTATAAAACTTTTGTCTGAAACTTTTTTTTGTAAAATGCATATTTTCGGCGGTATTTAACTGGAACTATGTAGGAGCAAACTTAGAACTGGATAGCAAAAAGACAGTAAATAAATTGGAAATTTCTAGCAGACGAAAAACGAAAAACTGGCAACAACTCCCAATGGGAGATTGGTATCATATGGGCCAAGCCAAATGAAGTGTGGGGATCAATTTATAAGGGTCAGAATATAAATTCGTAGAGGTACATATCACGTAAACTTATCATAAAGGTCCATTCATTGAATCTTAAGCACAAATTAGCAAAGCAGAACAATAAGTTAAAGCGGCCTACAGACGGAACGATCAATTGTACAATATGTTGTACGACCGCATTTGACTCGACGGTTTGAACGACAGTTGCAAGCAGAGTTGCCAATTTGTGTATAATTATACGATTTTCGTATATTCTGACTTGCCGGCGTATCTTTTTCTAACTCTTTGAAGTTCCGTATAATTTCCGTACATTCTGGAAAACTATGGATCTTTCTAGATTTCCATTTTTTATTTTAGAAATAAGTTTGAGAGACTCCTAAGTTTAATTGAACAATTAAGGTGTTTCAGTGTGACTGCTTATTTTAGAGAACGCCACACTCCATGTTATTGACCAATGAAAACAGTCCCGGAGCCAGGGATTCACCGAACTGATATTGTTCGTATTGTTAAAATGCACTTGGAAACTTTTGGCAGCCTGTCTGAACGAATCTGCATTGTTACATTTATTCTGTCGGCAGTGCCCAATCTCAATAACCTGGCAGCAACACAAATTTGATATCCTCAAATGCAAAGATGTGGCTCCAAAGGTAAATCTACAAAGGCGTATAAAAAGCGTATCTTTTGTACTTAGCCACCGTATAATTTCAAGTTTGGGTATTGGCAACACTGGTTGCAAGGTTAGTAGTGTTGTAGTACAACCTGCAGTTCGTCGCGATCGAATTGTTTCGCAGTATGAACCTTCTAAAATCTGTCGAACTACCAGCTTATCGTACAACAAGTTGTAACATGTAGATGTTGCTACGACCGATTGGAGAGAGTTTTTAAACCAATTTAGTGGGATGTAACTTTGTCGTGTCATAATAAATCAGTATGGACTCTCAAAATAAAGTGTTTTGGGAAGAATTTATACGAATATATAGAGAACATAAATGCTTATGGGATGTCAAATCAAAAGATTACTCCAATAAAATAAAACGGAACGAAAGCTATGAAATTCTTTTAAAAAAACTGCAAGAAATTAATGAAAATGTTACACTGGACATTCTGAAAAAAAAAATTAATAATATGCGAACAGCATTTAGACGTGAACTGAAAAAGGTAAATAGTGTATTATATTCTCGTAGGTTTCCACTGAAGTCACCCATTTAACCCCACGATTGGAGTATTCTACAATTATTTTTGTGGGTAATCTACCTATAGAACGTCTCTAAAATCAGTGCTTTTCTATGATCTGTTTTACCGCCTGTCGAACTACAGATATTTACGTTTGGAGAGAAAACAGCGATACGACAGAACTAAACGATTTTATTCTCAACTTGTAGTACGATATATTGTACAATTGATCGATGCGTCTGTAGGCCGCTTTATATAAAGCAATATGTAATTGGGATTCGATAGTGTTTCATTCCCTGGACTTTTAGCCAGGGTTAAAAAAAATTATGATTAAAAAAAAAAAAAATAATCATGATTTTAATTAAAAAATCAAATAAAAAGTAAAAACTCGTGATATTTTTCTCATTTTATAGTTTGGAATAATGTGTTTGTGTCTATCCTGATTCTGATAATGCAACTATTGCAGGCGAAAGGACTTCAATCCCATACAGCACGCACATTATGTCAAAAGTGTTTCAAAAATATTTAAACGTTTCAAACATATGACATTTCAAGCACAAGTTTCTGAAATAGGTATTTATGAAATATTTTAGTTAAATATTTCACTGAAAATGTTTCTAAAACATGGTATACATGTTACACAAAAGGTTAAACTTAACGAAAAATTGTCTCTCTTATAAATAACATTTTGAAATGCCATGACTAATTAAAAAATCTTCTAATTTGCCCAATAATATGCTAAGATTAACTTTATTAAAAGCCTAAGTCTCGTAAAGTGAACTGAAAAACATTAATGTTGATAGGAATGTTATCCCCGTTGTAATAGAATTATGCTATTCCCTACATGTCTATAAATCCTTCGATAAAAAATATTTTCTAATAATTTTACCAGAGCACGCAAAATTGAAATTCATCAATAATTTGATAGCTCAGTTTGCATCACCCTATTTGAAAATCGGCACATACTTAGGTATCCGTGTAAATTTCGCCTTTTTGCAAGATCCGACAACGTCGCGCTTAGAGCAGTCGACTTCAAACGTTTAAAGTCTCATTGCGCAGATTCTTTTATAAATCAATAACTAAAATATAATCTAACTAAGTCGCTACTTCCAATTTAACTTGTTAAAAGTTTTTAAGAAACTTCTCGCATTATCGAGGAACCACTTAAAGATAACCAGACATTGAATTAGGTTCAAAGAGATCTATAGAAATTTTAATTACCTACCTAATAGATTGGTATATATTCAGAAAGCTTTAAAAAGAAGTACAAACCACACGAAAATGTAACCAAACCGTTTTAAAATTATTAAAAATGTGTTTTCCTACATTACAATGCGTAAGTCAGAATTCTTAGTTCTAAACTTTGATGTTTCCTGATGCTGGAAAAAGTTTGCAAACTTTGGTAAACGATTGAAGTTTTGCGCGTGCGCTCTCCGACCGGGACCTTAGAAAAAGATAGACTCTAATCTAGATTTGTACACATCTGTGTATGTCGGAACGTTTTTATTCTTTCTAAATTGATTTTCTTTAAGTTATTTAATTGCATTGACTGCCTGCCTGCCGTTTTAGCTTTTATGCGTCAGCGGCGTTACGTCGAAATCCAAGTTAAGGAGTTACAATCTTATTTTTTCCTGTGGTTGATCTTTTCAACATCTAGGAGAGAAAAAAAATTGTTTTTTTTTTAATTTTATTCGGAGCATGAATATACAGGATATTACAGAATGTTGTGAAGTAAATTTAATGGCAGATTGTATATCTCAATATATGAAAAAAAGGTCATATAAACATGGGTCCGGAAATGCTATCAAAAACCAGTGACGTACAGTTTTTTCGTTAAACATAAAGATTTTCCGGTACGAACTCTACTGATGTAAGTGCTTTAAAAACATCTTTGTACATGTAAATGTGACTTTCCACTATACATTTGGGTATACCACAACCCATTTCACATATCTCAACGGATTATATATAAACGTAAGATAAACTATTAAAGACGTAAAAGTTTAAACACCCCGTATCATGAAAACGAAATATTTCCGTACTCATGTTTATATGATTGATTTTTTTTTATTGTTTTAGATGTAAAATGTGCCATTAAATTTTCTTCACAACATTCTGCAATACCCTGTATAACATTTTTAATTTGTTATGTACATCCACATTTTGACCTACATGTATAATATCCAGTTTGTTCACAAACTACAAGTACCTATTCACTATCAGTCTACTTTACTGAATAGATATATTAAGAATGTATTAAAAATATATTAAGAATATATTAAGGATATATTAAGGATATATTAATGATATATTAGGGAAATATTAAGGATATATTAAATTACTATATCCTTAATGTATCCTCAATATATAATTACTATTAGTAATGATATATTGAGGATATATTAAGGATAAATTAAGAATATATTAAGGAAATATTAAGGAAATGTTAAGGAAATATTAAGGATATGAAATTCGCCATTCATACTAAATCATTATTATTTTTTAAAGAATAAATTAGTCACAATTCTGTCAAAATAATAGGCAGTATATACTAAGGATATATTAAGGATATATTATAATAATAATAATAATAATAATACTCTCCCTAATTCACCCCCTTACGAGTGAATTTTAACCCCAAAAGCTGAGCTTGTCCGGGGAAAGGGACGGCTATTATTATTATTTGCCGTGGCGCTCCGGGGCGACTTAAAGATGATTGATGGTGCCATTTGACTTACAGGTGAGGAAAACCCGGAAAACCTCACCCACCATCATCGAGACGGTAATGTATGGCGAATTTTTTTAATCTGCATGTCATATCAACAGAAATTGAATTTCTATTAATACGCCACACATCAAATCCTAAACCGAACCATGCAATTTAATTAAAAATCCACATGGTCTGGTCTGGGATTCGAAACCCAGCGGTCTCAGACTCATAAACTTGCCTATAAATGAATATAAGCGCGATAGACCGCTACACCACCGTGCCCGATATTGAGGATATAGTAAGGATATAGTAAGGATATAGTAAGGATATAGTAAGGATATAGTAAGGATATAGTAAGGATATAGTAAGGATATAATAAGGATATAGTAAGGATATAGTAAGGATATAGTAAGGATATAGTAAGAATATAGTAAGGATATAGTAAGGATATAGTAAGGATATAGAAAGGATATAGTAAGGATATATTAAGGACATAGTAAGGATATAGTAAGGATATAGTAAGGATATAGTAAGGATATAGTAAGGATATTGTAAGGATATAGTAAGGATATAGTAAGGATATAGTAAGGATATAGTAAGGATATAGTAAGGATATAGTAAGGATATAGTAAGGATATAGTAAGGATATAGTAAGGATATAGTAAGGATATAGTAAGGATATAGTAAGGATATAGTAAGAATATTTTAAAGTATATTGAGTATATCTTAAGGATACCCGCGGTATATTGTAAAAAGGCGCATGAGAAAATCAGGTATGACCTCAAAAAACACGCTTTGCGCTAGCTGATATAAAGGTACCATGAAGCAAATGCATCATATCACGTCAGTGTTATGATGCAAATGCCGCTATATAGTGCCGGTATAGTAATATAAGAGAAAAACAGGTACCCTTCAATGCTTTGATATTTTAAGGCTATATTAAAGATATATTAAAGATGTATTAAGGATATAATGAGGATATATTAAGCACACCGGACAAGGATTTGCCTTCATAGGCCTATTGTAAAATGGTACACGAGAAAATCATGTATGACCTCAAAAAACACGCTTTCGCTAGCTCGTATAAAAGCACCATAAAGCAAATGCGTCATATCACGTCAGTGTCCACCAGAACACTATCTACTTTACGGCACATGCCGCTATAGTGTCGGTATAGTAACCTAAGGCGAAACAGGTATCATTCAATGTGTTTATTAAGGATATCTTAAGGATATATTAAGGATATAAATAATAATACTTTCCCTAATTCACCCCCTTACGAGTAAATTTCAACCCCTGGTCGACTGAACGACTTGTGCAGGGAAGGGACGGCTTTTATTATTATTTGCGGTGGCGCTCCGGGGCGACTTAAAGATGATTGATGGTGCCATTTAACTTACAGGTGAGGAAAACCCGGAAAACCTCACCCACCATCATAATATATATTAAGAATATATTAAGGATATAAGGATATATTAAGGATATATTAAGGATATATTAAGGATATATTAAGGATATATTAAGGATATATTAAGAATATATTAAGAATATATTCAGGACATATTAAGAATATATTAAGGATATGAAATACACCATTCACAGCTCATATTTGTTATCTGGATCATTACTCTTTTTTAAATAATAAATTAGTGACAATTCTGTTAAAATAATAGGCAGTATACATAGTTATTGAAATAAAATATAAATAAAAATTTTAGTAAATAAATATTTAGTCCTGAAAAATTTTGAGTCGGTGATTTTTTTTTTTTTCGTTTATTTTACTTATTTTATAACTTATTAAAAATTATACATTTCAATATTTGTGTTAATTATTTTTAAAAGAATTATTTTATCTTTAATAATCTCTAAATTATTTTTTAAATATTTTAATTTTATTTAGTGGGTCGTAGAAAAAAATATATATTGCAGAACACACTCCGTAATTAATGCGTTTCAAAATTAATTACTTCCCACATTGCAATACTATTTTTGTATTAAAATTTCGTATTTTATTCAACAATAATAAAAATATTTTCATACCTTCGTTTAATTTTTATTTCACCCGCCTATGTCTAGTGTACGATAAACAATATTAGCCAAAATATTCTCGAGTAGATTGAACAAAATATTTGCTGTACAACAGGTATGCGATTTACTGTTTATATTGATATCAAAATTAATTTCAATAATTTTAAAAACACTTACCTTTCTTATGCAATAAGTAGACTCGTTTAACGGCTCTGCATGAATACCATAACAATCGCGACGCGGCGCGGTCCAAACACCAACATCCACCAACATTTTCTCTGTTCTCTATGGTACAGCCTTGGCCCATTATTAATGGAACCTCCGGCCTGTACCCGTGTTTCTGGGGACTAAAGTTCCACTCACAATCTCTTCAAAATCTGTAATTTCGAAAAAATACGAATTTTGGAGCCTGTTTGCAAAACTAACCCCACAGCCTTGTCCACTAGTACCGAAGAATCGAAATTCTTGGTACTAACGTCTTTATTGTACCCAGAGAACCTCTTATACATGACAAGCATTACTACTAGCCTTGCAAACCATACGCAATGCGTGAAACGAATCTGAAACAAAATATTTTTGTAAATTTTGAGTACCTGGTATAGCAAAATTACTGAAGCCGTCTCTGACTATTACAAGTATGCCTCTATATTAGAATTATTACCTATTTAATTTATTATAACTTATGGGGCATATTGATGAGCTAGGTTTACGATGAATATAGTAATCTAAAATAGATATAAGTAACGCAATTAATTTTTTACTTTCATCTTATTTGGTAAAGTATGTGGTCTAATAGGGTACCTCTAAGAGTTTTTCTATAACTCAATGTCACAAGAAGTAATATATTTTATTAATTAGCATTGTTTTATATCACAGAGATTGTAAAATACTCACATGAATAAATAGAAACTCAGTAAATATACAATATTTTTGCACCATAAATCACAAAATCAAAATTTTCAAAATGGCTATGCAACGCTAGTTCTACGTTTTCACTGCCCTCTAGATTGAAACATTTGAATAATTTTTTAGAAGTAATTTTGTAATACTTACTACTGGGCAACTTTCAAATCGTTATAAAAACGTAAAATTCTGAATGATATAATTTAATTCTTTTACGCTCAAAATATTTAAAAAATATATAATTCAAATAAAATCGTATTAAGTGACATCTTGTCGACAATACCGAAACTGAGTAGCATCGATAAGACAGGAATCTGTTAGTTAATTGTCGATTTTTAAATTAACCTATAAAATACTTTTGTCAAATTTCTGTTTTCAGTCTGTCATTTAATAAATACCAAGCGTTTCGCGCGTATATTATCCATAATCACAAAAAATGACTTCTACATAGGAAAACAATGTTCTGTTTCGTTTGAATGTTTTTACACCCTGAAAAATGTGCACTTTCATAGGTAAAACTTTTTTGTAAATTATACAGAACCAGTTTCGTAATTCTCTTTTTAGAAATGGACGACAAAGAAATCGTCAAGTTTTTAAGTGATCCTCAAAGTGTTTCGGTGGGATCTGTTACAGAAAAATGCATTATAAAAACGCTATTAGATACTATTTTGAAGAAGGAAGACTTTGTAAACCTTTTGATTCGATGGAAAGTTGAATCTATAGACACGGTAAACTATTAAGTTTGATTTTAATAAATAATTTGGCATTTAAATACACCTACTGACCTGTGTTTGTTTATGGATATCCATATATAGATGATTTTATGTATTCAGTAGGAAATATAATTTATTTTTACCTCATATTTGTTTTGTTACATTTGATTTCAAATTTTAATTCGGATTTTTAAAAATGCTTGTAAAAAAACTTTCTAGTTATAGGTACCTACCTAAACCAGAATTTATACTCATACAGACTTGAAAATAATACATGTAGGTACTGAAATAAGATTAAAACTATTAAATTTAAAACTAATAAAAAGATATTACACATACATACAAAATCTTCACAATAAAATAGAAATAAAGAAATCGTTAAATAGATAGTAAAAAACTAAATGGGACTTTTAGAGATGTTAACATTATATTTAGTATTAAAAATGTATATAAAGGTACTTTAGAGTAGGGGTGCCACATTCAACAATATAATTTCCTGACAACTATGAAATTCTGGACATTTAAAAATCCGACAAAATAATAAAACACCAACTTATAAAACAATAAACATTTTATTAAAACATCTTTAATTTTAACGGCCAAAAGAATTATTTATATGGGATTTTAAATATACAATTTCGATGATTTCTGGACAAAACTATAAAATTCTGGACTTTTCTTGATGTCTGGTAATCCTACTTTAGAGGTAAAGAGAATTGTATCTCCAGTTTTATATTAAGTGGTGTTAAATGCATTCACTAAATTACCTGGAAAGTATGGTCTGCTTACTGGATAAAAGTTATTTTTTATTAAATAAAATATGTTTAAATATACTACAAATGAGTTGCCTAAGAAAATACTGTCAAGACTTTATTTTGTTGAAGTATAAACTAAACTGACACCAAGAAAAAACTCAGAATATATAATGTCAAATATAAGTACCAGTAACAAATCCAAAAATAATATTCATATAGTAAACTTGAAAAACTCGTCAGCTCTTCTGAAATTCAATGAATTAAAAATAAAAATGATTATAGTGAATAGTCAGTCAGTCCATTATTAACAAAACAAACCAAATAGAATTAATCCTAAACTGTGATAAGCCAGACATATTGTGTGTATCTGAATGATGATGTTCAGAAGATGCAGGTTCTTCTATTAATTTTGGAGGCTACATAATTGGTGACTATTTTTATAGGACTGTTAAGATTCGTGGAGGAACTATTATATATGTTTAAACATTCATTGCCAGTCAAGAAAATCAATTCATTAAAAAGTATCTCTGAAGAAGAACATTTTGAATGTAGTGGCATTTCATTTATTTTGAATAATGTAAAGTTTTATTTAATTTTTACAAATCACCTAATGGAGATGTAGAATTGTTTCTAAGCAAACTTTCTAGTGTTTTAAATAATATCTCAAATCCCAATGATATTTTAATAGTTTGTGGAGATTTTAATATTAATTTTATAACTAACTATTGTGATAAATTACAATTGTCTGATTTTATTGAAAGTTTTAACTTGTGTTGTCAAAATATGGAACCCACAATAGAGTAGCTATTGACAAAAATGATCGCATTACTAGATCCAAAATTGACTACTTCCTGGCTAATTTTTCCTTCTCTTGTCAGGAATCAGTTGTGTATTTAAATCTCGGCGATCATTTTGGTCTTTTTATAAAGTTTGATCATATTTTGCAAGAGCACATTGTGAATAACAAGAAAAAAACATAATTTAGAAACCTTTCTTATGCCAACCTGCATAACCTGTCATTGGCTAAGGAGGATTTCAAAATAATTTATGAATCACCTAATGATATTGATCAAACTTTTATAAACTTTCTACATATTATTCTTTATTATTTAAACTTTAACAAAGAGTATTAATGACAAGGGCTCCTCTAATAAATGGATAAATGAGGAGATTCTATGGATGGGAGATGATTTAAAAGTGCTATTTCTTCTGATGCTGACATTATATCAAATTATAAATTAAAACACATGACTTTCCTATCTAGTTTTTACAGGTTATTTTGTACAACCTATTGCAGCACCTCTAAAAATGTTTAGAGGATAAACTAAATATATACATTTTCCACATACATCTACCTTGAAACATTTTTCTATAGATATTCATTGAAAACCAAAGTACTGAAAAATTAAAATTTAGCACTTTTCCTACAATTTTTCCATTACGGTCCACTTTAGAAAAATCATGTATAAACAAAAATTATAGAGATTGATATCGCAAACAACTTTTAGTTCAACAATTTTCATAATCCAAATTTTGCACATTTTGTCAAATTTCTCGAATACGGACCATTTCAGGAAATTTTGACATAAAGCAAAAATTATAGATAATAATATTAGAAGTAACTTTTATTTGAACAATTTTTTTCTCCAAACATAAATAACAGATATATTCCATAAAATATAAAAACGGCCTCCCATAAAATACCCCCTAGATGTTCCGACTTTGTCCAAAATCTAATCATTTCACGTCAGGTCGAAATAAAACTTAAGTTTAAAATTTAATGTTTTTTCTTTATCCGTTTCTTGAGTTTTCTTCAAATTTCGAAATTTACACATTTTCTCAAATATCTCGAATACGGTCCATTTTAGTGAAATTATGTATAGAATAAAAATTACAGAGAATTATATTACAAACAACTTTTGTTTGAACAATTTTTATAAAAAAATATTTTTTTACTTTTTGTCAAATTTCTCGAATATGGACCATTTTAGAAAAATTTTGTATAGAACAAAAATTTTAGATAATAATATAAGAAGTAACTTTTATTTGAAGAATTTTCTTCTCCAAATGTAAATAACAGATATATTCTATAAAATATAAAAATGACCACCTATGAAGTACCCCCCCCAGATGTTCCGACTCTGCCTAAAATCTAATCAGTTCATTGGACGCTGGAACAAAGCCTAAGTGTTTTTCTGTGTATCGGTTCATGAGTTATGGTGGACACGGGCACACACACACACAGACATCATCGCGAAAATAGTCAAAACTGATTCAGGGGACTTCAAAACGTAAAAATCCGTCGAAAACTCGAAGTCGAAAAAAATCATGATTCCTATACTTTCCTTATATATCTGTATACAGATAGGAAAGTAAAAAGAAAAAATATGCTGAAAAAATAAATCAAACTAAAAGGGCATTCTTTCAAGATAATTTAAAAAATAAAAAACTAAATAAAAAAAAAACTCAATAATTTAAAAAATAAAAAAAAAATAAAAATAAATCAAACTAAAAAGGCATTCTTTCAAGATAATTTAAAAAATAAAAATATTTGTCAGAAGCAAAAAATCACTGGAATACTGTAAATATCCAAACAGGAAAAAGAATTTTACATAATGTGGAATCTCTTGAAGTTGCTAATCAAATTATATCTGGGAAAACTGATATTGCAAATACAATTGTGGATTATTTCTCATCCTGCGCTAGCAGTGCTATTAATAATCATATTACTAATTTAGTATTCAATGATTATACCACCATGTATGTCCAAAATACATTCCATTTTATCAGTGTTAGTGCTCAAGATGTTGTTGAAGCCATTTCTTCACTAAAAAACACCAACTCTTTTGGTATTGACAGTATTTCAACGAAAGTTATAAAAACAATCTGTCCACATATTACTCATGCTCTGGCACATATAATAAACACATCAATTGCCTTGGGTAAATTTCCAGCAGATCTAAAAATGGGGTAGTAACACCAATCTTCAAGAAAGGAAACCAAACATTTTTGACCTCTCCAAAGCTTTTGGCTCTATTGATCTGAATATAATTGAAAATAAATTATTTGCTTTGGGTTTTAGAGGGGATTTTCTAACGTGGCTATCTTCATATCTTAACATGAGGAAAATTATACTGTTATGTATGCTGATGATATACCACATTGGCAGCTGATGCTGAATCTCCTGCGGAGTTTCTCTTAAAACTTAATAATTTAGCATATCAATTTACTGTATGGTGCAAAAGAAATTCCTTAATATTAAATTCTAGCAAAACTGTTGTTATGCTATTTTTTTCTAGAAATAGGATAACTGATATGTGTAAAAGTTTTATTGGAGGACATTTCTTTCTCTCATATAATTAAGTTCCTATGAATTATGATTGACAGCAATCTGAATTGGGATTCAAATGTTAATTTTATCTGTAAAAAGTTAAACAGCACTTACTATGCAATCCTACAGCTAAAAAATATTTTCTAATCAACTTCTTCATGTGTACTATGCTCTTGTTTATTCTTATCTCTCTTATAACGTTATCCTGTGGGGAAACTGTACAAATGCTTAAAGAGTTTTTATTAATCAAAAAAGAAGTATTAGACTAATTTTCAATTTAGAAAGAAGAACTACATGTAGGGATCATTTTAAAAAATATAATATACTCACATTTCCAGCCATATACATTTTTAAAACCATACTGTATGTTAAAAAAAATCATTTATTTTCTAAAATCAAGATAATCATAATTACCCCCACTCGAAACAATGAAGCAATTCGTATTCCAAAACATTCATCAGCTCTATTTGAACTCAGCCCATACTACTCTGGACTTACTCTTTTTAATCATCTTCCATCCTTGATTAAAACAACCATCCCCTATAATATTTTTAAAACCAAATTAAAAAACTATTTAATAGATAATTCTGAGTACAGCATAGATGAGTACCTACCTCAATAATGCTATGTTGTTTATACCGGATTTGTTTTAGTTATAGTTTTATTTATATACCTGACTTATCATGTACTATGATCTAAAAGGACAAATAAAGATTTATTATTATTTTAAAAATAGCCTAAATATGGCATAGGTTTTAAGTCAAAATTCCCTAAGTGCTCTGCTGCCTTCTTTGGTATTTGCATAGCCATTGTTTTTTAGAACCATATGAGAGAAAAAATCGATAATATATTTCTTGAGCATAAAATTAGCAAAAAAATATACTGCAAGCCCGATTTTGATATATTTCATAGAAACAAAGATACAGCACTTGCCACTCGAGCTTATATATCTAGCTAACATAACCAATGTTTCCTACAAACCAAAAGAGCAAGAAAATAAATTGATATATTTTCTAAAGCAAAAAATTAGTAAACAAATATACCATAAACTTGATTCTGATCTCTTATAGCACCAAAGATACAGAACTTGCCACGGAAGCTTCGTTATTAAACAATCGTATCCTATTTCTCGGTAATGACACGAGCAAAAAAATAAAAAATTTAGTAAAAAAAAATAGCAAAAAATATAGCATAAGCCGCTCTGCCGGCTTATGTCGTTGTAGACGGGCTTTATAGACATTATTGATTATGGTCATTACATTTAGCTTTAAAATTTATACCAACTTTGATTTTATTGGGCATACTGTAATTGCGCGCAGTGGTCAGGGTTCTCAACAGGGTGTCCTAAGCCCATAGTGCAATTGTGCGCAAGGCTTTAAAAAGGATACTGTGATTGCGCGCAAAGCTGAAAACTATAGTAAACCGATGGTTTATTTACTTCAACAGAAAATTTATTAATTTTTAATAATTAAGATAATAGAAAGTGGGTACTTCCTACACTGAAATAGTTATACTAAAAAAACTAAATATTGTTTATTTTAATTTATATTTATTGTATTAAAAATGTACATATATTTAATCTGAACATGCCTTATAACATATAGCTTTTACAAATTCTATTCTAGATATTTCTTTACTTTTAAATTTACCTATCAAATTTGTTACATATTTTAATTTTCTTTCATAATTAATTTTTTTTGTAAATGTAAGCTATTTAATTGTACGTAAGTTCCTACTTGAACATTTTTTAACTCATTTAAAAATACAAAAATATTAGGATGCGGAGAATAAAATCTTTTATTAAAATGGCTATGAAAAGATTCACAGGCGTTGGTTGTCCGTTCTCGGCTTGGGCTACATGAAGCCCACATTTCTGGAGGAAATCTCGCAGATTCAGAAATGTAATTATCCGTTAAATAATCGCAGTAGGACGTTATACGGGTATCGTTGGGAGCTTCAGCAATCAATTCTTCAACGAAGCATTCCGAAACATCAGCACTGTCTAAATATATGAGGCTGAAAGACCAGCGTAATCATTTCCCCAACTCACTGTCCTTGTCGGAATATTCTCTTTTGAGTCCAATATTTTGTATTTTTCTCAGCCAAGCTTGGCTGATGTGAAATCTGCAGCCAGTTATCCTTAGCTGGGGCCAAATAAACTTCTAAACATCTTGAAGTTATCTGCATTTTATCCATTTGCATCTTAATTACCTATTTTTAGCCAATTAAATTTATGATTATGGTCAATTAACAATTTTTTTTTTAGTTGTTAAGACTTTTCCTTTGTTTAATATTAAGTTGAACTGATTTTTCCAAATTTTATTTGTAGTTAAATCGTATTATGAAAGAAATTTGTACAAATGAAATACCCAATGACGTCTGCAAGGATTTTTTTCTGGAAAATGTCGTTTCGCCAATGATGTCTCTGGAACATGAGACGCAAATGAGGGATAATCTTATCGAAGTGGCTTTTACTTTATGCCCTTTGGTACCTGTTACAGATTTATCTCAAAATGAGTATCAAATATTCCTTAAGGAGGTTTACTCTAAGTAAGTATTGTATTTTCATTTCTGGTGGATTAAAATTAAATTAGATACTGTTGGTGTATTTCAAGGATCAGTTTCGCACCCCTTGTTTTTTTTAACATTCTTTCAAATAAGATTTAAAAAGTGTTTTCTTTTTTAATTATCCAGATACATCCCAGCAATAAGTCAATTACGAGACTCAAACTACGCAAAGTGGCACAAATTATGGATTTTCCTTGTAAAATTTTGCGGCAAAAAAATTCACGAATCGATGGATCTAACAAATAGACTGCTGAGAATCGTTGAGTACGCTTTCAGGAACTCTTCATATGAACAAAGACTTAAGGGATACGATTGCTGGAAGGTAAGTAAAGTATTTTTTGATAAATATTCTTGTATCTTCCTTATTGTCTTTTTTTATCTTGCTAGAGTGAGAAAAAAAACTCTTGTGTTTGTTAAAAATTTACATTTAATAAAATATCGATATATATGTGCTTACTAATAATTAAGCATGCACTAAAACGTCATTTATTGACATAATATTTCTGCCTTCTCTGGCAATCTTAAGTATGTTGGTTTTTTATTTATATTTAACTTTTTAATACCCATACATGCCCGGGTACGTTTCAGTCAATCAATCAAAATATACTTTATTGTCAGGGAAAACCAATTGAAAAAGCATCTAAATATAAATAAATCTATAGTAAAAAGAAATAAATAAAATTAATATTAAAAACATGCAATATTGGGTACATCATAATGTCGACACATAAAAACTACAATACAAAAAAGTAAGAGACACATTACAATAAATAGTACAATAAAAGTTTACTAACTATTGGTCCAAACTGTAATTATAGAACTAATGTAGGTTATAGTAAGCGTTACACATTATCAATTCAAAAAAGTCTGAATTAATTTTAAAAAGTCTGAATTAATTCAAAAAAGTCTGAATTAATCATTCAAAAAGGTCTGAAATAATTAAAAAGTCGAAATATATTCAAAAAAGTCTGATTTAATTCAGAAAAGTATGAATTATTTTAAAAAAGTATGAACTAATTTTAAAAAGTCTTAATATATTCCAAAAAGTCTGATTTAATTCGGAAAAGTATGAATTAATTCAAAAAAGTCGGAATTAATTCAAAAACGTCGGAAATAATTTCAAGAAAGTCGGAATTAATACAAAAAATCTTAATTAATTCAAAAAAATCTAAAATAATTTAAAAAATTGGAACGAATTCAAAAAAGTTTGAATGAATTCAAAAAAGTCGGAAATAATTCAAAAAAGTCTGAATTAATTCAAAAAGTCTGAATTAATTCAAAAAGTCTGAATTATTTCAACAAAGTTAGAATTATTTCAAAAAAGTCTGAGTTAATTCAAAAAAATCTGAATTAATTTAAAAAATAAAGAATAAAACCTCAAAATCAATACCACCATCAATTTTATAATAAAATTGGTGTAGTATCGATTTTGAGGTCTTATTCTTTAATTGAGTAAACTGACAACACTTGAGATGTGGATAATTTATCATTCTAATTCAAAAAAGGAGAAATTAATTTAAAAAATGATAAATTAATTCAAAAAAGTCGTAAATAATTCAAAAAATCGATTATCGGATCGCGGACTTTTGATCGAAAACATATGATTGATTGATCGAAAACATATGATTGAATTATATTTGATTGGAAACAATATGATCGAAATTGCTAAATGTAGAAAGTACAATTCATCGAAATTATTGCTAAAGTTTAGTTCATTGAAGCATCTAGTTTTTAAATCTTCTAAAATTGGAAATATTAATTTTCAAAATTACATGTACCTACGGACGGACATAATCAATGGTCTGTTCGCTGAGAACAAGATCATTAAAAGCAAATTTACATGAAACTACATTTTTTTTGTGTTAAAGCTCAAGCAATTAGAGTCGCACTAGTCTTTATACTAGGACAAAATATTGAAGAAGGTGATTACTCCCTGTTCACGTACAACAATCATACTATACCAGAGCATAATGAATGGAATCACGCGCTTAAAACTGCAGAAGTTATCGGTATCACGTGCCAACTAGTCATAAATGCATGTCTATTGCCAACATGTATTACGCCCGTGGCGTATAAAAACTATTGGCAAATTAAATGCGGTAATAGTAAATAATATTAGATGAAAATAGGTTGGTTATCTGTTTTTGTAGTAATAATTATTTGTTTATATTTTGTTTTGTTTATTGTTAAAATATGTAAATATTATACCAGTGGCGTAGAAACACTATTGGAAAATTAAATGGGGTATTATACTAGAACAAAATATTGAAGAAGGTGCGCCTTAAAACAGCAAAAGGTATCGTTATCATATCAAAATGCACTCTTCCAGTGTCGCAGAAATACTATATTGGCAAATTAAATGGGTATTTGTGAATATTACTAGATGAAAGTAGGTTGGTTATCTATTTTTGTTATAATAATTCATCTATGTTTATAATTGTATTTTGTTTATTATAAAAATATGTAAATTAAGCTTGGTATCACTTACTTGAATTCTAAATCTATGAAGTTTCGTAATCCATTGATTCTGCAGAACTATCACTGGAATCGTCTTTATCGTCGGAACTTAAAGTTATGACTAAAGGTTCGTTTCGATCACACCGTCCAAGCGCCACATATTATTTTCTTCCTTAATTACATGGGAAATAGCATTCTGCAAATCTTCAGGTTTTATACGTTCTATTCTGGTTTTTAATAAAATTTGAACGTCGGCTATTATAAAAGTTTTATTTTCTCGAGCTACAAACCCTTTCACTTGCGCCCAAATTAGTTCAATAGAATTGAATTCGCAGTGTTAAGGGGAGAGTCTTAGTACCGTAATACCACGATCACGAGCCATTGTGTCGACAACATATTGAATTTATTTATTAGGTCCATTAATTCCACTTTAAGCATCTCCTCAGTAAATGTTATTGCTTTATCCCGCAGCCAGGTTTGCATATTCGCTTTCCTATTGGACATTATCGGAATGCGTTTAACTCCTCGACTGTGATAAGAAGCGTTATCTAGTACAATAACTGAATTTCGTTCTACACGCTGTAATACTTCAGTAAACCATTTTTCAAAGCATTCCGCATTCATGTCCTCGTGGTAGTCTCCTGTTTTTTCGATATAAACACAAGAGCGCTATTTTCCAAAAATCCACAACAATTAGGTGCTGTCCTTTACCTGATGGTGCTTTCAAACCTGTAGATAATCCCTCTATAAAAGCTTGGCGATGACTAGTTACAGAAGTATCCTGCCATATCTTAGATACCGTGTGTCCAGCATTCACCCACGTTTCATCGACATAGTATATCTTTTTTTTAGCGGCTCTAAACTCTAATATTTCGTAAATAACGCCGTCGCCAGGACACTGTCTGACCTCTCAATTAAAATTGATTTCCTACACCGTTTAACAAAACGAAATTTTAGGCCCCATAAAATTTTTCGTAAAGTTTCACGGCTCATTAATGGAATTTCTTCGTTTTCTCTTAATTTCGTAAGAAAAACTTGTATTGGGCTTTGTTTTCGAAAAAAAAAAATGTACAGTTCTTCGAATGATTTGTTTTTGGTTATCGTCCAATTTCAACAATTTTCGACCACGGGTATGCGTTTTAGGGGCTTCTAAGGAGCCTTTTTTGTCTTTTCGCGTACAATACGTTCAAATGTTGAAACAGATACTCCAGTTAAAAAAGAACTGCGGTTTACAGCTTCATTTGTAGGAAGTGTCTGTTTCAGCCCATCATACACTTTCCATATAATGTTCTTTTCATCCTTTGATAAGGGCTTTTGCCGACGTAATTGGGTTTCACTTGAACCCGCCTCTGAATCCATTACTATTGTAACAATATAATTCTACTATTAAATTGTTTTTATTAAATTTATAAAGACACCAATATTTTACTATTTAATAAACTTTTTAAGTACCTACCTAATATACTACACAATAAATATAACTCCTCGAATATGCACTACCACTACCAAATTGTAAGGCACAAACATGAACACCTACTCATATATCAGAAAAGAACACTTATACAAAAAAGTGTTTATAAAATATAAAATAATTATCGTAAATAGTTAAAGCGATACAAATCTAACTTCGTCGAAAGTTAGTTTCCAACTGTCTTTGTGCATGTGCTGACAATATTCAACCTGTAACCCGTCTGTCGTTTATTTACTTGAAACACATTCATTTGTCATCGCCTCCAAATATTAGGGTATCATCTTACAAAATTTTACTCTCTATTGTAGCGTTGAAACTGATTTAGCGGTTTTGACTCTTTACCTGATCCACACATGGACGGACTTTTTTTGTCTATCTAACTAAATGAATGTAATGATCAACGAAATTGCCAAAAACGTAGATAACTCTATTTTAAAAGCGGTGTTTTTAAAACCATTAAACACAGATAACGAAGTCATTAGGGAATAAATATATTCATTTCTTGAAAACTATCAAAAACGTATATTTAACGCATCATCTTTGTTTAAATAAAGATGTTGACAAACAAATTTAATAAAGTTTACTAACAAATACCTAATAAATAATTATTTGGTATTTAATTCGCCGCCTATGCTGACTCTGTTACTTTCCTTCATTCATTTTCATTCATAGACAACAGTGTTGATCATGCATATGACTCACCTTCTCCAATATTTTGTTCTAGTATAATTGTTTTAAGATAACCTATAATTTCATCCCCAATTGCACCCCCTCAGACGGCTCGACAAACTCCAGCATGATATCAGGGATGAAGAAAAGAGCAAACTACATAACATATCCCAAGCAGAAAGGTGTACAAAGCCAGTTGTGGCTTCTATGATTTTTTGTTTAATTTCACCCCCAATTGCACCCCCTCAGACGGCTCGACAAACTCCAGCATGGTATCAGGCATAAAGAAAATAGCTATCTTCATAACATATCTCAAGTAAAAAGGTGTACAAAGCCATTTGTGGCTTCTGTGATTTTTTTTAAATTTCATCCCCAATTGCACCCCCTTAGACGGCTCGACAAACTCCAGCATGCTATCAGGGATGAAGAAAAGAGCAAACTACATAACATATCCCAAGCAGAAAGGTGTACAAAGCCAGTTGTGGCTTCTATGATTTTTTTTTAATTTCACCCCCAATTGCACCCCCTCAGACGGCCCGACAAACTCCAGCATGATATCAGGCATAAAGAAAATAGCTATCTTCATAACATATCTCAAGTAAAAAGGTGTACAAAGCCATTTGTGGCTTCTGTGATATTTTTTTTAATTTCATCCCCAATTGCACCCCCTCAGACGGCTCGACAAACTCCAGCATGGTATCTGAAACGAAGAAAGGGGCAAACTACATAACATATCCCAAGCAGAAAGGTGTACAAAGCCAGTTGTGGCTTCTATGATTTTTTGTTTAATTTCACCCCCAATTGCACCCCCCTCAGACGGCCCGACAAACTCCAGCATGGTATCAGGCATAAAGAAAATAGCTATCTTCATAACATATCTCAAGTAAAAAGGTGTACAAAGCCATTTGTGGCTTCTATGATTTTTTTTATTTCACCCCCAATTGCACCCCCTCAGACGGCTCGACAAACTCCAGCATTCTGTCATGGATGAAAAAAAGAGAAAATTACATAACATATCTCAAGCAGAAAGGTGTACAAAGCTATTTGTGGCTTTCATGTTTTTTTTTTAATTTCGTCCCCAATTGCACCCCCTCAGACGGCTCGACAAACTCCAGCATGGTATCAGGGATGAAGAAAAGAGTAAACTACATAACATATCCCAAGCAGAAAGGTGTACAAAGCCATTTGTGGCTTCTATGATTTTTTTTTAAATTTCACCCCCAATTGCACCCCCTGAGACAAAGCAAAAGTTAATTGCGGGTATGGTTGCTGTGTATTGAAACCTCCCCAATTGAAATCTACAAATGAAAAGCCTCTACAGGTAATTTGAACCAAGTTATATGACTATTACGATAGAGTTATATTTTTCTCAGTGTACATTTGTGGATGTGGATAACTTCACACCCGTTAACCTATATAGGTTTTAAGATTTTCAGCATCTTTTCCATTCTAAAGAACTGTGGTATCATCCTTAAATATAAAGTTTCCAGATATTTTAACTTTTGTTAAATCATTAATATCCACCAAGAAAAGAGCTGGTCCTAAAATAGATCTTCGTGGAATTCCATGTTTTAATTTGGAGCTGTCTGAAGTTAGAGGAGTCTTCCAGACTACCACTCTTGTGTGAGGGTATGGCGATTGCTTTCTTCAAACATGTTGGAAAATTTCCATTCATAAATGACACATTAATTGCTTCAACCAATGCGTAAAGGGCAATGTCTGAAATATTTTTTTGTGAAATTCCTTCCTCTCCAGTAGCTTTTTTGTTTTATTTCTCAGATAATTGCATTCTTTAGATAACAGTCTTCCTCTATATTTATGTCCCTCATATATTTTAAAGGGTCTTGTTTTGGAACCAAGCCAGAAGTTAGATCATCAGCAATGGAATTGTAATAATCTTTGAATTGGTTAGGTGAAATGTCAGCAGATGTTCCTTAAGAATTTTGTTTTCCTCTAAATTTGTTCATAATTTTCCAGTTCTCTTTGGTACTGTTATCGGACATTTCTATTCTGTTATTGCATCTTTTATGATGTTATTATGTAATTTATGATAATTATATACGTGTTTCTTCCAGGAATTAATCGACAACGCAAGCCTAGATCCCAACCACATTTGCACCCCGAAGCAAATCAAACTCCTGATCACCCCGTTGCGCGCCAAATTCTCCAAACAAGAGGTGGTCATCTGCAAACGGTTCGACGTGTTCGTACATCTACTGGAAAAGCTCAAACAGAACGCCGTACTCTGCCTTCCGGAATTCCTGGAATTCTGTTTCGGACCCGTCGGCGATTCGAAAGACAATAATTCGCGCTCCGGCCAGGCCAAAAGCGTTCCTCAAATTTGGAGCAAGAGCGCCAAAGTGCTGATCGGAATCTTGGGACACAGTCATGACCAAGGCGTCGATTGCGTGTTCGAGGAAATTTATTTCGATAAACCTCTCGTCAATGGAAACAATATCAGGAAGTTTTATAAACTACTTTTGAATTCGTTGGCCGAATGCAGTGCTCTTCTCAAAGATGACAACATGGAGAATAAAAGGAAGAAGGTAAGTTGGAAATGTACGTCCACAAAATGGATATCTAAGTAAACTTGTGAATGAAAAGACTAATGGGGATGTCAAAAAATATATTGGAAAAAAATGTTGCGCCCACCTACCAGGTGGACAAAGAACATCAAATAATGAGGGAAAAGACTTGAGGAGTACTTATATTTAATATAAAAATATATAGACAATTCACAAAAATTATAATGCCAATTCAATTATAAAAGAGTAATAACATTTTTTCAAACCAAGGTTACACAAAACGAAAATAAATTACATCAACAATACGGAGTACCAGTAACTTGAGTTACTAATACTCAATTCCTAACAAAATATAAAACACGGAACACATATTATTTATTTGTTTTTTATTTTTAGGTTATTAAATGTATGTGGAAATCCTTATTTAATCTGATAATGTGCGCACCGGAGTCTGAAAGAGATCAATATTTTCTATTAGTAGCTGATATTTTAGATAGATATTTACAAGTAAGTAAAGAGCAGACAATTTTGAATTACTCAATTACAGTAGTTCAAATGTATCACATAAGAATCTACAAACAAACATAATGATTATATACAAATTGTATTTTTTTTTTTAATTTTCAGCAATCTAAGGAACATCCGTACTTTGAAGAGTTGCTTAGATTAATATTTTTAAGTTTAATGTCATTAGAAAATGATGATTTAGATAATAGGATCCCAATAATGTTGAAACAATTAACTACAATTTTTATATCGATAGATACTGGGTAAGTAATTCTATATTAATATTTTATTCTCCTTTAAACAACATTCTTCTTAATTTCTTTTACCAAATATTTACTCACATTTTTTTATTAATAACATACATGAAAAGCAGTGGCCGAATATACTGCAAATGTTGATTCGAGAAAAAATAGAAAAATAAAAGTTTGCTATGTTTTCGTTAATAGCATAATAATTTCTTACTTATTATAATATAATACTTATGGCTACACCCAAAAAAACAGGAACAAATTGAAATAGTAGAAAAAAGTGTATATATGTTTCTGATTGAAACATAATAGACACATTTGTGTCAAGTCTAAATATAATTACAAAAAAGGGTTTAAAATAGTTTATTTCTTTACAAAACACATCATGTAAAATAACTTTTAAACCGTTATTTCTTTGATGACACATTGGTATGCAATGTGTTAATCAAAATATTCCATATTCATTAATACCAGGATTTTTTGATAAGTAACGAAGGTTTGAAAGCCTATAAGCATATCCCAGAAACGCGACAAACATTTTTTTACCTGCCTTATCAAACATTATTATTATTATTATTTTTTTATATAAATATAAAATTTTCTGAATTATGTAAATCAAACACTGTCGGACTGTGAATGTATAACGAGTGGCTATGGAACACGGCGGGTATGAGAGGTGACATTGACATAACAGTTCGGGACTGGCGCAATACCCGCCCTAGCTGAAATAGTCTGGTTCACAAGTGCCATTTCCCTCGAAACCTGTCCTCCAGCACCGAAAATTATGATTTAGGGCTCATTCGATTCGGAATGGCATCTAGAACATTCTATCAAAATTCCAAGAGGGGCTGAAAAAAAATGCAAAAGTTATAAACAATAAAGTAAAATAAAAAATAAGGGGTTGGTTTTTTTGAAATATTTCAAAAACTATTTGAAATAATCGACATTTGAAAAAAGATCCTTAAAGAGCATGAAATTTCCTAAAAAAAAGTCCTACCTCCCGGAACTGTACCAACAACCCTTATAATTTTAATTAAGCGGCGAAAATAACGGTAAAAACGCGTGGTTCGGCTGCCGCGCGCATCGCCCCAATTTGACACATGAACTAAAAAAATTATTTTAACTGATTAAATATTAATATTAAGGAATAAAAAAATTTGGGTACTAAATAGACATATGAATAAACAATAATCCGTAAACAAAAAAATTTTATCACTATTTTTTTATTAATTATGCTTTTGTTAATTAGTTAATTTTCACCATTTTAATGTTAACATAAAAACGCTGATTATTTCAAAACAAGAAATCTAGAATTTTTTTTGAGCTATTGTTAAAAGGGTTTAAAAGAGGAATACTTTTAATTTCCTTAGTACCTGTCAGGGTAATAAAGTAAATTGAATTTAAATTCGGGGGCACTCTTCATCCATTTTCGCGTTAACCAGGGGGTGATAGCGGTATTCGCTTGGTCCCCCCCGTCGATAATCAGAGCTGTTTCAGCCCCTAGTCTTTATAACAGCTCGTGGAAAGGGTTTCTCTCTTGTAGAAGCTATGGACTCTCGGATATCTACATAAGAGAGACTTTAAACCGAATAATAAAAAAAAAACCGTCACTGTTCCCTAAAGTATTGGTCGAACTCAATTCATTTATTATTTGGGGCTATTGTGCCTGGTGTAAAGTAATAATTGCGGGGAGGATATTAACTGATATATTCTTACTAGTGCATCAGTTCTTTTCCTTTCATGAGTGCAGAGTGATACAGTTCACCGCCGTTTATTCTTTTCTAATATTAATTCACCGAGAGAAAAAAAAGTCAGAGGAAAAATAATAACCAGAACTACCGTTTTTTTTTTAGAGAAAATTATTTTTATTTTTCTAATAATTATAATTCAAATCATATTTAATTTTACTGTTGTAGGATTTTTCTCTTACTACTAAAACCGGTTGCTTCCTTTAGTAGGAAAGAATGTGTGCAAAGGGTGGTACTGTCCACCGTTTTATTTTTTTTTTTAAAGGAAATTATTTTTATTTTTCTCATGAATATAGTATAACTCATATCTAATTTTACAGTTATAGGACTTTTCTGTTGATACCGAGACCGTTTACTTTATCAACAACACATTTGATCCGTTTATATTTTTTTTTACTGTTGTTACATATACCGGGTGGTGTTATTTCACCCAAGTTCCATTTATTTTATTTTGTCCTCATATCACCAGAAGTCGACTATTCGATTCGCAATACCTGGGGGTTTCTTTTAATCATATCGCATGTATTGGTAAATAAATATTAATATAAGGGGTGTTTTATTTTATTTACCGTTAGTAAATCTTGTACCGTCCCGTTTGGGAAAACCATGCCTGTTTATTTTATTTGTAAATATATATTTGGTTTTAATTCCTGAGTTGAGTTTTGAGATACCCCTTTACTTTTTTTTTTTGTTTTCAGAGGTTAGTTATTAGCAGGTAAAAGTGCAGTGCGAAATTTTATTTTTACCTTTATTTTATTGTAGGTCAGGAAGCAGTGAACGTCTAGTTGTTGTATTTTTTTTTTGTACCTGGACTCCACTGAGTCTGCTGAGGGTGTACTCTAGGTGTACCCCAAGGCCGCAGAATAGACTGCGTGACCAAAACTGGCGCCTGGGCAACTCTTGTTCGAAGAACAGCCTGGCGCCATCCCAACCCTTTTCTTTTATTTTAGGGGTGAAGAAACGGGGGGTTACAAAGGTTGTGTGAAAATAAAGTCATAAAGTATTGACATCTTGCTGATGAGTCCTAATAAAAACGAATAATTTTCCTCGAATAACGTTCTATTAATCAAAATTACAAAGTGTAAATAATTTTCTGGTGTTAATAGTTTTATATATTTCATTGCTTGTTGTGCTATTAGCCAAAGGAGTAGTTGTTTTATTTTTATCTTTTTTAATTTAATATAATCAATTAGTTTGTTTAACAAAAATTTTTGGATCTTTTTGGGCGAATCAGATTCTAGTTCTAAAAATGTAATGCGGCCGTGGTGCATACAACATTTTTTTAGGCGATTGTTCCTGAAAAGAGACTGAAACGCAAGAATATTTTCCAATTTTTTTTTATTGAATAAAAACCTATTCAATTAAAAAGTCTGAATTAACTCAAAATGTCGGAATTAATTCAAAAAAAGTCGGAATTAATTCAAAAAAGTCGAAATTAATTCAAAAATGTTTGAATTAATTCCAAAACGTCTGAATTAATTCAAAAAAGTATGATATAATTCAAAAAAATCGGAATTAATTCAAGAAAGTCTAGATTATTTTAAAAAAGTCACTTAATTCAAAAAACTCTAAATGGATCTGAAAAGTCAAAATTTATTCCAAAAAAGTTAACTAATTCAAAAAAGTCGGAATTTATTCCAAAAAGTTGAATTATTTCAAAAAAAGTCTGAATTCATTTTAAAAAAGTCGATTTTCTTCCAAAGTCTGAAATAATTAAAAACAGTCTGAATTAATTAAAAAACGTGAATTAATTCAAAAAGTTAGAATTAATTCAAAAAAAGTATGATGTAATTCAAAAAAGTATGATATAATTCAAAAAATCGGAATTAAGTCAAGAAAGTCTAGATTATTTAAAAAAAGTCTGATTTAATTCTAAAGACTCTAAATGTATCAAAAAAGTCAAAATTTATTCCAAAAAATCAACTAATTCAAAAAAGGCGGAATTTATTCCAAAAATTTGAATTAATTTAATTAAGTCTGAATTAATTTTAAAAAAGTTTGAATTAATCAAAAAATTTGGAATATATCCCAAAAAGTCTGAAATAAATCAAAAAAGTCGAAATTTATTCCAAAAAGTCTGAATTAATTCAGAAAAGGCTTAATTAATTCAAAAAAGTCTGAATTAATCAACAAAGTCAGAATTAATTCCAAAAAGTGCGAACTAATTTAAAAAAGTCTAAATTTATTTCAAAAAGTCTGAATTATTACAAAAAAGTTTGAATTAATTTAAAAAAATTAGAAATTAATAAAAAAGTCTGGATTAATTAAAAAAGTCGGAATGTGTTCTAAAAAGTTTGAATTAATTTAAAAAAGTCAGAATTAATTCAAAAAAGTCTGAATTTATTCCAAAAGGTCTGAATTCATTTAAAATACTTCAAGAAATTCCGAATTAATCAAACAATCTGAATTAATACAAACAATCTGAATTCATTCAAAAAAGTCTGAATTAATTTTAAAAAGTCGGAATTTAATCCAAAAAGCCTGAATTTATTCAAAAAAGACGGAATTTATTCCAAACATTTTTGAATTAATTAAAAAAATTGAAAAAGTCTGAATTAATTCAAAAAAAGTGTGAATTAATTAAAAACAGTCTAAAATAATTAATAAAAATGAATTCATTCGAAAAAGATCGGGGTATGGGCCATACTCGGCGGGTTCCATATCTGTCGATTATCGGGTCGTGGACTAAGTATTCTATTAAGTATTCTAATTAAAATTTAAAAAAAAAACCTAGCGTATTTATCAAACCTGCACGGCTTGGAGCCTCGCAAAAAAGTCTGAATTAATTCAAAAAAGTCAGAATTAATTCCAAAAAGTGTGAACTAATTAAAAAAAGTTGAATTAATTAAAAACAGTCTGAATTCATTCAAAAAAAGTGTGAATTAATTAAAAACAATTTGAAATAATAAATATTAATTAATTTGAAAACGATGGGGGCATGGGCCAAACTTGGCGGGTTCCATTGCTGTCGATTATCAGGTCGCAGACTAAGTATTACATTAAGTATTCTATTAATTAATCTATTAAGTATTCTAATTAAAATTAAAAAAAAAAACATCGTATTTATCCAGCCTGCACGGCCTGGAGCCTCGCGGGTTGCTTCGCAAAAAAGTCTGAATTAATTCAAAAAAGTTTGAATTAGTACAAAAAGTACGAATTAATTTAAAAAACTTCGAATTTTATCCAGAAGGTCTGAATTAATTAAAAAAAAGTCTGAATTAATTCAAAAAAGTCTGAATACATTCAAAAAAGTCTCAATTCATTCAAAAAAGTCTCGTGTTAATTCAAACAGTCTTAATTAATCAAAAAGTCAGAATTAATTCCAAAAAGTGTGTACTATTTAAAAAAAGTCTGAATGTATTCCAAAAAGTTCGAATTAATAAAAAAAAGTCTGAATGTATTCTAAAAAATTTGAATTAATTTAAAAAAGTTTGAATTTATTCCAAAAGGTCTGAATTCATTCAAAATATTCTGAATTCATTCAAGAAATTCCGAATTAATACAATCTGAATGAATTCAAAAAAGTCTGAATTAATTTAAAAAAGTCTAAATTAATCAAAAAAGTCGGAATTTATTCCAAAAAGCCTGAATTTATTCAAAAAGCTCGGAATTTTGAATTAATTAAAAAAAGTTTAAATTAATTCAAAAAAAGTTTGAAATAATTAATAAAAATGAATAATTCATTCAAAAAAGATCGGGGCATGGGCCATATTTGGCGGGTTTCATAGCTGTTGATTATCGGGTCGCGGACTAAGTATTATATTAAGTATGCTATTGAGTATTCTATTAATTATTCTATTAAATATTAAGGATTCTAATTAAAGTTTAAAAAAAACGAATTTATCTAACCTGCACGGTCTGCAGTCTCGCGGGGTTGCTTCGCAAAAAAATGTATTTAAAATGAATACAAAAAAAATTAATCAATTTACCTAACCAGTGTGGCCTGAAGCCATTAAAAATTTTCTAAACCAACTTGGACACACATGAAATTTGCATCCGATAAGTTATGATCATCTACGTTCATGCGTACATACCTGCGATACTCCGAATGTCAGAAAAAAATACAAGTATAGAATTTTTTTTTTTAAGATTTCATGCATTCTAGTATAATAATTTAATAATTAATGTTCGTCTTGTTTCAGTTAGTTTTATTTCAATCAAATTACATTCGATGATTTTTTTTTTTTTTTTTTCGATATTTTGCAATTTCGATCATCTGTTTCACATACTTATCTAGGAATTTCTGGCGGTGAAGCTTGTCAAAGAATTTTGGAAGGAGAAATATTATATTGAATACGTATATGCTAGACGAATCTTTATTTTTTTAGACCTAATGATACTTTCAAACAAATCGTTTCGCAATCATTTTCGAAGGTGCTCTTGGAAGAGAACAAATTAAAAATGATGCAAACCATAATGGACTGTCTTTCAATTGAAAATATCGGAGATAAAAATATTGTGAATTACGCTAAAACTTGGCTTCTATTGGCCAACGAACTCACCACCGGTTGCGATCCCGCGAAATACGGCGAATTTTCTAAATTCGACGAATTTTTCGCTTGGCCTTGTCACAATTTGAACCGACTAGAAGACACCAGCAAAAAGGTAATACATTTTTTTACTACATATTCTTCTATAAGTTACTATGTATATATTTTTTTTAGCAAATTGTTTTGCATTGGATGAAACTCTACAGGAAAGTAACTATAGACAATGAATCTAAAAAACTGATCATCATGAAAGATTTAGAAAAATCGTTCAAAAACAACCCGCTCTTAGCTCCGAACATAACATCCCTCTTAAACGTGATTTCTCAATTTGAAACCAAATTTTCATTAGAATTCGGTAAGTTTGTATTGTCATATCATTAGCTTTATATTTTGTGTAGGCTTTGTTACCGTTTTCCGTCACTACTTTCAGCTTATTACAAAAATTGTTATTCCGGTATTCCATGTTTTATAAATATGAATTAATTCAAAAAAGTCTGAATTAATTAAAAAAAGTCTGAATTGATTAAAAAAGTCTGAATTGATTAAAAAAAGTCAAACTTAATACAAAAAATCTGAATTAAATAAAAAAGTCTGAATTGATTAATAAAAAGGCCGAATTAATTAATAAAAAGTTTGAATTATTTAAAAAAGTCTAAATTAATTCAAAAAAGTCGGAAAGTCCGAAAAATCTTAATTATTTCAAAAAAGTCTGAATTAACTTTAAAAATTTGAATTTATTCCAAAAAGTCTGAATTAATTAAAAAAAAAGTGAATTAATTTAAAAAAGTCCAAATTAATTCAATAAAGTCGAAATTATTATAAAAAAGTCTAAAATAATTCAAAAAATCGTAATTAATTCGAGAAAGTTTGAATCGATTCAAAAAAGTCTGTATTCATTCAAAAAAGTAGGAATTAATTAAAAACAAAACTGAAATAATTCAAAAAAGTCTGAATTAATTGAAAAATGTCGAAAATAATTCAAAAAGTTTGAATTTAATTCAAAAAAGTTTGAATTAATAAAAAAAGTCGAAATTTATTCCAAAAACTTTGAAATAATTCAAAAAAGTATGAATTATTCAAAAAAAAGTCGGAGTTTATCCTAAAAGTCTGAATTAATTCAAAAAGTCAGAATTTATTGTAAAAAGTCTGAATTAATTCAAAAAAGTAAGAATTAGTTAAGAAAGTCTGAATTGACTCTAAAAAAGTCCGAATTAATTCAATAAAATCGTAATTTATTCGAGAAAGTTTGAATTGATTCAAAAAAGTCTGTATTCATTCAAAAAAGTAGGAATTAATTAAAAAAAATGAAATAATTCAAAAAAGTCTGAATTAATTGAAAAATGTCGGAAATAATTCAAAAAGTTTGAATTAATTCAAAAAAGTTTGAATTAATAAAAAAAGTCGCAATTTGTTCCAAAAACTTTGAAATATTTCAAAAAGTATGAATTATTCAAAAAAGTCTGATTTAATTAAAAAAAGTCTGAATTAATTCAAGAAAGTC
This sequence comes from Psylliodes chrysocephalus, assembly GCA_927349885.1. Taxonomy (NCBI): domain Eukaryota; kingdom Metazoa; phylum Arthropoda; class Insecta; order Coleoptera; family Chrysomelidae; genus Psylliodes; species Psylliodes chrysocephalus. Next base: position 6,204,726 of record OV651821.1, read on the forward strand.
GGAATTATTACAAAAAAAGTCGGAATTAATTAAAAAAAGTATAAAATAATTCAAAAAAAAAATCGTAATTAATTCGAGAAAGTCTGCATTAATTTAAAAAGTCTGTATTCATTCAAAAAGGTAGGAATTAATTAAAAAATAAGTCTAAAATAATTCAAAAAACCGTGATTAATTCGAGAAAGTCTGAATTAATTCAAAAAAGTTTGAATTAATTGAAAAATGTCGGAAATAATTCAAAAAGTTTGAATTAATTCAAAAAAGTTTGAATTAATTCAAAAAAGTCTAAAGTAATTCAAAAAATCGGAATTAATTCGAGAAAATCTGAATTAATTCAAAAAAGTCTGTATTTATTCAAAAAAGTAGGAATTAATTAAAAAGAACTGAAATAATTCAAATAAGTCTGAATTAATTGAAAAATGTCGGAAATAATTCAAAAAAATATGAATTAATTAAAAAAGTTTGAATTAAGAAAAGTTTGAATTAATAAAAAAAGTCGGGATTTATTCCAAAAAGTCTGAATTGATTAAAAAGTTGGAAGAAGTATTAAATTATTTCAAAAAATTCTGAATTAATTAAAAAAAACCGGAATGTATTCCAAGAAATCTAAATTATTTTTAAAAAATAATTTAAAAGAGTTAAAATTAATTCAAAAAAGTTTGAATTTATTCTAAAAAGTCTGAATTAATACAAACAAACCGAATTAAAAAAGTCGGAAATACAAAAAATCTGAATTAATTCAAGAAAGTCTGAGTTAATTCAAGAAAGTCTGGGTTAATTCAAAAAAGTTTGATTTAATTAAAAAACTGAATTAATTCAATAACTCTGAATTAATTCAAAAAAGTCTGAATTAATTGGATAAAGTTGGAATTAATCCAAAAAGATTTGAATTAATTAAAAAGTGAATTAAATAAAAGTCAGAATTAATTCAAAAAAATCTAAAATAATCCAAAAAAAATCTAAAATAATTCAAAAAAAATCAGAATTAATTCAAGAAAGTCTGAATTAAAAAAATCTGAATTATTCAAAAAAGTCGGAATTTATTACGAAAAGACTGAATTGTTTCCAAATAGTCTGAATTCAAAAAGTAGGAATTAATTCAAAAAAAGTGAATTAATTCAAGAAAGTCGGAATTAATTTAAAAAAAGTCTAAAATATTTCATTGGAATTCAATTAGTTTGTATTGTCATGTCATTAGCTTTATATTTTGTGTAGGCTTTGTTAGCGTTTTCCGTCACCACTTTTAACTTATTACCAAAATTGTTATTCCAGTCACTAAACTAATGGAAGTCGTCTCTTTAATACTGGAACTTCCGAACTTACAAACCGAAGACGAAAACAAACTTTCATCGCTAGTTATGCAATACTTCGAGCCTTCCTTGGCTTGCTACAAATCTGAAGACGTAGACGAACTGGTCAAAGTCGTATGCACTTGCATAGAGCGCACGCTGTCGATACATTCCGGCTTCAAACTCATCGATCCTCTTGTAGCGTTCATCAAACTGTGCCCTGAGAAGTTGAACGCTGTTTTCTCAAAGCATTTGAAAGATTTAGCTTTGGAGCTCTACCAGAAAGAAATTGATAATAATAACGTCAACAAAGCCAAAGAGTTGTTCAAAATCGTGTCCGTCTTCACCGATAGCGGTAAGAGTGTCGAGGAAGAGAAGAAAACGTTCGTTATACCTTCCGGTAGGTCAGCACGCATCGCAAATATGGGCAAGAACTCTCCAACCAGTCCGCTCAAGGCTACAAAACTTAAATCTACCTTAAAACTATTCGGAACGGACCCAGAAAATATGTCGCCGCTCAAAATTAAAGGCAGCCAATTGAACAACACTCCTACCACCAAAAAGAAGAAAGGCGCCAACGTCGTCGAGGTCAAAACCAGATCCACCAAGTCCGTAAACGAAGAGAACTCTATGGACTTCGTCTCGATAGATACGGAAGTCAAATTGCGACCGGACAAGCTCAGCGAGCACCAAAAGGAGATGCTGAAGAAACGACGCGAAGATATCCCAGCGCTTTACCAAGATTTATCTCAAAGTATGAGCCAGGATATGTTCAGTTCCAAGTCCAATTCCAATTCTAAAGAACCCATCGTGTTAAACAACGTTCCAACCATTGCATCCGACGCTGATCTCTTTTCCCAGATGTCGAAAAACACGCAAGAAGTTGAAGGACGCGATAAAGTTGTACCAGAAACGAATACTAATGGCGATAAAAAGGCGAGCGACTCGAAATCTGGCAGTTTGTTCAGTAATTTGGCAAATAGGATCGAAGAACCAATATCCAGTGAGGTATTCAGCAGTTCACAGGCTGCGAACATAGAAGATTTCACATCGAAATCTTCGCAAAGCAGAAAATCAATCGGTTCGATCGGTTTGGACGACGAAAATCCCGTGGAAAAGCGAAAACGCAGAGAAATCGAAAGACTGAAGATGGACATAGTAGGCGCCGATAGCTTCTACGAATCCCCCCGTAGGACTAGGGTTAGGAAACCTACCAAGAAAGAAGAAGAAGAGGCACTAAAGAAAGCCCAAGCCGATAAGAAGAACGACGAAGAAAAAACTCAAAACAAACCGTTAGCGGATAGCCAGCAGTCAGCAGTTGCGGAAAACCAAAAACCTGTACCAAACTCGCCAAAAAAACCAGTAGGAAGGCCGAAGAAAGTTGAAAATCAAGATGCGGTCACTAAAGAAATTAACAAAACACCAATTGTACCATCCGAAGTACAAGTTGGAAGACCCAGCAAGGCGAAGAAGACAGAAAAACAAGATGAACCGAAAGTTTCTGTTAAAGAAATAATCAAAATTCCGTCTGATGCACGCGTTGGAAAACCTTCTAAAACGAAGAAAGCAGATAATCAAGACGCACTGAAAGAATCGCCTGAAGAAGTGAATAAAGCTGTAAAAATACCGTTAGAACTATCTGAAGTACCTGTCGGAAAAACCCCTAAGACGAAGAAAGCTGATAAAAAAGATCCATCAAAAGATTTGGTCAAAGAAATAAACGACACTCCAAAAAAAGCACTGGAAGATGAAGTACGCGTTAAGAGATCAAAGAAGAAAAAACTTGATACATCCGACGAAGATAACAAGACGAACAATCAAACTGAAGTTACAGAAGATCAAGACCATCCCAACTTGAACGAAACTCCAAAAAAAGCACTGGAAGGCGAAGTACGCGTTAAAAGATCGAAGAAGAAGAAACTTGATACATCCGACGAAGATATCAAGGTGAACAATCAAACTGAAGTTACAGAAGATCCCAACTTGACGCCTGAGTCGCCATCAAGAAAAAGACGACGGTCTAAATCTAATAAAACCGCTCTCGAAGAAAATCAAAATACAGTAATCGAAGTTAAACCGAAATCGCCGGAAAAGGATAGAAACAAACTCGCAGACAAGAAAACCGTTCCCGACGACCAAACGCCAAATAACGAAATCACCGACAAAAAACCGACGAACGTTAACAACATAAACATAAAGATAAAGTTCGACAACAAAACCAGATCCGCCAAAATAATCGATCAGCTGGACAACTCGATCGGCAACAAAAAGAAAATAAAACGAAGAAAAACGCAAGACGAAATCGAAAAAACGATGGAAACCGAAGCGCCGAAAGAATTGCCTCTGGAAACTCCTAAACACCCCAATATGGGTATAGGACAGAAGAATTTACAAACGCTGTTGGACGCAGACTCCACCGTTCTGCAAACTCAAGACTCTACCATTTTGCAAACTCAAGACTCTACCATTTTGCAAACGCAAGACTTTACGGAAATTGAAGAAGAAAAGCGCAAAAAATCCGAAGAACAAAGCGAAGATGTAATAGAAAGTTCGCAGGAATCCTTCGTCGAGATTATACCGCTATTAAACTCGTCTAAGAAACGTTCTTCACGAATCGAAGAAACTGTAGAGGAAACCAAACTCGAAGACGATACAGCATTGATTCGAGACTACTTGGAGCAACTGTCTGACAAAATCGAGCTAATAAACGACGAAATTGAGTTGGAGAAGAAGCTGGACGTATGTCACAGCCAAGACTCGACTCTGACGCAAGATAATTCCGCAGGCACCGAAGAAACGTTATCCACGATATCTACGATAGAGACTTTTACCCAACCTTCGAATGTCGATATTAAAGAACTGTCTATTAAATCTCCGGATCCTCCCAAAAGACCGCAATTAACCGAATCCGAACTGATAATGTGCCAGATGGACACCATGTCGATTTGTCGTCCTAAAGACAGCGTGGAAAGCGAAGGAAATGGATTGGATAAGGAATCAGAACCAGTGGTTACGTTGAATTCCATCGAAGACATCCTAGCGACGACTACTAGTACTGATACGGCACCAAGTACGCCATTGAGGACCTCAAGTATTCCTTCTTCGCCGATTACGGTCGACACTCCCAATAGAACCTCCGAATTATTGAACAACACAGTAGACATCTCGCCGATATCTTCCCGGAGCGATTCCGACGTAGACGTGGTTGTACCGCTAGCTAAACCCATTCACATCGATTTCGGGAAACTGGAGCCGGTCGTAGATTCATCCAGCGAAGAAAATTGCGTGCAAATCGATTTCGAACAGTTGGCGCAGATGGGCGTAGTCGAGCCGATGGAGGAGATACAAGAACTCGTCGCTAAAGTGCAGGAGTTCGTTAACGACGATGACGATAAAGACGATTCTTTCGAAGGTGAATATCTGAATTTGCTGTTGTTAATATACAGGGTGAATTCTAAGTGGATACTTTTTTAACTGTGTGTAGATGTCATTAAAATAAACAACTTTAAAAAAAATCAAAATTTAATATAAATCCGAGCATTAAAATATGAGATGATGTTTTTATCTTTTCTTCTGATTTTCTTATGTATGAATCATGAATTATAGTCCAATCAAATAGACCCCTTTAAATCAAAATTTTGGAGGAAATACAGGAATTTTTGACATAAGTCAGTTCAGAGTATTTGAAAACGATATGTAAAAAAAATTTTTCAGGTCCCGGCAAAAGGCGAAAAACAAAAAAATAAAGTGTTTTTTTAAGGTTATTTAAAAACGGTAGATGCTGTAAAAAAAGTTCTTAATAAAAATTGAAAAGCATAAAGTTTTACATAAAAATTAAATATAATTTTTATGTAAAACTGGTAAATATACCAGTTTTTGCAATTATTAAAACAAACAGAGTTAGGGTATTTAGAAGTTAAGAGGAGATATATATGAGCTGAAAAAAATATAAATTATATTAATTAATAAAAAAATAAATATAAAAATAGATTATTTTTAAAAATGTAAGTAAAAAATAAATATAGAAATAAATAAAATTAATTAAAAATGAATAAAAGTAAATAAAAATAAATTTAAATATAAATAAAAATAAATTATTTTAAAAAAATGTAAGTAAAAATAAATAAATATTGAAATAATTAAAGTATATTAAAAATAAGTAAAAGTAATTAAAAAAAAAAAATAATTTAAAAATAAATAAAATTATACTAAATTTTCCCGGAAAAAATGAAGACCAGGGAGAAATTTGTGTGCGTGAGAGGATTGAGGTGTTTTTAAAAAATAATATAAACATTATTTATTTTTAATAAACCGTTGAAAAACGATAACGAAATTTTCGAAACGTCATAAAAAGTGACAGGTGACAGGCGATACTCTCCTATACTCACCTCACATGTCTAAAGCGTCGACCGGTAACACAAACTCCCTTCCACAGTGCACCCAACTCGCAAAAAATGGAACAAGCTGATTTTTGCACGATTTTTCGTGGTTTTTCGCGGCTGTCATGGAAACCGCCAAACGGATATCGACGTCTTATGGGTTTACAACTTCTAGCCAAATTTCATTGAAATCGATTCATCCGTTCAGACGGTACGATGTTTTTTGTGATTTTGGAAATCTTATTTACTTAATTTATTTATTTTTTGTGTTTAATTTTATTTTTTTAATTTTTATTTATTTTAATTTACTTTTACTCAATTTAATTATTTTTGTTTTTTATTTATTCTTTTATTTTAATTTTATTTAATTTATTTTCTTTTACTTTATCTTTTTATTTATTTTTGTGTAATTTTATTTATATATTTATTTTTATTTACCTATTTTAATTATGTTTTTACCTTTATTTTTTTAATCATTTTTATTTAGTTATATTTTTTAATTTGTTTTTATTTATTTTTATTTATTTAATGGAACTTCAAGTGGGGACTAAACTGTCACAATGTCGTTTTTATTAATTCGTTACTCTTATTTTTCATGTCAGACAAGATATATATAATAAGTTCACTTTAATTTTTATTTTACCATATTGAAAATTTGTAAATTGTCATATTTAAAAAAAAAACAAAGAAAAAAATTATTTTTCTGGAAAGAAAGTTCATATTTTTCTAACTAAATAAAAATAAATTAAAAACTCATTGAATTTTCAGCTCATATATATCTCCTTTTAATTTCTAAACACCCTAACTCTGTTAGTTTTAATAATTGCAAAAAATGGTATATATCATTTTTATGTAAAACTTTATGCTTTACAATTTTTATTAAAAACTTTTTTTATAGCACCTACCGTTTTTAAATAACCTTAAAAAAACATTTTGTTTTCTTGTTTTTGCCATTTACCGGGGCCTAAAAAACAAAATTTTTTTACATATCGTTTTCAAATACTCTAAAGTGACTCAAAAATTCCTGTATTTCCTCCAAAATTTTGATTTAAAGGTCTATTTAATTGGACTATTACTGTGTCCTGGATATTGTAACTCAATCGGGTGTTGTCTGATCTCAATAGTTTGTTAATCTGAATGTAAACAACATTTAATTTTATCGACAAATTACGTAAATTAGACAGAACCGTATGGGATACATTTTGGAATAAATAATTGTAAGTTTCTTATTTTTGATTTTTTTTCGAAAAATTATTTAACAAAGTTGTTTATTTTAATGATTTCTATACACAGTTTAAAAAAAGTACCAGCTTAGAATTATCCATGACTATTGTTTGATTTTTAGATGCTTGCGTTGCCGGCGAAGCGGAAGGCGTCACCGTTGAGTCTTCGGGAGACTTCCATTTCGATTTTCCGGAACCGGCATGTCAGAACGATGAAAATCTAATGCAGAACGGGCATTTACCCTTGTCGCTTAGTAACTCTTCGTTTCGCGGCTTCAAAGATTCCTCGACGATACAGGAAAGATCGTCCAAGCTTAAAAATCTTATACATTCGATATCGAATAAGCCGTTTATTAAAAGGAAAGCCGGTAAGTTAAATTGCAATTTTAACAATTTATATGTCGTTTCAAAATATAAAAATTCGAATGATGAAACTACCTCTCTAAATTTTTGAATATATTCCATCTACTCCTGGGGATTTGTGTAAACACTGCAGTTGGTTGGTTTTACAATTTAAGTAATTTAAGCTCATTATTAACGGTCGTGGATCTGGCTTTAGGATATAATAGCTCGGTTACCCTGAAATTAGAGTTGGGCACCACCGTATTTGAATTCGCATATCTTCAACTATAAACATAATTAATTACTATTAAAATTTAAGGCAAATGAAGGATATGCCTTTAGAAGATACAGTAAAAACCAAATTCTATTTTATAAGAGTTTCTAATAATAAAATAACTTTCAAAGTTATTTATTTCTGAATAGTACTCGGAACAAAGTAAAATTGACTTATCTTAATGAGTAGGGCTTCATCAAGGGACAAAAGTGGTCTCATCTATGATGAAAGGCCTCATCTGTCGTTTTCTCTAATAACCAAATCAGTAAACATTTGTAGTCTCCAAACAGCCTATTGTCCTTTCTTGGGTCCCCAAGACGTTAATAGCTATCCAAATCAGCAAATTCTTGTAGCCTCCAAATAGTTCAGCCTTCTAGAATTCAATCGTTCTTCATATTACTAAGGAAAAAATCATCCAAAACATTCTTCATATTAAGAAGTAAAAAAAAGATCCAAATGTTGACGAGCTAAAAGATTTCGACCTTTTAATGGATAAATCGGATAGGTAGGACGGATGAGACGAACGTTCTGAATAACAAAATAATATATCTATTTCTTTACAGAAACTAACTAATTCAAAGCATGTCGTTTCACAAAAAACAACCTCAAAAAGTTAAACGGATAAATTTCGGGTAATCTTTGTAATCACTGTATAAAACAAAAAAATATTAAATTTTACATTTACCATTTTTTTTATCAAATGGTTTTTAACAATCAAAAAGCATTACTTTTATCAGCGGGTCACCTTGATTGATATAAATTCGTCTTCTCCCCTATAAATTTAATAAGTTTCGATTTACAGACACAAAATTGTCATTTCAAGGAAAGAGATGGGACAATAAAGATTTTTGAAAAATAACTATATGAAAGATATACCGTTACAAATTTGATTGGCTGAAATTTGTTTGTAGCCCATCTAATTTTGTTCGGCCTCGATATTTCAGTAGCTATCCTTTATTCCAAAGGAGTTGGCTGAAAAGTGTTAACGTTCCCACGAAGGTTTTTGTAGATTTCATCATCTTTCTTGAGAAATCCTACCTGGTTTGCATGTCAATGTTTCAGATAACTCCTCACAGAACTTCATCCACGAATATACGTTAGCGTTTCTTATCTCCTTGTTGTAATGCGTAAGTTATAGAGCCCAATCTTCGGTTGATTTGGCCTTATTGAATATTATTCACACTTCCTATCTAAGGTCTTCTAAATGTTTCTTCCACAAGACTGTTGTACTCTGTTGTCTTGTTTTCTCTTGACAGTTTTCCTTGTAAGCGTTTATAATAGCCTTAGTTACTTGGTCTACTGCTCGTTTACCTGTTGTTTCCACCATACATTCTTTGCGATACTCTCCAACTGATATTGAATACCTTTCGTAGTTCGTCTCTGGGGTTTCTGTATTTGGTTGAAATTTGAGGTGGGGTAAAAGACAAGGTCTGTATGAGAAGTATCATATTTAAATATAACAAAGAAACGTTTAACATAAGTTACATGCAACTTTGAAAGATACATGAGCGATGTCTTTTAGACGTGCTACTCTCTCGCCGTGGAATCAGGGTTCTTGAAACAGAACCTAATCTAGACCCTCTATGTCGAACCTCCTAAATACTGCAGCGATGGTTGCCTTGGCATGATGGAGATCCACCTGAAAAATGCTGATCGTTCTGCTCAGTTCCGTTAAGTGGGCAGTTTATCTGCCTTCTTCGAGGCCTCTCCCATCTCCATAGGTACAGTCTCCTCTTGGGCTTCGTGCCTCTTGACGGGACTGATCCGACTGGAAAGACTCGTCGTCCTCTACTAGAGTTGAGTTTCCTCCTCTATAGAGGACTCTTTGGTGTCCTCTCACTTGCATGTTCCTGGGTTATTTATTATTTATTTTCGGCAGGCTCTTGGTCATGTCCTTCTTATACTCTGAATTTTAGTCTCCCTCGGTTATGTGATGATTCGGGATTTACCGAAAAAACCCACGTTTGACCTTTTCCTAATGGGATTTTACCCCCACACAGTCCAGAAGTTTGTATTGTAACTGCTAATGTTTGTAGAATTTAAGTGATTAAAGGGTCGTGGATGGGTCACTAGGATATAATAACTCAATTACCCTGATATTAGGAAATGGACGCCACCGTATTTAAATTCGCATATCTCTACGTATAAACGTAATTGATGAAACGGAAACAAAAATTCTAATCTACAAGAGTTTCTGATAATAAAATAACTTTTTAAAGTTATCTATTTTGAAATAGTACTCGGTAGGGCTTCATAAAGGGGTAGAACAGGTCTCATCTACGATGGAAGGTATGGTACTTAGGTCCTCAAAACGTTAACGACTATCAAATCAGCAAATCCTTGTAGCTATGCAAATAAGCAAATATTTCTTCATAAAACTAGGTAACAAACTCTTAATCATTCTTCCAATCAAAGAACCATTATCTAAATCTTTATTCTTCCAATAAAACAGTTAATCTTCCAATACAAACAACAATCATCCAAATCTTTCTGCCAATAAAAAAACGATTGTATGTTGCTATAGCTAAAAAGATTTTGACCTTTTAATGGATAATCGGATAGTTAGGACGGATGAGACAAACGTTTTGAATAATAAAAATATTAAAAATAAAATATATCTATTTTACAGGAACCAATACATTCAAAACAAAAAAAAAAACTCAAAAAGTTCAAAATAATCATCTCTTTAAATCTGAATTCGTCTTCACAATACAAAATTCAGGAAGGTAGCTGTCAAAAATGAAATTTGATTGATAGACACAAAAAATAACGGTATGAAAGATATACCGTTACAGTATTTAGCCCATGGTTGGCTATTTTCAGCCCTTTAAGGCTTTTTTCCCTTTCGGGTTTTTGTTCTCTTTCGGGTTTTTGTTCTCTTTCGTCAGGGACAAATGTTATACAGTGACCTAAGGATATTACTTGCCTTCAACGCTTTCTGAGTTGCTCCTACCCAGGGTTAGATGGTTGTGACGATGTAATGCAACCAGTCTACACTGGTGCAGTCTGCACAAGTCACCACCAGGTAGCCTGGCTTGTGACTGCACTTCGTGAACCTCATTTGTGGGGATTTTATCTTGGGACTTGGAGATCGAGTCTTGGACTTTTTCTAGTCTCTCTGGACTTATTTTGTTCTCTGCATACTCTACTGCTACCATTGCAACCTTTACTGAGCTCTTTGAACGAGACTTCCTACAACCTATTCCTCTTTTTCAGTTAAGGCGGTGTCGCGTCTGTTGAACGCCGGCGCTTTGTAGCTTTTGTGCCTTACTTTGCGCCCTGGTTTTTTGATATTCTAGTCTCTGAAGCATTTGTTACCTTATTTGTGCTTTTTGAAAATTTTCCCTAATCACCTGCCTCTTAACGGCTGTGTAAGTACGGCCAGTTTTTAGGAGTTCTAGCCTTGTTCTCGAATGTCCACTTAGACAGGCAGAGTTTATTTTGTTTTCGATCTTTTGGTCTACCTCTTCCATGGATGAGACGATGACTTTATGCTTCTTTGCTAGCTTTTCACCCTTCATAAGGGGCGTTGCCTTCATTGTTTTCCCTTTTGAGGTTGACGCTGTTGCTTTGCTTTGTTGATTATTGTTTTTAGAATCTATTTGAGGTCCCACGAGTAGCTAGGAAAAAACAGTACCCGGTGTCTCAGAGGCTCACTTTGCAATACCTTAACCCATGTATCATTTAGTCTTCCAACATGGGGAGTTATTCGCGACGGCAGTTTTTACAAACGATTTTGGGGGTTTTTTAAGTCCCCTCGCCCTACTTGTATCTTCCATTAGCCAGAAATTCTGGTATTCCTTGTATCCACCATTTAATCAATTTATTTATTAAGAGTTTATGATCATTCTGTATATTAATTTTCTTAGGTAATACTTCCTCACCATCGGCTATGCGAATCAAAAAATTGTTCGTGAATTTGGGCGCGAAACAACTGGATCATCAAAATGCTATGGAGAATTTCAACGAAAATGACATTTTGACGTTTTCGAGAGAGATTCCCAGTCCGTTGGCGGTTCCCGCCAGTTCCATACTCAAGAGAAAATTGTCGGACAGTAGTGATGGCGAGGGAATATCGCCGTGCGCCAAGGTTGGTATATTTTAAATTCAAAAACCTATCGTTACTTTACGAACGTTTCGTTGCAGAGAAAACGCGTCAACTTCAGCGATCCCTGTCTAACTTCGAAGAAGATCTTCATCAAAGACGATTACCAGCCCAGCCTCGAAGCTAAACGTCTTTTCGATAGCACTCCTGAAAGGAAGTCCACCGATGATCATCTCAAGGACATTTTCGACTATCCCGAAGAGTCTCCTTGCTCGGAATCATCGACAGAACACGATTCAGAGCTACCCGAAACGGAACCCAGCTTGGCCGTCGTAAATCCCATGATTTTGCACAAAAATAAACCCATTTTCCCGAAACTCGTTGATTGTAAAGACGACGTTTTGATCATAGTGAAGAGAATCACCAGTCCCATGTTCGTACCGGCGTTGATGAACAAATTAAAGTAAGTCAAACGCTAAATATCAATTCTCTCTCTTCTAAATATATTTTTTAGGGGAAGAAATATCAAAACTATCGGCGAATTGGCCAAATTGAGCGAAGCCGAAGTCAACCGGTTTCCTTTCAAAGTACCGGTAATCGCGAACGTTTTCAAAGCTTTGGAAAACTACCACAGGAAAAAAGGAGGAAGCGATTCTTCAAAATTGGAATTGGAGCATTGCAGGGACGATGATAAACGAAACGGCGACGTAGAAATGCCGAAATTGGACGTTAAATTGGAGCTTAAGATGTTGATAAAGAGAGCACTTCGTGAGGTAAATCTGTCAACTAGTATTTCAGTATGTCAGTTTTTCTATTTAATCTGTGTTTTTGCTATCGATTGAAGTTTTCTTTATTCTTTAACTTATTTTAATAAATTGGGACGATTTTTATGAGAACAACGTATTTAGTCATTGTTTCATCGATGTTATCGCTGAAATAAAAATCGATTGGCGAAAATTTCTCTAATTTTTCTTTTTTTTTATACCACAGAAAGTCCCTACAGATGACCTGGCAAAAATTCTACTGCCCCACGTGGACAAAGCGAAACTCTACCCCTTGATCAAATCGCAATGCCCGTCGGTAGCGCTGGACACGCTGGAAGAGAAGGACTACACGTCCATCTTAAAAATCATCATCGACTCGAAAGGCATTTCCGAGATTCTAAAAAGAGTCCACGTCAATTTCCACAAAGCCGAAAAAGAACACGACTTCTACCAAGCCATCGCGGACTACGTCAAATACACCGTCCCTCTAGAAAAATTCTTCAAAGGCCGCAGCATCGAAGACCTGGAAGTCGGCATCGAGGAAAGCATCAAAAACAAAGTCTTCCAGAAAGGAGAGATCATCGAAAATTGCTTGCTGCCTCTGATAGAAACCCCAGAAGACATTTCCCCCTATCTAAACAATCTCACCACCTTAGATTTAGGTAAAATAGTCCTCAAGAAGGCCAAACAAGAGGATCCACAAGTCTTCTTTCAACGCGTCATCCAATCGTACAGCTCGAACGAAGCGAAAGCGATCTCCGAGTCGTTGTGGTGCCAACAGACCACCACGCCTCTCGAATTGGTCGGTTGTTTCGAAAAGAAACTGGACCAACAATCGGAGCAAGATAGAACTGAGAGTATGGTAGAGATGTTCAAGTTTATAAGCGAGAAATTGGATCAGAAAACGTTGCTGGATATGCACATTGTCTTCCTGAGCAGGATATCCGGCGCGATGGACAAATAGATTTTAAGTTTTTCGAGAAAATAGTGGTGCTAATTCGTCGCATAAAAATGGTTGGATGATGTTTTTAATTCTGGAAGCTCAGAAATTTATTATAGAGAAATTGATTTTTTAATTGCAGAATATTACTATTTATTTTAAGGAGGTTTTGAAAATTAAAATATTAAAGACGGTTTCTGAGCTGTTTTTTGATTGGATTTAAATCCGGCAATCGTAGGAACTTTTTTAATTTATTATTTGTTCAAATTGTGGAATTTCAGTTTCTATCGCTTTTTAATATCTTGTTTAGCCTCTCTTGAGATTAATAGTTTTTTTTTTAATTTCGTTTGTTTTGTTCTTGCTCTAAAAATTATTAATAAGTACATATTACTATTAATTTAGCGATAATTTAAAAATAGAAATATCAAATAGGCTTTATTCGGATATAATAAATAGGAATTCGATTGCCTTCAAATCTGGCGATCGCAGGGACCTTTGATTTATTCTTTAAACTCGAGTACAGTACAAAATGTTTTATAGTTTCTAACGCCTTTCAATCTTGGGCTGAAACCTTGCTACAAGTTTACAGTTTAGTCCTTCTATGTCGCCATTTCTTCAATTCTGTCAGATTTAAATCTGGTGGATTTGTGGGACCTTTTATGTTCTAGAATGTCGTTCTCTAACTACCATCTGGAGTATTTTGTTAGAATGGATTCGAATCTGGCAATATTAGAGGTTTTTATTGTCACATTAAAGAATTGATTTTTTCGATTGGATTTAAGTCTGGCAATCTCGGAGGCCAGTTTCTCGAATTCACGACAATTTTTCTTGAAACTTGAAACTCAAAAGTTTTCTCATTTATTACTCTATTAACTGAAAAAAATATTTCAATATGGTTCAAGTTTGGTGGTCTTGAACTCCAATGAGCGCATTTCTAACTCTTGTTTGATACTGGTTTTTTAAAGTTTTCCTATTTATTAGAGCGTTATTAAAAAAATCAATTAGGTTTAAATCTGCCGAACTTGGAGGCCATAGCCTGAGTTAAGTGCCGCAATAGTAAAGATTTTAAGATCCCAATGGGTCGATCGATCACGTTTTCATATAAAATAGTAAATTCTGTTATGAATAATTTGAGCCATGTGAGTCCAGGTTGGCCTCTCAGAAGCACAGGCCACAGATTTCTAGACCCTTTGTCCGAGCCCAAAATGTTCCTGTGTATTTTAAATGGATTCGAGAAGCTGACATGGAGTTACACCACATTTTCTGACGAACTATAACATGTAAGTCAACGTCGGACTCACGCGGCCCATATATATTATTTTTATAGGAGAGTCCCCATTGACTTCTCATGGCACTTAACCTCTTAAAGTTTTTCTATTTATTGCAGCTTTTTTAAAAAAAATCAATTGGAATTATGTCTGGTGAACTTGGAGGCTATCGCTCAAGTTCTAACTCTTTTGTAGGAAACTGTTGTTTTAACAGGTTAAGTGCCACAATAGTGACCATGGCTCGATCACTTTTTCTTATAAAATAGCGAACCTGTTATGAATATTATGAACCATGTGAGTCCGGGTTGGTCTCTCAGAAGCACAGGTTACAAAGTTCTAGACCCTCTGCTCGAGATCAAAACGCTCATGTATATTTTAAATGGGTTCAAGAAGCCTACATGGCGTTACACAACATTTTCTGACGAACAAACATGTGAGTCGTCGTCGGACTCACGCGGCCGGTATAGAAGAGTCCCTATTGACTTCTCATGGCACTTGTTAAAGTTTTTCTATTGCAGCTTTATTAAAAAAAAATCAATTGGTTTAAGTCTGGTGAACTTAGAGGCTATCGCTCGAAATCTAACTCTTTTGTTGAAAACTGGTGTTTTAAAATTGAAGTCCTGATTGAATATTTTTAAAATTTTGTCGGCCGCCATATTGGATCCGCCATTTTGTATTTCTAATTCTTAAAATTATTCAAAATCAACGATCTCTAAAACCCCTTAGAAACCCCGTAGGTTTGACTTTTAAATAAAACAAGCAATTTTTAATATTCAAAATAAGTGACTCCAAAAACTCCTTCAAAACACCCCAGGTTTAATTTTCATGAAAAACAAGCAATTGGATTTAAGTCTGGCGAACTTGGAGGCTATATCTCGAGCTCTAACTCTTTTTGTTGGAAAATGGTGTTTAAAAAAATATCCTATTACAGCGTTATAAAAAAAATCTATTGGATTTAAATCTGGTGAACTTGGAGACCATCGCTCGAGTTCTAACTCTTTTGATAGATCCTGGTGTGTTAATGTTCTCCTACATATGGCAGTGTTATTTAAAAAATCTATGGATTTAAATCTGGCGAATTTGGAGGCCATCGCTCGAGTTTTCCCATTTGACAGCGTTATTTAAAAAAAATCAATTGGATTTAAATCTGGTGAACTTGGAGGCCATCGCTCGAGTTGTAACTTTATCAGGAACTGGTGTTTTAAAGTTTTCCTATTTATTATTGCGTTATTTAAAAAAATCAATTGGATATAAGTCTGGCGAACTTGAAGGCCATCGCTCGAGTTCTAACTCTTTTATTGGAAACTAGTCTTTTAAAATTGAAGTCCTGATCGACAATTTTTTAATTTTGTCGGCCGCCGTATTGGATCCGCCATTTTGTATTTCTATTTTTGAAAATTATATTCAAAATCAACGATCTCTAAAACCCCCTAGAAACCCTCCAGGTTTGACTTTTAGGTAAAAACGAGCTATTTTTAATATTTTTAAGTGCCATATTGGATCCGCCAGTTTGCATATCTAATTTTTAAAATCGTATTCAAAATAAGTGACCCCAAAAACTCCTTCAAAACACCGCTGGTTTAATTTTTATGCAAAACAAGCAATTGGATTTAAGTCTGGCGAACTTGGAGGCCATGGCTCTGGTTCTAGCTCTTTTGTTGAGAAATGGTGTTTTAATGTTCTCCTATTTATTACAGCAATATTTAAAAATTCTATTGGACTTAATCTGGCGAATTTGGAGGCCATCGCTCTAGTTGAAACTCTTTTGTTGGAACCTGGTGTTCAAGTTCTAATTCTTTTGTTGAAAATTGGCGTTTAAAAGTTCTCCTAATAATTACAGCGTTATTTAAAAAAAAAACAATTGGATTTAAATCTGGCGAACTAGGAGGCCATCGCTCTAGTTGTAGCTTTTGTAAAACAATTGGATTTAAATCTGGCGAACTAGGAGGTCATCGCTTTAGTTGTAACTCTTTTGTTGGAACCTAATGTTCGAGTTCTAATTATTTTGTTGAAAATTGGTGTTTAAAAGCTCTATTAATTACAGCGTTATTTAAAAAGTAATTGGATTTAAATCTGGCGAACTAGGAGGTCATCGCTCTAGTTGTAACTCTTTTGTTGGAACCTGGTGTTCGAGTTCTAATTCTTTTATTGAAAATTGATGTGTAGAAATTCACCTGTCAATTACAGCGTAATTTAAAAAAAAAAAATTGGATTTAAATCTGGCGAACTAGGAGGCCATCGCTCTAGTTGTAACTCTTTTGTTTTCCTATTACATTATTTTTAAAAAGCAATTGGATTTAAGTCTGCCGAACTTGGAGGCCATCGTTTGAATTCTAACTCTTTTGTTGGAACCTCCTATTTATTAGTGTTATTTAAATAAATCAAATAGATTTAAATCTAGCAAATTTGGTGGTCATCACTCGAATTCGAACTCCATTGTTAGAAACTGGTATTTTTGGGTTTTCTATTTATTACAGCGTTGTTAAAAAATCAATTGGATGTAAGTCTGGCGAACTTGAAGGCCATCACTCAATTTTTAACTCTTTTATTAGAAACTGGTTTAAGTTCTCCTACTTATTACAGATTAGATTTAAATCTGGCCAATTTTGAGGCCATCGTTCGAGTTTTAACTCTTGTTGAAAACTAGTTTATAGTTTTCCTATAAATGACAGCATTATTTAAAAAAAATCTATTGGATTTAAATCTGCTGAGTTTAGAGGTCATCGCTCGAGTTTTAACTCTTGTTAGAAACTGATGTTTTGAAGTTTTCCTATTTATTATAGCGTTATTAAAAAAAACAATTGGTTTTAAGTCTGGCGAACTTTGAGGCCACCGCTCGAGTAACACAGTATCGAAACCGTTTTTTGTATTTTAACTTTCGAAATTATCAATACGATGTTCGTTTAGAATACCTACGTTATTTTGATGCAAAATATTTTCGTAAACCAGTACTTATTTTTTTTTTATGGAATGTCTTATTTTTATTTTTTACTACGATAGCGCTACGTAAGTGTTAAATAAAAAAGTTCGTAACGCGTCAATATCGATTTTATTGGCCAAATTTCATTATCCGATTTGGTAATTTTTATTTTATAAGACTAAAAATGGAGTTAAATATAATTTGTTCGTTGTTTTATGGATGAGAAATATTTTAAAAACCATTGCCAAATAATTGCAGAAAATGACTTTTGGCCAAAATAATTTCTTTAAACGTTATTAAAGGACATAGATTAGTAAATATTATTTTATTCCTCTTAGAGTATTTAATTTTTTTTCTAAGAGATACAATGCAAACTGTTTTTTTTTGTACTTTTTATTGTTATTTTGTCATTTTTACCCTGTCATTACTACTTATATTATTTGTAGGTCTGTATTAGAATCATTTTTGTGCATGTCTTAAGAACCCCTGTATATTACTATAATGTAAAATATTATTTAAAATTTAAAAAGACTGCTTATGTATATAATTTTTTTATTTAAAATTTACAGTATTTCATAATAAATCGATTCAAAAAATCTTCTATTTTTTTATCTTGTTTAACCTATAACGAGAACATTGAAATGACGAAATTTGACGTTTAATTGGAGCTGAAAATGTTGATAAATGGAGGCAAGTCTTTCAGATACTATGTTATTCAATATCTCAAATTATATCAGTTTTTTTGGATGAACAAAGGAGGTCAGTTTTTAAATCACAATTTCACTATATTGGGAAATTAGATAACATCGTCAGGAGAGAGAGAGAGAGAGAGCACTCTAATCCGGGAACGGATCGAACCTCCGAAAAAGAAAATAAAATAATAAAAAAAAATTGAATACGGGTAGAACCTCTCACTTCTATGTTAACTGGGCGGTTTCTAAGAGAGATTGGATATAGTCGTTGACAATGAGAGCACTCAGAGTCTAGCCTATATCCAGTCTCAAATAAAAATTGCCAACGGTTTCCCACTGAGGGATGAAATGAAATATCCTGGATATGAATCAAAATTTTTCACTTGTCACACGGGTGTCCCAACCAATTATATAAAAAGTCAATAAAAAATAATATGCGTTTTCCTACCTTAGAAAATAAACGGGGTTATTCAATAATCTTTCGAAATCACGGCACTCACAGAGTATTTCACTCGACACTGCAGAAGGGAGAATAGTTTTCGGCTGTCTGAAATCAAGAGAGACAAGAGCTTACGGTGGCCGGCAATCAAGAGAGTAATTCCCAGATGTGATTGAATTTATGCTTTTCGGTAAACTTGAGTGGGGGATACCACTACTACAGCCGACTGTTTACAATTTAAAAATAAAAAAAATGTCCTTCTAGTACCTTGACAAATAAAGGTAGATAATTGGTTCGAAATCGACTCTACAAAATGCCCATTCGGATTTCGGCAAATATAGGAATATTTTAACCTACGAGGGTACTCGCAATTGTTGAAAAACGGTAATTCCTGGGAAACAGAAATACGGGGATCTTCTACATGTCCTCAGGCGGGAATTAATTGAAATATACATTTTTAAAATTAATTAATAAAATTTAGTGACTTCGTCACATTAGATTTCACTAAGAAAGGATTTGATTTTGCTTGAGGACTTTTTTTATTTTACTAAGAAAGTGTAAGGGGTTTTCTCGCCACAGAGAAAACGATTCCTTACGAACGGCGCTGATTACGGGCGGCTCCTCGAGCGCCAGATTTTTGGTTATGATTTACACAAACTCTCGAAACGGCGTCGAAAGTACTCGGGCAGCTACAGATGGAGATGAAAAATTCCAGTGGTCAAAGGTCACTTAGACACAGGTAATGGTAGGCCAAAAATAACGGGCTTTAATCGTTGCTTGGGTTGGTACAGAATTTATCACTAGCTGAAATACAAGGGGGAAATAAAGTATGGAATTAGTAATCAGTAATACGGCAAGTTAACATTGTCACATATATTGTGAATAACTATTTACACATTAAAAATAAAAAATTTATATATTTCAACGCCCACCCTCGTTGCGATGATAGTCAATATAACCCTGAACAAAAAAACGGACGGTATTGAATCAAGACTAGTCTCAATCAGACGTCAAAATTGAAGTAAAATAAAATGAGTGTTTCGGTCGCAGGAAAAATTAACTTGACTACTTAGTCGGTAATTAAACTAAAACGTAATTTTCCATTTCGGTAAGGGAAAATTCTTAGAGCGGTCGTAGCAAAAATTAACTATTTAACTGTCGCATCGGGAATTAAATTAAAATGTGCTTTACTATTTCGGTAAGGAAGAATTATCTATATATGGTCGCAGAGAGTGCGAGGAGACAGGGTCGTGAAAGAACTACTTGTAGTAAATATTCGGAAAGGGAAAAAAAATTAATTTATACCCGGGGTAGCCTATTATCCCAGAATGAGCTGATCGTCACCACGAGCACGCTCAGACAGGGTAGGTTAGGTTAGGTTGAAAATGAGTGGGATGATCTCATCGCCCTCCACTGCGACCCAGATGGGTCTATTGTGGCTCATAACTAACTTATAGTTCACCGTACAAGCCACACCTTTTGATGAAGGTCATGGTTGAATTGGGTGAGACTTCTCTAAAGTCGGTAGGCTCCAGTCGGGTAAATCCGAAGATCTGGAACCTGGTTCTTTCCAGAGCGGAGCAGGTACATAGAATGTGCTCTGCAGACTCGTCCTCCACGCTGCAGAATCGACAGTCCGATGTTTGTTGCAGACCTATCCTTCTCATGTGGTTGCCCAGACGGCAGTGTTCTGTCATCAGTCCAGTGAAAATGCGTAGATCTCTCCTACCCCATTCTCGGATCTGAGCAGAGGCGTTCATGTAAGGGTTGTTTATAAACGCCTTCGAATGGGTTAGCCCTGGGGTATCTCTCCAGTTCGTGAGTGTCCATTTTGAGTACCGGAACCCAGATCAAAGTAACTTTGTTCCGGGCACCGAGACACTCTAGGGTATTTATACAGTTCCAAACCAGCTTTGAGTCAACTCGATTGGAGCTCAGGGCCTTAAGGGCTGCCTGGCTATCTGAAAAGATCTTCATAGTCTTGTTTGCGGGTAATGACGCTATTTAAGATTTCTTTAATTTGCAATTTGCACGAAAAAAAAAATAAAGAACACAAAGGAAAAAGAAAACTAACGCGGATAGTACCTAATCCAAGAATCAGCTGATCGTCATCACGAGCCCGCTCAGACAGGGACAGGATACTATATAAGGTTATTTAAATTGACGGTGAAAGAGAAAACAGAACTATTATCAGAGAGAAGAAAACTACTAACGCGGATAGTACCTAATCCAAGAATGAGCTGATCGTTATCCCGAGCCCGCTCAAACAGGGACATGATACCATTTAAGATTATTTAAATTTGCGGTAAAAGAGAAAACAAAACTATTAAACGAGGGATAAAATCTCCTCGAAAACTCCGTTTCTAAATATTCCCTACTAAATCCTATCATTTATTATTTAAATTCAATTCAATTCCCTTTAAAGAAACGATATTCTATTTTTAAAGAGCTAACTTCTAATATTTATTAATTAAATTAAATTACCTGTCTGAGACTAACAAAAAGAAAAGTTACATTCCTTAAATCTTTTTCACAACAATATCTTTAAAAACGGTATTATATTTGCCAAGAAATAAATTCTAATATTTATTAATGAAATCAAATTATATCTTTTAACTCAACAATGAATTAAAATGTTCCTATTTCCAAAAGATAATTCGGTTTTTAAATTAAACTAAATGCGGTCTCAATACAAAACGTTTCTTCTATAAAAATCTGAAACAAGGTTTTTTACCTAACGGATTTATAAACACGATATGAAAAATGTATCAACGGCGGACCTAATTGAAAATGCGGCTTTAACTTTTAACTGGCTGAAATCAAGTGCCTCTCCAAATCCTTTTAATTCGCGACGGAAGCGAGGGAAATTCCCACCCACGACCAGTACTACCGCGCATCGATATTTCGATCGGCGGTGCGCAGCTGTTCCAGCCTAAGATAAGCAGCTCGAGCGCGCTTATTTTTTATTAAAAATGATAAATTAAAATAAAGTGATCAAGGAAAAATTGACTTCGTTACAAAAGGATCTGATTTTGCTTGAGGACCTTTGTTTTAGTTTTCACTAAGAAAGGATTGATTTTGTTTTTAGAAATACCCCGGGGTTGCAATGTAAAATAAAACCTATTGTTAGATTCATGCAATATTCAAGACGCCGCCACTGCCTAAGCGATACTGGGATTTTGGATATACACTCGACGAGTAGAAGACGGTAGAAATAAAAAAGACACTTATGATTGACGTGGGTTCCTATGCACACGTTTGACGCTCTCTAAATTTTAATTAATAATTATTGTTATTTCTTGGCATTAATACATTTTATAAGAAGTGATTATGTATTTAGTTTCGTGAATGTTTATATTTGAATAGACGTATTATTTTATTAAGAAAATCCAGTGGCTTGATAAAATATAAACTAATAATCAATAAAACAGAAACGATCAATTAAATCTTAAATCAGAAGTAGGATAGTGTTCACGTTACACACAGACTAAAACAAGTGTATCATGGATGATTTCGTCGCTGGATAGGGAGGCGAGGATCAATAGAATGGCCAGCAAGATCACCTGATCTTACCCCATTAGACTTTTTTTATGGGGCTATGTGAAAAATATTGTTTACAAAACTAAACCACGTGATTTAGATGACTTAAGAGAACGAATAATGCTTGCGATTAGATCGGTCACGCCTGATATGTTAATTAACGTTAGAAGACATTTTTTATTCAAGATTAGGATGTTGCCAAGACATTCGCGGTGAGCATTTTGAACATCTACTTCATTGACATTCATATTTTTTACGTTATGAACAATTAAATATTACATATTGAGTGTATTGTAACAAATTTCGGTTATCATTTATTTTATTTTTTTTTATGTTAATTTTTGCAATAAATTTAAAAACAATAACATATTTGGATAGAGATTGAAGAGACCTTTCAAACGATATATCACAAGCCTATACTTACCATTTAAAAAATTAGGGGTTGTAACTGTTACTCAAAGGGGGTTGAAGGTAGGGATCACATTTTCACTTTAAAGAATGTCAATTTATAATTTAAATTTGACGTGTTTCGGGATTTTCTATAAATATGTACAGTAATCGAAATAATGAATTTATTCCATTTGGCTTTTCCACACTGTATAAGGACAAGGATCCAAAAACCCATGATCCGCCACTATGTTCAAGTATTTCGTCTTAAAATGCAAATGAATGAGCTAGATAGCATTATAAAATTATAAATTTCGATTGGTCAAAAACTATCGCTTTGACAGTCTTAAAAAATTAATTTAATGAACCGTTATATACACCTACATCAAAGTCAAAAAATGTTAAGACACGTTTTTAGTCGAAATCATCGAATTTTAAACACAAATTTCCGAAATTGTTCTCTGAAAATACAACAAGACTCTGGAAAAGATCTAGAAGAAGCGCTTCGATACGACGTAGCCATTATAGGTAACTATTAATTCTTATACAATTCCCTTAATCGAACCTGAATTAAAATTGATTTTTAAGGTGGTGGTATAATTGGTACAGCTATCGGACGAACCCTCAAAAAGGAATGCGAAAATTTAAGAACGATACTTATTGAAAAAGAGGGCATATTTGGGAAGCATCAAAGTCGAAAAAATAGTGGAGTTATTCACTGTGGAATATATTACAGGTAGGCACAGCTTAATAATATTAAGCACAACATATATTTTGCGAAAATCATGTTTACTAAATATATTAAAGAATGTCTGACTATCTGCGTTATCTAATTGTAAGTCACGAATTAATTTTTTGAGTCATCTACTTTGTGAGTCGAGTACATTCTTTTAAATTTTATATAAGACTTCCAGACCTCAGGAATCATCAAATAAAACTGCAAAAAGAGATACATCATTACGAATCAGAGAATTATTGAAATTGTGACATTGTGCAGAAATTGTATACAATAATTTAATGAATTATGAAAAAATAAAAGAGTTACACTTTCTAACGCGAATTAATTTCATTAATAATATTCAAATTTTTAATTTTCGGTAGACCCGACAGTCTAAAATCCAAACTATGCAAACTGGGAGTCGAATCCCTCTACAAGTATTGCGACGATCACAAAATACCATACACCAAGTCAGGAAAGCTAATCGTTGCCAATACGGATGAAGAAATCAAAACTTTAAAGAAGTTGTACGTGCGAGGAAAACAGAACAATATCGAAGGTTTGGAATTGTTGCCGACCATCGACAAAGTTTTGGAAAAAGAACCGAAATGTAAAGGTTCGTGGGCCATTTGGTGTTTTAACACTGGAAACATTGATTTCGAGATGGTTACGAACAATTTAGGTAAGAAACGTGACTGCGGAAGCTGAAAATCTTTCTTCTATTTGGACATATTTGTTTTTATGCATCTATATAAAGTATCTTATTTATGTGCCATCTCTTCAAGAAAGGTTGGCAATCATGATGGCAATATGAAATATGGATACTAGAGACTACATAACTCTGCTGAGCTGCATGCAAACTATTTTCTTTAACTAAGACCTACGTTTTCTTCCTGGATTTCTTCTTCCTTGACCCTCTCACTGTGTGTAGTACATTTTTTTTATTCTATATTAGTTTTGGATAGATAAGCCATAAATTATTTTACTAGTAGCAGTTGCCCAGCGAAGTATTATAACAATCTTTTCTTCAGCTTAATTAGGCCGGGCCTTTAATTGCAGTGTGTTAGAAAACAAAAAACTAGACGATACTGCAGGGTATCCACAATAAATCTGCATAAGGTAAAGATACCAGTAGTCGGCAATACTTCTTACTAAGTCACACAACAACTTTGCACAAAATGGCACCTGATGCACTCACTGTCATTAACAAAATAAGACTGGGATATGGGCCACTGGTAGGTACTAACAATGATGCCAAGTGATATATATTTTGTTTTAGATTTGCAGACTTTTCTTGTTTGTGATAATCTAAAATTGAGGTGTCGACTTTTGGAGCACTGTCAACTACTGGTATCCTTTATATTAAGGTAAAGGCATGCATCCAGACCCATATAACCTTTATTAAAGATCTATACAACATCCTTATCACTTTATTGTCTTTGCAGCTCAGGAAATTCGACAAAACAAAGGCGACATTCTACTAAACAACGAAGTCAACACCATAAAATCCTCCGACGATCCAGATTACCCGATTCTGATCAAATGCAACGAACAGTTGTTTTTAAAGAGCAGATATCTGATAGTGAGTGGTGGCGTGCAATCCGGCAAGCTGCAGGAATTGATGTGCGGGGAATCCCTCACGAATTGTAGGATTTTCGTATCGTTCAGAGTGAATTATCACGTTTTGAAAAGCCAGCCTGTAAAGGTTAACGTTTACGAAGTTCCCGATTTGAATTTGCCGTTTTTGGGCGTTCACCTGTCCCCGAAAATCGATAATACTACTTTACTAGGTAAGTAATTTTAAATGCTATGCACAATAATTGTAGGGAAATGCCTTTCCTTCCAGAGCGGGCCTTTATATCTAAGAGGGATAGGGTTACACTCAAATTTAAAGAGACCTCGCATATATAGGTCAGCCAAGTATTTAAGTAATGATGCCCTCAGCAGGTCATTCTGTGTCTTTTGTTATGGACATAGTTGCTAATCACCGTTAGTGTTGAGGAACACAGATGAGTCTGTTGAGCTTATCTAATCGTAATTAAACCCTCTAAACGCGGTACTTGTTTAATGCTAGACTTATTTTTATTAATATATAATTTTATTATATTCTTTAACTTTTTTAGGCCCGACGGCCGTCCCTGCGTACAGTATCGAAGGCTACAACGAGGAGGAAATCAACTTGACATACCTAAGGAACACGATAACGTCGCCGAATTTCCTAAACATGACGCGCAGGTACCTTTCGAAATGTATAAATCAAGCACAGAACCGGTTCTGCCCGGAAGACTATATAAAAAAGCTGCAGAGACTAGCGGAATTCGATAAAAACGACGTTGCAGATGGACCAGTGGCTGTTCAAACGCAACTTGTGAACGTTGATGGGACTTTTCAGGTATCCAGATGTTAATATATAGGGTGTTTCATTGAAAAATGTGCATACGTTAAGGGTGGATATGATAAAATTACCTCTGTAGGTCTGTTCGGGTTCTTCAAAACTACATTGAGAACTATCAGAGGACTAGTTGATCAGTGGACAGTTTAATAGTTGTATGCGACAAATAATTTGAAATTCATCTGTTTCACTGGTTCTCGGACGGTTTGCATCTAGTTTTAAAGAAACCCGAACAAACTTAAAGATTGTAAATTATCTCAAAATTATTTATTTTTAGGATGATTTCGTTTTCGAGTTCTTCGAGGGAAAAGGAATACAAAAAAGGATAATCAATTGCGTGTTTCTACCCAGCCCAGCAGCTACCTGTTGTTTATCGATAGCGGAATACGTTTCTAAAAAGTTTTTTAAGGAATTCAGAAAGAATTATTCATCGTAATAGATTTATAATTATTTTATACTATCTCTATATTGTAATAAAATAGTTTTTTTATTTTTCATTGCAAAATATTTAATACAATCATTGTAATTTCCGAAAATATTTTATGGAAACTTACATTTATTTGATTGTTAAAACCTGAAAACATCATTATAATATACCCAAATATATACGCCATTTATAAGACCCGATCGCGTTGTAACGTTCGCGAAGCCGTATATGCTGGCTTTATTTCCTGCTTGCTCTAGTGCTGGCTTTCTGTAGTTTTCACAGACACTTGTGCCAAGGGATATTAGAAGGTATTCATTGGCTGATACTATATAATATATATACCTTCCTTAAAAATCAAATCCATCTATAATTTGTCTAAAAACATCAGGGGAGACTAATATCACATTTAGAGAATGTCTAAAAACAAACACCTTACACATATCTGAAAAACACTTTTAGAGATATCAAAATCAACTTACCAATTTCATAAAAAAAACTTTGGTTTGTGTAAAACATTCGAAGTGCCTGATAAAACGTTTGTCTGCGAAAATACCTCACGCAGAACAAAATAGCATTACTAGTGTCCTAAAACCATCTTGCGACGTCCAAAGATGCCTTACAAGCATCTTTAAATTACCAGAAATACCTTACGCGCGTCTAAAAACATCTTAGGATCCTCAAAAATACATTAAGAGTTTAAAAATATTTTGCAATGTCTTACACGTGTCTAGAAAACATCTATTTTAAACGCTTGTAAGGTATCTTTGGACATGGAATGTTTTTCATTATAATGTCCAAAGATATCTTACAAGAGTTTAAAACACATCACAGAATCTGAAAACGCTTTATAGAGAAATCAAAATCAGTGTAAAAAACAGCTTACAATACCATAAAAAAAAATTCGTTTGTATAACATTTAAAGTGGTTAAATTTTTTTTGTTTGTTTCTGAAAACATACAACAAAATAGTGTCCTAAAAACGTCTTGTACGAAGATGCCTTACACGAATCTAAAAACATCTTTGAATGCTAAAAGATACATTAAAGTGTTTATAAACATCTTGCAATGTCCAAAGATGTCTTACGTGTGTCTAGAAAACATCTATTTTATACGCTTGTAAGGTATGTTTAGACATGGCATATTTTTCATTTTAATATCATAAACAAATTTGCATTACCAGTACCCTAAAAACGTCTTGCAATATCCAAAGATGCCTTACATTATCTAAAAATATTTTAAATGTCTAAAATGTTGCGCTTGTCTAAAAACAAATTACAATATTCAAAGATACCTTAAATGGCTTTAAAATATCTTGGAATGTCCAAAGATGCCTCACACGTACCTAAAAGCATCTTACAATGTCCAAAGACACGCATTTAAAAATCTCATATTACAAGCATTTACAAATATCTTACATTGCCTTACACATCTAAAAACATCTTTAAATGTCTAAAAATACCTTACGCCCGTCTAAAAACATCTTACAATGTTCAATGATACCTTAAAAACATCCTGGAATGTCCAAAAGATACATCACACATACCTAGAAACATCTTGCAGTGTTTAAAGATATCTACGAGCGTTTAAAATTATCTTACAATGTCCAAAGATGCCTTAAATGCATCTTTTAATGTCTAAAATTGCCTTACGCCTGTCTAAAAACATTTTACAATGTTCAAAAATACCTTAAATGGTTTAAAAACATCTTGGAATGTCCAAAGATGCTTCACACGTACCTAAAAACATCTTAATATCTTACAATGTCCAAAGATGCCTTACACGCATTTAAAAACATCTTTAAAATACATTACGCCCGTCTAAAAACAAATTACAATGTTCAAAGATTCCTTAAATGGTTTAAAAACATCTAAGAATGTCCAAAGATTCCTCACACGTACCTAGAAACATCTTGATATCTACAAACGTTTAAAATTATCTTACAATGTCCAAAGATGCCTTACATGCATCTAAAAACATCTTTTAATGTCTAAAATTGCCTTACGCCTGTCTAAAAACATTTTACAATGTTTAAAGATACCTTAAATGGTTTAAAAACATCTTGGAATGTCCAAAGATGCCTCACACGTACCTAAAAACATTTTAATACCTTACAATGTCCAAAGATGTCTTACACACATTTAAAAACCTCTTTAAAATACATTACGACCGTCTAAAAACAAATTACAATATTCAAAAATTCTTTAATGGTTTAAAAACATCTTAAGAGTGTCTAAAGATGTCTCACATGTATCTAAAAACATATTCCAATATTTAAAGATCTTATAAGCGTTTAAAAATATCTAAAAATGTCCAAAGATGCCTTACACATCTAAAAACATCTTCAAATGTCTAAAAATACCTTACGCCCGTCTAAAAACATCTTACAATGTTCAATACCTTAAAAACATCTTGGAATGTCTACAAGATGCATCACATGTACCTAGAAACATCTTACAATGTTTAAAAGCGTTTAAAATTATCTTACAATGTCCAAAAGCGTTTAAAATTATCTTACAATGTCCAAAAATGTCTTAAGACGCATCTAAAAACATCGTTTAATGTCTAAAAATCCCCTACGCCCGTCTAAGAACATTTTAAAATATAATGGTTTAAAAACATCTTGGACTGTCCAAATATGCTTCACACGTACCTAAAAACATTTTAAATGTCTAAAAATACATTACGCCCGTCTAAAAACAAATTGCAATGTTCAACGATCCCTTAAATGGTTTAAGAACATCTTAGAATGTCCAAAGATGCCTAACACGTATCTAAAAACATATTACAATGTTTAAAGAACAAGCATTTAAAAATATTTTAAAGTGTCCAAAGATGCCTTACACGCATCTAGAAACATCTTAAAATGTGTAAAAATACCTTAGGCACGTCTAAAAACATCTTACCTTAAATAGCATAAAAACATCTTGGAATTTCCAAAGATGCATCACACGTACCTAAAAACATCTTACAATGTTTAAAGATGCCTTACACGCATCTAAAAACATCTTTTAATGTCTAAAAATGCCTTACGCCTGTCTAAAAACATTTTGCAATGTTCAAAGATACCTTAAATTGTTTAAAAACATCTTGAAATATCCATAGATGCCTCTCACAGGTACCTAAAAACATCTTACCAATGCTTAAAGATATCTTACAAGCGTTTAAAAAATCTTACAATGTTTAAAGATGCTTTACACATGGTTTAAAACATCTTACAATGTTTAAAGATACCTTACACATGCCTAAAAACATTACAATGTCTAAAGATGCCGTAAGAGCTTCTATTTTTGGACTTTTGAATGTTTTTATCTTACTATGTATATGTGACCAAAAACTACCTTTGAGACTTCAATCACCCCACCTTTGTCTAAAAGTACCTGTATATGTGAAGAAATCATTACAAAGTTGTCAAAACCCTAAAATGTTATAGAAATGTCAAAATAAAAAACAGAAGAGTTTAATAGTATAAATTTATTTGATAATACAGCTGACAAACGGGGAATGTCCACGAAAAATCAAAAAACAATCTTATTTTTTTTTTTAAATAAATCACTTATAAATGTAACCTCAAATCCACTGTTTGTCAAAATAAAATTATGCCTCAAGTTTCGTAAGTTTAAGTTACAATTTGAGAAGTAAACAAAGTATGTACAGCTCGGCGCGCCCGATGCCGATCCGTCAAAACGCCCCGAATCATCAGCCGTCTTTTAAGATCTGCGGGACCCGAATCCGGTCGGCTGGTTGGCCAGTCTTTGAAAAAAATCCCTTTATATATTTATATAAGTATAAAAAAACTACTCAATCTTGAAACCTAACCAGACTGCGTCCCGTGTAGGGGGAGGGGCAACCGCTGATAGGAGGGGAGGTCGTTTTGAATTCGATCGTTTCGGACGCGCCTTTTCGTACTTTTCCTTAAATTTATAATAAAATAATTTGAGCCGTGCCCAAAAACCATTTTTTCTTTTTTTTAAAAACATGTTCTTTTATTTGAATACGAACAGCTTACCATATGTTACAATGCCAAAGTTCCAGTAACAAAATAAAAAAGGTTTTATTTAAATAATGCGTCTACTGTACATTTTAGCCTATTAGAAAAAATATATGTTACAAAATAAGCTTGCTTCCACCCTGACGGTACAAAAAGAATAAATAATAACATTAATTAATGTATAGTGCACATCATGCGAGGGCAAATGCAACGCTTTTGCCACGAAAGTTGTTGAAAATGGACTTTAGAGACCTGTAATGTCTAAAAACAACTTACAAGTGCCTAAAAATATCTTACAAGTGGCTAAAAACACCTTACAAGTGGATAAAACACTTACAAATGTTTAAATACTTCATAAAATGTTTTAAACCGTTGTACAATTGTCTAAAACACCTTACAATGTTTAAAAACATCTGACATATCTAAAAACACTTTACAAGCGTCAAAAACGCCTTACATGTGCATTAAAAACACACTTTTTTTGGTGCAACTAACGTTGCGTTTTTTATAAATTATTTTCTTTTAATTGTTGTTGATTGCTGCTGCTGCTGCTGTTGGTTTAAAAAATACAAGATCAAATTTCTTTGTTCTTCTATTTTTTAAACCTGGCGCGTGTCCTAAAACACACTTTTTTTTTGGTGCAACCTTAGTTGCGTTTTTTGAAAGAAATTCGTTTTTTAAGAAATTCTTTTCTTTTAATTGTTGTTGTTGCTGCTGTTGTTGTTGTTGTTGGTTTAAAAAATACAAGAACAAATTTCATTGTTCCTCTATTTTTTAAACCAGGCGCGTGTCCTAAAACACACATATTTTTGGTGCAACCTTAGTTGCGTTTTTTAAAGAAATTCTTTTCTTTTAATTGTTGTTGCTGCTGCTGCTGCTGTTGTTGTTGGCTTAAAAAATACAAAAATACAAGAACAAATTTCTTTGTTCTCCTATTTTTTAAACAATGGGTGTGCCCTAAAACACACATATTCATGATGAAACCTTAGTTTCGTTTTTCAAAGAAATTCTTTTTTTTTTAATTGTTGTTGTTGCTGCTGTTGTTGGTTTAAAAAATACAAGAACAAATTTCATCATTCCTCTATTTTTTAAACCAGGCGTGTGTCCGAAAACACACATATTTTTGGTGCAACTTTCGTTGCTTTTTTGAATAAATTATTTTCTTTTAATTGTTGTTGTTGCTGCTGCTGCTGTTGTTGGTTTAAAAAATACAAGATCAAATTTCTTCGGTCCTCCATTTTTTAAACCTGGGTGGTGTCCTAAAACACTTTTTTTTTGGTGCAATTTTCATTGCTTTTTTAATTAATTCTTTTAGATGTTGGATGCTGATGACGACGTTGTAGGTTTAAAAAATACAAGATCAAATTTCTTTGCTCTTCTATTTTTTATACCTCTAATTCTAATTATTTTTAAGACAGTTTTGACCACAAAAAAAACCACTCAACTTACATCAAAGCCGAGATTCTCTTTCCAATTCCAATTAAAAACTTACAAATAAGTGCTGCATTACACAAAACTGTCCCAAAAGCTAAGAAGTTCATAAACATCTTACAGGTGATTTTCAACACTAAAAATACCTTATCAATGCCTAAAAACGCCTTACAAGTGTCTAAAAACTTCTTACAATATCTAAAAACACCTTACAAGTGTCTAAAACCTTCTTACATTCATTTTAGGAGTCTCTAAAATCCATATGGAACAACTTTCGAGGCAAAACTCACCCGCATTTGACATCCTAGATAAAATTGCGTCCCCGTGTCGATTACCTATAAAAAAAAATTACATAAAAATTGCAACATATGGTACAACGAATCGTCCGCGAGATATATAGACACGACAAGAGTACAATGAAAAAAATTTTTTTAAGAGAACTGCACTTCGCACTGACACCTCGACACTAACGATTGGCGTTCTTCAGCTGATTGGACAGCCAATCGAGACCTTCGTAGAGACCGTCTCCGCTGGTGGCGCACGTGGCCTGGATGTACCAATTGCGGTTGCGCAGCGAATGCAGACCGAGCTTGTCGGTGATTTCGGCCGCGTTCATGGCGTTAGGCAGGTCCTGCTTGTTAGCGAATATTAGAAGTACGGCGTCCCGGAGCTCGTCTTCGGCGAGCATGCGCATGAGCTCGTCTTTGGCCTCGGTGATACGCTCCCTATCGTTGCTGTCCACTACGAAGATTAGGCCCTGCAAATAGTTTTTTTTTTGTTAGATTTTATTACTTACAAAAATAAAATTGTTTTTAAGAGTTTCATCTGGCAAAAATTAACTATCTAGAAATAGACTGGGCAACTCTAACACTGACTGAAAGCTACATAGAAGCGAGTCCAGTTTCAAACAACTTATAATTTTCCTACTAAATCCTATAGTCAGGAATCCACGCTCGCCTTACTATAAGTCAAAGAAAAAAAAACTAATAACATCCATTAACTCTCAATTACCTACCGGTTTGAGTTTATTTTAATATGGTTTTGTAGGCCTATAGGGGAAGCTTTCCACTATAAAAAAATCAACGCGCTGTGAGTTCTATCTCCTTATATTGTAGATCGTTTATAGACTACATATAATATATAAGATAGTGTGGAAACGAAATCTTAAAAATATCACTATAAACTCAATTAAAAATATTTACCAGATTTTCTTTTTCAGATTACTCCACTCCCACGTATGTTAATACATAAATATTTTCATGTAGAATTGATTATGTTATTAACAAATAATTTTAAATATTGTTTATGAATTTTATAATCTGTTTTTCAAATCATCGGGTATGGTATTATAAAGATGGCTTCTTAAAATTTAAACCTCTTTACCAAAAGTATAAGTTTTACATTTTGGTTATTTTTTTTTTTTTTTTTAATTACTAATAATTGAATTTATCATTTATTTTTGTGAATATTTATTAGAAGTAGGGCAGAAAGTTTTAGGTCAATATCATTTTGGGAAACTAATAAAGATAGTTTTTGTTGTTGTTATAAGCAGTTGCTGTAAAGCTCTACACGAAAATGTTGCTGGTTTATTTGTAAGAGACCTTAATATAAGTTTGTGGTGTAGGTGTAGAAGAACGTCACAAATACTAGTGAAGTAGAAGAACTTCACAAATACTAGTGAAGCATGTCCAAATTGTTATCCCATACAGTAATTTTGAAAAAATTAGAAGTTATCTAAGAACCTCCCTTGGAACTTGTAAATTATCGATTTCTTAGTTTAGTGGACTGTATTTGTTTGTAAATAGATTCACCTCTTTTCTAGTAACTTGAATTAAAAGTAGAAACTTTATTTTTACAACTATTTATTTTACTTTTAAAGAAAGACAGAGCCATAATGAAGAATAAGGGAATATAACAATAAAAATCGTGAAAAATCAGTTATGGGATTTCTCGACAGATAACAATGCGGTATTGACGTTGCTGCCAAACGTGCATGTAAACAAAATATAAAGGAGGTAAATACAGTGCTTTAATATGACCGCGCATAGGATTCAATATTTAACTGATTTGTCAGCAATGAATAATGTTGCATCATCTATATATAAACAAGTCAGTCAAACATTGTAATATACTTTTAGTAAGTTATTTAAATAGAGAGTAAATAGTAATAGGTCCGGAATTGAACCTTGAGAACTCCAGTATTTTTCACTACCCATGACGAATAACTCTTCATTGGATATAGACTACTTTTTGAGATTATGGCCACTGCATATGGATGATCACAAAGATATGATTGAAACCAATTTTGTGGTATACTGCGAATATCAATGTGGATTTTTCTAACGTTAATTCGTTTTTAGATAGCGCAGATTTTCACATGAAATATGGAAATTCGACAGTCTCGCATAAACTCAAGGATTCAAACTGGCTAGATATGAAATTCAGACGAGTCTTGCACTTGGCAAATCTGTTTCATTCTATTATCTATATATATAAAATTGTTTGTCCTGACTGACTGATTGACTGACTGACTGACTGACTGATTGACTGACTGACCTATCAGCGTACAGTCAAAACTACTGAGCCTAGGAAGCTGAAATTTGGAACATAGGTTTATTTTATAACGTAAGCATCCGCTAAGAAAGGATTTTTGGAAATTTTAACTATAAAGGGGGGAAATGGGAGGAAAAGGGGGAGGGAGCTTTTAATGAAACTCTTTGTTCTTCAAAGTTAGAAACATGAAAATTTAAATTACAGCTATTAAGCAAAAATAAATAATGATGTGTTTCAGGGTTTTTGGATTTTCCCATTTTAAGGGGGGAAAATGGGGGGTTAAAGTTTGTATGGGACTATCGATTTTTTTGTTCTCTATGAAGTTAGAAACATGAAAATTGGAATTGCAGCTACTGACTACAAATTATTAATGACATGTTTCAGGGTTTTTGAGTTTTCACATTTTAAGGGAGGAAATGAGGGGTTGAAAATTTATTTGGGAGTATTTGTTTTTGGTTTTCTTTAAAATTAAAAACATGAAAATTAGAATTGCAGCTACTAAGTACAAATTAATAATAATGTGCTTTAGAATTTTTATATTTTAACATCCTGAGGGGGGCAAACGGGGGGTAAAAGTTTGTATGGGAGTATATTTTTTTTTGTTCTCTTTGAAGTTAGAAACAAGAAAATTGGAATTGCAGCTAATGAGTACAAATTATTAATGACATGTTTTAGGGTTTTTGGATTTTCACATTTCAAGGGTGGGAAACGGGGGGGGGGTGAAAGTTTATTTGGGAATATCGATTTTTTTACAGTTCATCAAATTTCTAGAGGCTTTCGACGGCTAGACAGAGAAAGCACTACTGACAGGCATCCAGACGGATTTACGCAATGAAAGTACACTCTGCGCATCAAGTATTTCACTATTTCATTCAGACGTAAATGTCAGATGTAAATTTCGCTAAAACATTTCTTTTATTTTCGTTTGTGTTTTTTGCTCATTACAGTTTAATAGAACCTAAGTATGGAGTTTAATAGCAAATTAAGAGGCCGCGTGATTAACAGTCAATCTCGCGAAATAATAGCCAATGTTATAGAGTTTATGAGAAGAGAAGGAAACTTTAATTCACCTTCAATACCATTTAAAAATGTAAATGATCGTGTTGCTGCAGCCACAGGAGTATCTAAAAACACTGTCGTCCGCATTTCTGGAGAGAAAAAAAGAATCGATAACCGTGAGATATCGGAATTTTCATCACCAAGAAAAACCATTAAAAAACCAAAAACAGTTAATGATATAGATGAAGCTGCACAAGAATCAAATTTTATTTTTTTATTATTAGATAGCTATTTTTGTTTCCGAGTTGTGTTCATTTACAGGCTCAATTTTTTTCCGTTTCTCCTTTTTGATTTTATATGGGGTTTCAAGTTGTTTTTGACTTATTTCGACGTAAATCACAACAACACACTTTTTTAATAAAGCAAACAAGTGTTAAGAGGTATAAGTACGTGTAAACTACAATTACAAAAAATTGATATGAAACCCATGAAACCACCAACAAAAATGTAAAGCTAGCTTCCGTACTAGAACATGGTGTCATTCGTCGAGATAATTTATCGTTTTGTTTAATAGATCAAGAAATGTAATTATTCCCCTGTTATTTTTTATAAAATTATAAGAGAAATAAATTTTTTTCTAAATAGTATAGTTTATTATTTTGTAGAAAAACAAAATTTCGAAATTTTTAGTAATGTTTCTGAAACAACCGTTATTAATAATAGGTACCATTTTCCTTAATAAGGTAGAAAAAATATATAAACTATTTCCACGATTTACAAAGGCCTACAAAAAATTATAGGTATTTTCCGCTATCCTATAAAATTTATATTTTCTGACTCAATTTCAAAAGGTTGAAGGAATTCCAAAACACCTTTTATGGCATAATAATTATTTTCAATTCTACATACTATCTTTAGCTGCTTTTAAAAACGTTCTAAGAAAGTTCTATCAGACCAATTTAATCCCTAAACTATTCCACACTTTTAAAATTTAATTACCTAAAAATATTAAAAACTATTTAAAATAACTTGTTTAGCAGACTGTACAATAGCTATCTTAGTCACACGTAGCGCGTTCTCTGTCTGGGCGTCGAACACCTCTAGAAATTTGATAAACTGTAAAAGGTAGAAACTTGAAAATTGGAATTGTAGGTTCTAATCATAAATAAATAACGAAGTGTTTCAGGGTTTGTGCATTTTAACATTTTAAGGGGGGGAAATGGGGGGGGGGGATGAAAATTTATATATTTATAGATTTTTTTGTTATTTAAAGTTGGAAATATAAAGATTTGAATTACAGCTACTGACTAAAAATCAAAAATGATGTGTTTCATGGTTTTTGAATTTTCACATGGGGGGAAAACATGGATAAAACTTAATAAAAACTAATAAAAATTATTAAAAATTATTAAAAATTAATAAAAAATTAATAAAAATGAATAAAAATAAATTAAAATGAATAAAAATGAATACAAATCAATAAAAATGAATAAATATGAATTGATATAAAAAAATGAATAAAAATAAATGAAAATCAATAAAACTAATAAAAATTAATAAAAAAAGGAAGTAGCGAGCAAAGCCGCGGGCAATAGCTAGTTTTACATAAATCCCCTCCATATCTTTTCAACAAAATAAGGTTTCCTTCTGATGTTCATAACCTTAATCTACGTTTTTGTGGTCGTATCTCACCTCCATAACATAATACTATTTTTAGACGGTCTTTCACCTAAAATTTACGCTTTGTACAATGACATCCCAGAACGTTTTAAAGAAATGTCTGTAAAAATTTCAAAAAATCTTACAAAAAGTTTCTTCTCGACACACGAAAGTAATAGCTACCTACATTTTAAATGTTCATATTTTCTTTAAAAAAATTATATTTGTTTACATATATTTTTTTATGATGTCTTGTGGTGTTGGACATATTTCAGGGCTGGTGCTTTGATCAGTCTCTACTGTTCACCAGTCCTTTTTGCAGCCTTATTTGGCACATGTTTTATATCTGTATAAAAACATTAAAGTTGCAAAGTTTATTATTAATTATTATTATTGACACAGTCGAAGGCGCGACTAAGATCACAGAATATCCCGATAGCATCATCACATGCTTCAATCGCATCTAAAGCCTATTGATAAAATTAATGAATGGCAGTTTTATTTTATATTTTTTCTAAATCCATGTTAATTTTTGTAATTACCTATTGATTTCGAAAAAACCTGTTTAAAAATGGGGGTTAAGGGGGTTCAAATTTACAAAAATCGTAATAAAAAAACGAAGTGATATCAACAAAAATTTTTTAGTAAAAATCATGCTTTATAAGAAGATGAAGAACAAAGATTCTAAAAAAATCCGAATAAATTGGGGGGTTAAGGGGGGGGACGGTTTAAAATATTAAAAACCTAACTAAAAATGAGGGTTATGGTGGGTTGAAATTATTTTTTGGCAAAAATAAAGCTTTATTTTAAAAAACTGAAGAATAAAATGTGAAAAAAAAACAACAAAAGTGATCAATATGAAATTTTTATTAAAAATCAAGTTCTAAAAAAATTTGAATAAATTAGGGGGGTTAAGGTTCGAGATAAAATATTTCAAAAATATCCTAACTCAAAAACGAAAAATGATACCAACTTAAATTTTTTTTAACAAAAAAAAAACAAACTCTACCTATATGGGAAGCTCTTAAAAAAAATGGCAGTCAAGGGAGATTGAAATATTAAAAAAAAATCCTAACTCAAAAACGAACAATAATATCAACTCGTTTTTGGCAAAAATCAAGTTCTATAAGGAGACAAGGCCTATTGATTTAATAAAATCTGAATTAAATGAGGGACAAGGGAAGTAGAAATAAAAAAAAAAAGAAATCAAAAACCAAAAGCGACATTAAGATGAAATATTTAGTAAAAATCAATCTCTATAGGGGAAAAAATAAATAAAAATGGGGTAATAAGGGAGGTTGAAATTTTGAAAAAACCAGAAACTCAGAAACAAAAACGATATTAAACTGACATCTTCATAAAAATCAAGCTCTATAAGATGAAACCCATTGAATCTAAAAAAAATCTGATTAAAAATGAGGGGGTTAGGGGGTCTGTTAAACAGTGAAAAGTATAATATAGAATGCCAAGCATTACACAGGGTGTTTATTAATGGAGCGCCGAAGGGTGTGAATTCTTGGGTCGTAAGCCTCAATTTTTGAGCCACAGGGTGTTACAGTTTTAAGAAAAAATAACTATCATAATTTTCTTATAACTCTTTATCATATTTTTTTTACCACTCCAGATATTTTTATGAAATTTTGTACGCACATTTTAATCATTAAAGCGTGTTTTTTGACGTTAAAGATTTTTTTAAATATTCACCAGTGACGTCCGTACGGAGTTTGAACTGAATATGTTTGAAGAAAAAAAAATGGTATGTCACTGCTTTTTCTAAAAACAAAAATTAGTTTTGAAATCCTCATTTATTTTGGAGCAAATTTGGTCCACGGACTTACTTTCTTACGAAGCACCGTTTTCACTTAAAAAAATAAAAACCAGATCATTTTTTTTTTTGAAGTTCATTGAAACTGCTTTTGATATTTTGTTGAAATTTGGTAGGCACCCACCATGCGTGAAAACACTTTTTTGGGGACAAAAATCTTAAAACTGTAATACCTTGTAGCTCAAAAATTAAGAGGTTTACGATATATGTCGATATTAACTTTTCATCTTAAAATCACCCAAGGATTCACACCCTTAAGTATCGGCACTCAATTAATAAACACCCTTTATATCTTCATTCTAGTTTATTTATTAATTTATATTTAATAATAGATAATTATTCCTTTCTCTGCAACAGCTTTCAGAAATAAACTACCCTTCAAATAGCAACGCTAGTTTATTAAATATGCAAATCAGCATGTTATATCATGTTTTACTATTTCTGGGGTTGGGGTTATTAATTTTTATCATATAGATATGTCGTGAAGTTGTCTTTTAAAAGATGAATAAAGATATTGAACTCTTTCATAAGTTCTTAAGATTAGGTCACATAAGTCAGTTACAAATCTAGGTCGCTTCCAAAATTAATTAGGACACTAGTACATTCGTTTGAATTTTCACGAAATTTTGTAGATTAATTGTTTTTGCTTACGTCCATGATACATACTACTTAAATTTTACTTCAGAGAAGACCCAAAAATAAAAGTAGTGAAATTCATTGACCATTAATATGATCAAAGAAAATTTTATAAGTCCTCTAAAACGATCACATAAAAAATGATAATTAAAACAGTAATATATCCGACTGGCTATTTATAGTTCAACCAGATGGAAAGCCTATTAATTATAAATGAAAAATGATGAATACTATGTAAATATTACCAGATGATACACATAAAACCTGAAATAATACTTAAAAACGTGATTCTAATGAAAATTAGCCTTTTTGAAGTTTATTTATGCTGCTATTCGTAGGATTGTTAGTTGTTTAAGAGGTTAACCTTAAGGAATTTGACCCTAGGGTGCAACAATAACCTTTTTAATATCCTTAATAATAATAATTCTGACGTAAATCATTTTTTAATTTTCTACTGATGTATTAAAATTTCTAAATTTTTCCTA
Source organism: Psylliodes chrysocephalus (assembly GCA_927349885.1). Taxonomy (NCBI): domain Eukaryota; kingdom Metazoa; phylum Arthropoda; class Insecta; order Coleoptera; family Chrysomelidae; genus Psylliodes; species Psylliodes chrysocephalus. Next base: position 6,244,337 of record OV651821.1, read on the forward strand.
GTCATGAATATACAAAAATTTAAACACGTGTAAAGTATCTCATTATAAAGATTCTATATTTATTTAATTAATAACCAAAAGGAAGTACATCATGATTTTATTACCGTCGTTACAATATGTTGCTAATTTGATTAAAAGTAGGATTGTTATCTTTAATAATCAAGGTTAACATTTTATTAATATTTCTACATACGTTTTTAATCAATAATGGACTAATTTTATGCAGAATATTTTAATAAAGCTAATATTTTTAAATCGATCTGTAACTAATATCAAATATAAATAATGGAATAGAATAACTATTGATTGCAAAAAAAAAAACGTAAAAGCTTCAACAAGCAAAGTTATACTGTGCGTAGAAAAATAAGGCACATTTTGCCAATTTCAATTATTACATTATTACTCTATCAAATTGTGGGTTACTAGACATTATAAAAAGAATAAAACAAGTTAGATTTGCACAGCTTAAAATTTACTATTTAAAATCACTTTAAACAATAGTGATATGGTTTGCTAAAATTAAAAAATAATAAAAATAAACATAAATAATACCAGGACATAAAAAATCGAGTAATTTTGTATTGCAGATATTCAGCAACACTTTTTTAATTGCTTTTTTAAATTAAAATTAAACGGAGTATCCCAGAGTTCAATGATGCTTTTTTTTTTAATTTTTAGTGAAAATTCCACCTTCTGACTTTCAGTCCTAGTTTTAAAAAATAAACATACTGTAGTTTCTTTCATATTGTAGTAAAGAAAAATTGAGACATTAAAAAATAATGGTCACCTCAGTTTATTATGAATATAATGATAAAAAAAAAACAATATACTTACTTGTGTATTTTGAAAATAGTGTCTCCACAAGGGCCTAATTTTATCTTGACCACCCACGTCCCACACCGTAAAGCTGATATTCTTATATTCTACAGTCTCCACATTAAATCCTAAAATAAGAAAAATTTATTGTATAATTTACTTCTAAAAATTTTTGAAATATAGGAAATTTCGAGAAGACCAGGTCTGAACATAATTTTAAACAAAAATGTCAAGGAAAAAAAATTTAAAAATTTCATGTATATATTGAAGAACATAATTCCATGTCCATGTTATGACTACAATTTCATATAAATACATGTTCTAAATTGATTTTTTTTTTATACAATAAGGACGTAGCTTGTGCCCCCCTTCTCTTAACTTCTTAATGGAAGAAAATAGACATGAAAAAAAAAAAGTAAAACTAGAGATATATTTTTGTTATAACGAGATGCACTATACTTGAGACGTAAGATAGATGGCGATACTATAGTTTATATTTTCTAGCCATTGTAATCAATAAAAATAAAGTAAGTATGTAATCTCTACAGGTAGAAAATATTTACAATTCAAGATCAATTTAAATAGCCCTCAACTTGGCATTAGTAATCTCCAAGAAGATGGTAAAATAACGATTAACCCTTAAATTATAGATTTCTATAATCTAAGGATCTAAGGATTTATCCCATTTACATTTTACAATTATAGTCATATTTATAGATTTTTGAACCCTCAGATTACTTTCTATAATCTAAGCTGAAATATTTCTCTCCACTTGTCATTAAATTTCACCTTGACATCAAAAATTTTCAAGAAGTCAATGATGAATAACGATTTAAACAATTTAATGTAGGTATACCTAATAGTCAAATTTATAGGTCTTGAAAAATATTTATTAGTAGAGAGCGGAATATATGCAAAATGCATATATATGCATTTTTTGCATATTTTACCAAAGTTCAGAAAATATTGCATATTTTTCCAAAATTCAGAAAATATTACATATTTTACCAAAATTCAGAAAATTTAAGAAAATATTGCATATTTTCGAAAAAAAAAATGTATTACTATACTGTGCAAATCAAAAACTGTTTTAACAGATTATACAGATATATTTGAAATAAAGACCTTTTAAATTTTTGTATTTGTTTTTAAGTGTCACTTCTTGTAAATTCTTGTTAATTAGTTCTTGGAGGGTGGCATGAACTGGGTTTTTACCTTCTTAAGAGATTAAGCCCATTAAGGTAATTATTAATAGATGGTATTTACACAGATAAAGTATTACCTACAATGCAATAAAACGGTTTATATAAAATTCTCAGTAATTTCTTGTAACCAATCTACCCTAACATCGGAATATTTTGAATGTTTTTCATTCAGTTTAATGAGATAGTATCCTCGTTATTTGCCTAGTGAAAAGTCTTGTAATAATTTGTTGTTTTAAAAGTGTAATAATTTGTTGTTTTAAAAGTGTCCTAAAATGTCGAGAATTTCTTCGTGAATTATTAACTTTCCAGAGTTGGAAATCAATGGGGATAAAGTTTTTTGTAAAGCTTGTGCCAAAATAGTGGTTTGCGAAAAAAAGTTCAAAGTGGTTCAACACGTGAAAACATCATTGCATAAAGCCAAATTGCAAAAAATGAAATCACAACCGGTTCAACAATGCGTTGTGAGGTCATTTCAAAACGCCGACAAAACAAAAAGTGACAAGGAGGTATTTAATCAGGACTTGTGCAAAGCTCTTGTTGCGGCAAATATTCCATTAAAGAAGTTACAAAACCTACATCTAAGAGAATTTTTTCAAAAATATTGCAATCAAACCATACCTGACGAATCTACACTCAGAAAAAAAAGTGTACATGCTATATATATAAATGTAATAGAAGAAATTAAAGTTTTATTGGATGATAGCAATTTTTACATCATTGTTGATGAAAGCACAGATGCTTGTGGAAGATATATGGTACATCTTATGATTGGAGTCTTAAAAGAAAATGAACCAGGTACATAATATTTAATTGCATCAAAACAGTTAGAAAAAACTAACAATACAACTGTTACCCGATTTATTCAACAATCTCTAGCAGAATTTTTTTTACCAAATCAAATTCCCTCAGAGAAGTTCTTAGTGTTTTTGTCTGACGCAGCACCATATATGATAAAAGTAGGGCAAAACTTAAAAATATTTTATCCAAATATGGCCCACGTTACTTGTCTTCTTCATGGAATAAACTTAGTTGCAGAAACTGTGAGAACAGAATATCCCTTGGTTAACAAGCTAATTTCGAATGTGAAAAAAATATTTTTAAAAGCCCCTTTAAGAGTGCAGTTGTATAAAGAGAGAATGGTAGGGGTGTATTTGCCCCCGGAACCCGTAATTACGCGATGGGGGACATGGATTAAAGCAGCTATATTCTATGCAGAAAAATTTGAAGCAATTAAGGATTTAATTTTGGATATAGAAGACAATTCACAATGTGTAGTGCAAAGTAAAGAATTGTTAAAAAATCCCCTTGTGCTTAAGCAACTTGTGTTTATAAAGGTTAATTTTAGTTTTTTACCTGACGTAATAACTTCATTGGAAAAGAAAAATTTAAGTTTAATCGAATCAACAAATTTTATTGCAACAGTTATAATGTAACAATGTTCCTGGTGACATAGGCCTTAAGATTAGAAAAAAATTAAATACAACTTTATTAAAGAATGAAGGGTTCAATGAAATAAGGGAAGTGAAAAACATTTTTGAGGGAAAATTTTCCAAAGAAGTTTTACATTACATTACTTCCAAAATTACGGTATTGTCCTATTACTTCGGTAGATGTTGAAAGGACCTTTTCTATATCAAAACATATTTTTACAGACAGAAGACAAAAATTTTTAATAGAAAATTTCGAAAAATATTTAATTATAAATTCCTATTATAATATTACTATTTAATATTTTTATACTATTCGATACTTAACTTCTACTAGTTTTTGTGTTTCGTTTGTTTTAAATAAATTTTTTATTACATATTTCTTTTGTTTTTTTTTTTCGTGTAATGGCTTTGATATCGTACCAAATTAGGAACAGCAATGTTAATTAGAACCCAACAGTGAATGGTCAAGTGGAAATATTCGCTAGGCATCAGAATTAATTTTTAAATTAATTAATTAATTTAAAAAATCGCGTCCCGGCTGGAATTTGAACCCGGGACCCCTAAGTCCACAGGCCAACGCACTACACTGAGCTACCCACCCCCTACTTTTTTTTAAGTATTTTTAACAAATATGCATTTGCATATTTAGGCATAATTGGACAAAATAACTGCCTATTTTTACTTTCCTATCTGTATACAGATATAAGGAAAGTATAGGAATCATGATTTTTTTCGACCTCGAGTTTTCGACGGATTTTTACGTTTTGAGGTCCCCTGAATCCGTTTTGACTATTTTCGCGATGATGTCTGTGTGTGTGTGTGTGTGTGTCTGTATAACGCATAACTCATGAACCGATACACGGAAAAACACCAAATTTCAAACTTAAGCTTTGTTCTAACGTCTAATGAGCTGATTAGATTTTGGGCAGAGTCGGAACATCTGGGGGGGTACTTTATAGGTGGTCATTTTTATATTTTATGGAATATATCTGTTATTTACGTTTGGGGAAGAAAATTCTTCAAATGAAAGTTACTTCTTATTTTATTATCTATAATTTTTGTTATATACAAAATTTTCCTAAAATGGTCCGTATTCGCGAAATTTGACAAAATGTAAAAAAATATTTTTTTTTATAAAAATTGTTCAAACAAAAGTTGTTTGTAATATAATTCTCTATAATTTTTATCCTATAGATAATTTCTCTAAAATGGACCGTATTCGAGATATTTGAGAAAATGTGTAAATTTCGAAATTTGAAGAAAACTCAAAAATGGATAAAGAAAAAAACATTAAATTTTAAACTTAAGTTTTATTTCGGCCTGACGTGAAATGATTAGATTTTGGACAAAGTCGGAACATCTGGGGGGGTACTTTATGGGAGGCCGTTTTTATATTTTATGGAATATATCTGTTATTTATGTTTGAAGAAAAAAATTGTTCAAATAAAAGTTACTTCTAATATTATTATCTATAATTTTTGGTTTATGTAAAAATTTCCTGAAATGGTCCGTATTCGAAAAATTTGACAAAATGTGCAAAATTCTGATTTTTATGAAAATTGTTGAAATAAAAGTTGTTTGCGATATCGATCTCTATAATATTTGTTTATACATGATTTTTTTAAAATGGACCGTAATGGAAAAATTGTAGGAAAAGTGCTAAATTTTTCAGTATTTTCATTTTCAATGAATATCTATAGAAAAATGTTTCGCGGTAGATGTATGTGGACAATGTATATATTTAGTTTATCCTCTAAACATTTATAGAGATGCTGCAATAGGTTGTACAAAATAACCGGAAAAAGCCTGTAATACCTAGATAGGAAAGTCATGTGTTGGACACATCAGATTTTTGGTAAAAACGATGCATATATATGCGCATATTTTGTTATATTTTGATGCATATATTCCGCCCTCTATTTATTAGTTACCTTGTTAATTTACTCAAACATAACTCTACCATTTACGTAACAATTGCAAGTAACTCAAAAAACATTTTGTAAAGTACCTATATAACGAAATAATAAATAATACATATTCAAAAAAATATATTTTTAAATGATTTAAAGTACCCCCTAAATAATAATTTATGCACCCACACCTGAAATTTCCTGATCTTCTCAACCGACGATTTGTCTACAATACTTCGAGTTTCTCTTGTGTTGGACCTAGTTTATACAGCATTTTTATCTTTTAGGATATGTCAAGAAATCAAATAATAAGGGCCGAGGACCTTGAACAACAGGCCAATAATGCAGCATTGGAGGTAGGTGCAGCCATTGACCAGATGGAAATAGAAGACGATATAAGCGTACTCTCAAATCTCAGCGGCGAAGATAGTGATGCAAGTTTGTAAAACCGGGACGAAGAAAGCGATAACTCAGAAAAGAGTACTGAAGATGTACCACTGGATACAATCGATGATACAGTTGATGGTCAAGATCAAAACCAGAAAAATAACGGTGGTGATAATTCAGATAGAAATCAGAGTGACGAATTGACGGATTCTGAAGATAATCCGCAACCAATACCATTTACGGCAAAAGAAGAAATAAGTCAACTTTACCTTACCAATTGAACCATTTGAAACAGTTTCCTGGGTGTTCGATGATTCCTTACTAAGAAAGATTGTGGAGTGGACCCCAACACAAGAGCTCAAACTAATAAAAAAAAGCCCACTCTTGGTAGACATTGGACCTATACGAATGTTAAAGAATTGCAAAAATTCATAGGCCATTGCCCTATTTACATTACTAGAGTAGCGAACATCCTTTAATTGGAAAAACTATGAGCACAAACAGATTTGAAATGATTTTGCGTAACATTTGTTTTCGTGCTCCAGGAGACAACACCAGCAGTAGGATTCACAAAGTTTCCATCTCATATCTTAAAGAATTTTGACAATATTTAGTATCCACTAGAAAACTTGCCGATAGATCAGGCTTGGCTTCTTTGGAGAGGAAGGTTCAAATTTAAACAGTATTTTCCAAACAAAGCTAACAAGTACAGTATCAAATTTTACGAAACTTGTACTCCTGGTGGTTTTGTTTTGGACTTACTGATATATTGCGGACAAGATATTGTAAACAATGAGGTAGTGAAAGAACTTGGAAGAAAATTCTTTCAAAAAGTACACAATTTGTATGGATAATTTCTACTACAGCGTCAAGTTAGCGAGGTACCTTTTAGAGAATAAAACATACATGGTATCCTTTTTCTAACAAAAAAAAAAATATGAAAGAATTATCAGTCAATATACATAAGAAAAAATCCTAGAAATTGAAAACCTTTTTTTGAAGTCTGTCAATAATCCAAAGAATTGCCTCTTTAAATAATGACACGACATTCAGGAACTCCCTATTAATTTGTAATGTCAAACCAGTTGCAAAACATAATAAATTACATATAAAAACCGAATTAACATAATTATATTCCCTATATATTATAAAATGAGTTTCAAATAGTTTATGATAAATTATTGTTCATATAAAAAAGTAATGTTTACTGATTACAGTGTTTTAGATATTATAAACATTCAAAGTATTTGAAAATATTATTTTGTGGTATTTGCACATTTTCTAGTCTTTTTATAGAAAAATAACTGAAATATAAGATAATAAATACACAAGTGTGACATGATAGAGATAACTGTTTTTTGAAAAAATACATAAATAGTGGGGAAAATAATTTTGAATTTTAAAATACACCAAGGCAACACATTTTAGATAAAATAAGTGAAGGAGAAAGTACTCTATTTTGAAATGGAAAAATACTTAATTGTCCCAATAACTGGTTTAAGTCGCAATTTTTAACAAGGCTAATTAAAAATAATTTAAATTTAACACTTTTAAGGATTTAGGTTAACTTCAAAAATATGTTTCTAGACATCAACAACATTTATTAGGTCAAATTTCTTTCCAGAACCCATATTTTTTCAATGATACATGCTCTGGTCATAAAAAAATATTAAGGTATGTAATTGGTAACTAAACGATTGTTATTTGATGCATGTTATCTACTTACTTTAGGAATATATTTATACAAGTGAAAAAACGATATAATTTAGGTAAACAAAACGCACTCACAAAATCTACTGTCATTTTATTGTGGAACCATAATCATTACTAAACTAGCGTATTACAAAACAAGTTCCATGTCTATCTTCAGTCACATACAAAGTGTTTCACAAAATAATGATACAAAACATTACCTTTCTTTAAAGGCATTTCTTTTCTCAATCTTTTTTTAAACAAGCACCTGATAACGTAGCTACTTGAAAAATATACCAAATAACATCGACTACGGTGGCGTAGGTGTCTGCGGCGCCGCATTCATTTGTGAGCCAATTTTGTGGTAAAAGAGACATCGACTTCGAATCCTACAGAAGTGAATTTATTTGCATGGTTCTCTATTAGATTTTATGGATGGCCGTATTAGTAGAAATTTAATTTATGTTGATATGACATCCAGATTATAAAAATCGCCATGCGTTACCGTTTTTGATGAAAGTGGGTGGGGTTTTCCTCGCCTTTAAGTCAAATGGCGCCATAAATCATCTAAGTTGTTCAGTCGGCTTGAGGAGATTGAAATTCACTCGTAAGGGGATGAATTAGGGAGAATATTATTATTATTATTATTATTAACAGATATAGCATAGCATACCTTATAGATTTTTTCCTGAGATCACTTTTAGAAAGAATAGAAAGCTCTTCCAGTTGAAACCGTAAGTTTAACATTAGTAAATTTATTTAAAGCTGTTTTTATTTATATTATTTCTTGTTTGATATGTCTATCTGACCTTATTAATTATGTAGATACCTACTTACTCTATTGAGTGCTTTTGTTAATCATTATAAACAACTTTTTCAGGAGATAATAACATTATTAGTTTATTATCTGTGTGCTTATCATCATGAAATATGAAGAACTGTTATTTATTACTTGGCTTTCAATTATTTCAGCACAAATATTAATGTTATACCTTTTGAGTAATCCTTTTTCTATTTGTATTTTTGTTTATTTTAGTTTTCTATGCCTATAAAATTATATTTATTTAATATTATAGTATTTTTATTTAGAAAATCCTAATAGGAATTGAAATTTTAAGAATAATGATTTTTATGTATTTTTGGGATGGACATAAGGGTGTTATTTGTATTACACATAAAAAAATTAAAACAAAATACTCGAAAAACACGTATCAACAAAAATTCACTCCATAACATCACGAAGCCTTGGATTATACTCGTCTAGGGTACTACTTAGTTTATTATTAAAACAAATAAATAAGATAAATATTTTTCAAAAAATTTTTATTTAAAATATTCTTTAATACGAGATAAACAAAACAAATACAAAATATCAGACATAAATACAAAAAAAAAGTATTAAGAGAATGAAAAAACAATAATACAATATAAATGTTCATCTTACAGAATAAATATTTTTTTAAATTTTACAAATGTGAAAATGTTTAGAAAACTATTTAATTGAGAGAAAAATCTATTCTCTTTCATACAAAACCAAATATACAAATCAAAATCCGAAAAGTCAAGGTTACTACTCTGACTTCAAATCAGCAAACTTTATCGAAATTTCTATCTAGACTGAATTTTTTGGGATCAATTGCTTGACAACAAAACCCTCAATGAAAATGGTATACAGCACTATAGACAGATTTGTTCCTATTAGAAGGTTATCTTCCGGTAATTTTCCTAAATGGTATTCCCCAGAGCCAAGAAAATGCATAATATCCAAAAAAAGCCCACAGACAATATAAAACTACTCATCTACACCAAGATTATATGGAATTTGCTAGACTTAGAGCCTATTCTAAAACTTTGTCGAAACAATGTTATGGTGATTACGTGAGAAATATTGAGCAGATTCTACATAGCAACCTCACAATTTTTGGAACTTTTTAATAGTTTAATTCCTAACACAGTTATTTATAATGGCAGATCTAGTTCTTATTGCACTACTTTGTCAAATATGTTTGCTCAATATTTATCATTTATCAATCTGATTGTAAAATATCTATATCTGAAATTTATAATAAGTTAACTAACTTGAATATTAAGAAAGGTCCTGGATCTGACGGAATTCCACCCAGTTTGCTAAAGGTCTCGCCCATTTTTTTATCTTTCAAAAATCTCTAGATACCAAAAGTCTTCCTTCCTTTCTTTAAAAACGGGGACAAAGGCGATGTTAAAAGCTGCAGGCCTGTAGAGCTCGATTTTTTTTGTGAAGAGCACATTTCGTCATAGCTATGCCACACTCAAAATAGCTAAATAAATGCAACAAGTGCAAATAAGTAACACTACTCTACTGAGTTCAACTTGTATGAGCGGTGATGAGCGGCAAGCGGCTTTGATCAGGTTTAAATCTGTCTGACCACACCTACAAACTCAAATTGGTTTCTGCACAATATGACAAAAAAATCGTGCTCTACCAGTAAATTATCAAATGAATATATTTGTTGAAATAACATTGTATTGACCAGTTACAATGATCTTGAAAAAGTTTCAAATTTAATTGTTGTATATAGACTGAAATAATGTTTCCAGTAGTTCAATAATAAAACTACCTAACATCAGAAAGTTAAGAAAAATTTATAGAAAATCTTTTTTAAAATTAAGAAATATAAAAAACAAAAAAGTTACAATTAAAAATTAGCCACCAAAATGTTTAAAATAATAAACTAAGCAAAATTTTACTGGGTTTTGTCTAAAACTGATTTAAATTAGACAACTCTTCTCTACTCTATTCTACCCTTGTTTGGATAAAACTGTATAAAAAACACAAAAGATACAAACTGAATTGTGCACAACAACAGTCATTTTATTTGTCATATTTTTAATTTCAAATAGTTAAAACTTTCGAATTTGTTAAAAAATAAATTTCTTAATTTTTTATGAATTTAGAATTAAAAAGTTTCCAAAATACAATATCAGATTTAACTCTTTATCTATGCCATACCATTCTAGAGAAAGAAGCTTCATTTATAATGCAGTAATTATTTTTAATCATTACAAAACTTGTTTTTTTGAATAGTTTTCATATCATTTAAAAAAGAAATTTTGAAACCTCTCCTTCATAATAAATTAATATAATCTACGTTATTTCACTTCATGTACTACTATATTTTTTTCTTTTTTATTTTGATAATATACCCCTTATTTGTTTTGTAAACTGAGAGATAAAGAATATTTTTTAGTCAATCTACGCCTTCCCAAGATAAATGCTACGTCTTACCAACAGAAATAGCAATTTTGGATAAAACAGTTTTTAAATTAGATTCATTCAGTTTTTTTTTTGTACAAGTTTATTACAGTTTGTTTTTCTGTCAAAGATAACTGACCTAAATTCGATTGTTTACGTCTTTTTGGAAGCAAAATATTTACAGAACTGGTGCTTGGCATATCAATATCCATTTTAATGAAAAAAATATGAAAAGCAATACACAATTGCCTAAGTAGTTAGTCCTTGAAAAGATTTGATTTATTGGATTAACAATAATGAAAAGAAAGCACACAAAAAAACAATAAAATTGTCTAGTTAATCCTGAAAAGAACAAATTTATTTTATTTTGGATTAATAATAGATAATTAGAAGGAATAAAACAGAAAAAAAGCAGTGATATTTTATTGACCACGATGTGTTAAACCATTGACAGTAACTGTCATTATTAGCCAATTTAGGTCTTCATGAACTTGACTATCAAATAACCAATACGTTTACGTTTAGACATAGAAAATTCAAATCGCTCCTCCTAGTTTAAAAACAGTATTATAGTTCATTGCACAATTGAAGCTCTTGGTGTAAAAAGGATGCAAGCCACAATTTGTCATGAAGTGACTGTTTTACCTCAAAACATCTATTTATAAGGATACTTTTATTTATTTATTTACAAATAAATTTACAATGAGAAATTATTCTTAAAATATGCACCTAGATGCAGAAACATCTGTATGTGCAATAGATATAGATTAAAACTACATAAAATTAACAATACCTGTTTGCACCGAATTAGTTTTAATTTTAATACATGCTGCGCCATCTCTCACTATGACTATCAAGTTCCGACTCCGCGAGTACCGTGAGGGATGTGACGATATGGGGTGCGAAGTGCGACCAAGAAAAGAGTCGAGAAACTTATCTCGAACGCGACATCCCGGTGCCAGTCTGCACCACTTTATTATTTTTAATAAATCTATAGTTCAAAGTAATTTCTAGTGTTTAATTTAGAAGGGATCAAAATCCCGAAAATTCGAAAAATAGATTCGCTTTTCATCGAATCAACAATACCTATAAACTAAACATTTGATGATTAAAAGGACATAAATATATAAGACTAGGTATTTATAACAAATTTAAGAGGTATAAATATTTATCAAATATAAATTTTCTGATCGCTTTAGAAAAGGGTTTTATGTTTTTTATTTGTCTGATATTTTCACTTAAAGAGTTGTATACTTTTGGCCCAATTGAAGAAATTAATCTTTTATTTCCATCATATTTAAAAAATGGTACATTTAGCCTTCTTCTCTTTTGTTTTCAGGTCATATAAGAGTGGTTTACAAAATTTTTATTTTTCAGTTTGAAATAGAATATACAGCTAAAGTGAAAGTATAGTGATCTTACGTTTGGAGTGGATTCGTTGTATAAGAGGGTTGTTGAAAACAAACGACTTTTATGATTTATTATCTTTAAGATATAATTTTGAATGATACTTAAAGGATGTAGGGCATTGTCATATAAACCACCCCATATCTAATTAAGGATTCAATGAGAGCAATATATATCAAGTGTAATAACTTTTTATTTAGAATTTTACGAATTAAATAAAATCTATATACATAAAATTGTTTGTCCTGACTGACTGACCTATCAGCGTACAGCCAAAACTACTGAGCCTAGAAAGCTGATATTTTGAACATAGGTTTATTTTATAACGTAAGCATCCGCTAAGAAAGGATTTTTCAAAATTTTAACTTTAAAGGGGGGAAATTGGAGGAAATGGGGGGAGGGAGCATTTAATGAAACTCTTGGTTCTTTAAAGTTAGAAACATGAAAATTTAATTTACAACTACTTAGCATAAATAAATAATGACGTGTTTTAGGGTTTTTCGATTTTCACATTTTAAGGGGCGAAAACGGGGGGTGAAAGTTTGTATGGGACTACTGTTTTTTTGTTCTCTTTGAAGTTAGAAACATGAAAATTGGAATTGCAGCTACTGACTACAAATTATTAATGACGTGTTTCAGGGTTTTTGGATTTTCACATTTTAAGGAGGGGAAATGGGGGGTGAAAATTTATTTGGGAGTATCTATGTTTTTGGTTCTATTTAAAGTTAGAAACATGAAATTTGGAATTGCAGCTAATAAATACAAATTAATATTGACGTGTTTTAGGGTTTTTAGATTTTCACATTTTAAAGGAGGGGAAATAGGGGTGAAAGTTTATTTGGAGATATCGATTTTTTTTTAAAGATAGGAACTTGAAAATTGGAATTGTAGGTTCTCCTCATAAATAAATAATGAAGTGTGTCAGGATTTTTGCATTTTAACATTTTAAGGGGGGAAATGGGGGTGAAAATTTGTTTAATAGTATGTATATATTTTTTTGTTATTTAAAGTTTGAAACATAAAAATTTGAATTAAAGCTACTGATTAAAAATCAAAAATGATGTTTCATGGTTTTTGGATTTTCACATTTTAAGGGGGGAAAACGGGGGTAAAAATTTGTATAGAAGTATACATTTTTTGAACGTTGGAACTTGAAAATTATAATTGTAGCATAAATAAATAATGGCGTGCTCTGTGGTTAGATTTTTGTATGGTAGTATCATAAAAATAAACTAAAATTAAAAAAAAATGATCATTAAAAATTAATAAAACTAATTAAAAATGAATAAAAATTAATAAAACTAAATGAATAGAAATGAATAAAAATGATTAAAAAATTTTTTTTGTCGCCATGAACAATATTTTCCGAGGGGTCTTTCACTCTGCAAGAAAACGTACATGTATTGCCAAATTGTGGAATTACTTCAATAATTCCGAGTAATTCTCTGTAATACCAGGTAATACCAAAGTAATACCAAGTAATACCAGGTAATGCCAAAGTAATACCAGGTAATACCAAGTAATACCAGGTAATACCAAAGTAATACCACAAATTCCGAAGTAATACCTGGTAATTCCAAAGTAATACTAGATAATAGCAAATAATATTAGATGATTCCAAGTAATGCGTGGTAATGTCAAGATAAGTACTGCTAGGTAACTGTCGAGCTACCTTTTTAGATTTAGTTTAATGTTAACTTTAATAAAAACCTTAGGTAATAACATTTCCTAAAAAGAAAAAACAATACAATACAAAAATTCTTTATTTTGGGAATATTCATTTTTTTTTCATCATTTTATATTTTTTAATAATTGCACTCCTTTGGTGCCTTTTAATATCAAATGGACCCATGCCGTCTAAAGATATGGGTCCGTAAAATACAAATTTTTTTTGTATTGTTCGAATTTCTTCGTTTTTTGGCCATATAAATTGGTCCAATTCCGACTTCAAAAATTTTATGCAACATTCTGTTGCTGAGCAGTCTAGTACTCTGCCAATGTACCAGGCTTCATCATAAAAAACTGCGTAGTATTGTTCCTTAATAATTTTAACATCTTCCTCGTTCTCACTCTCTTTTTCTTCAAATATTTCTAGTTCGCTTTCACTAGAATACTCTACAGTCTCATCATCGGAACTCGAACTACTTGAAGACAGATTAATTTTTCTAGGTTTCTTAAACTTGTTTGATGGGACACGACTCTTTGGCGTATTTTGAATTTTCATTCCTCTTACTCTTAAAAGTCTATCACTAGAAAGTCTTCCCTCTTTATCAGAAAATAGCCAGCATAATGTTGATTTTCTGAGTGTAATTACTTTATCATTCACTCTAACTTTTAAGCAATATTTGGGTAATTTTTCTCCTGTTTTTGTATAATCTTTAAGATTTTTTTATTTTTAATGGTAACTCCTCAGGTAACTCTTTGATTTCAGTTTGGACATCCTCCCATTCATCCCCAGACACTTCAAAAATCTCATCTTCTACTTCTTTGGATATTTCTGTTTCATCTTCTGATTCTTTATCTCTTATTTCGTCAGTTAATCTTTCGCTTATCTCCGGCAATAAAACATTCAAGTCATTTTTTAATAGCTTAATACCCAAAGCAGATGCATCAACAAATGCATTTCGTTTAGCTTCTTCAATAATACACTTGATATTTTCGGAAGTGGGCATCACAATATTGGTCGTATTATTATTTGTACCCATTTTCTTGTGAGTTTCTCGAGGAAAAATAAAGTTTTCTGAAACAAAAAAGAAAACAAATTATGTATTCAAAGTAATATTACAGCGCTTTTTACCTTCATCGTGCATGATATCATTAATGATTTGAACTCTGTTTACTCTTCTTAAAATCTCTGACATGTCAAAATTAACAATTGTAGAGTATGTTGATGTCATAGATCTCAGTTGCCTAAAAATTTGGGCATTTTTCTTTGTTTCGTAGGGGAATCAGGAATTATATTCACTTATTTCCCAAATTATAAATTACAATGACAGTTGACACTTGGCAATTGACAATTATATACATATGTATAAAGATTGCTTAAAGCGGTATTGCTCGCGGCCATTTTCGCTCACAAGTACCATAAAGTGATTGGAGAGTTTGTTCATTGAAAATCAGTTTAGCACATCCAAAAAATACGACAGATTAGAGGTGCCTACCAGCAGTACCAGCGCACAATGCAACCCGATTTAAGCAATCTATATAAAATGTATATCATTGACCCTGTCAATTACATTGACGAGTGTGAACTGTCGTTGGAATGCCTAATTCTAACGACAGTTGACACTCAGCGATGTAATTGACAATGGTATAAATAGTTATATAGATTGTCTCTTTTCTTTCTCCACTCCACCCTACACCCCACCACTCCACCCCACCACTCCACCCTACCCCCCACTTTACTCCCAATTTGCATCTGCCCCACTCTACCCCACTATCCCACTCTACCCCACTATCCCACTTTATCCCACTCTACCGCAGTTTATCCCACTCTACCGCAGTTTATCCCACTCTACCACAGTTTATCCCACTCTACCACACTTTACTCCCAGTCTGCCTCCGCCCCACTTTATCCCACTCTACCCCACTTTACTCCCAGTCTGCGTCCGCCCCACTTTATCCCACTCTACCCCACTTTACTCTCAGTCTGCCTCCGCCCCACTTTATCCCCCTCTACCTCACTAGACCCCAATCTACCTTTACCTCCCACTTTACCCAACTCTACCTCATCCACTCTACCCGATTTCATGAAACGTGTTGAAATTTTTTATTTAAAAAGCAAAATTCTAGCTTTTTATAATAGCAAGTTAAAATCTCAATTGACCAATCAATCTCAAATTAAAATGTATTTACTTACCTGAAACATAAATTTTTGCAAAAACCACTTTCTAACAACTGCACTGTACGAAAGACCAACATTAAATGATTTAAGTTAGGCTATGAACGTAAACAATCGAGGTTCAAGCGCATGCGTTCAAAGTAATGCCAACGTAATTCCATGTAATACCTTGGTAATACCAGTAATGCCGTCGTAATGCCAAGTAATACCGAGTAATTCCACCGTAATGCCAAGTAATACCACGTAATTCCGTCGTAATGCCAAGTAATACCGCATAAAACGTACATGTATTGCCAAGAGTGAAAGACCCCTCGATATTTTCATAGTTCCGCTAAAAAAAAAAATTGTTTTATTTTTTTGGCCCAGTCTAATAAAGGTGTTTCAACTCCCTGAAAAAACATACCAAAACCCGGCGTACTTAGGCAAAAATCCGCTAGGTTCGCTAGTGTCGTTACGGCGGAAAATTGCGGCAATCTTTTTGTCTGTCTGAAGAAGTGCAATCATAAAAATATTCTTCTATGGTAAAAATTCGAGTTTACTTGAAATGAAAAATGACAAAACTATCAGAAGAAGTAAAGATGAAAAAATTAATGGTCAACAAATAAGTTTATTGTTATTGATGGTTGCTTATAAGTGTTTTTTTTTAAACAAGCTACACTGATGTGTGCGTTTATACGATCAAAAAAAGTGTTCAAGATTTAATAAATATGCTCCAATTAAGTTACAAGTTGCTGCTAAATAAGTGAAATGGGGGTGTTTATAAAAACAACTGATTTTGTTTTGTGTTCAAATATTAACTTTGGCTTTGGCAAAAACAGCAATACAGTGGGTTACTGATTATAAAATGAAGAAGTGGACCTTAACTATGGTACTCAGATTGAAGCTTATTATTTTTAAAGTGAGTTTTGTGATTTTCATTGCACAGATTAAAGATATTCAATAAACATTTAGTTTATTACCTACTATAATCAAATCCATACATAGTGATTGGAATCACAATCATTTCTGTGAAATAGCATTATACCAGAATAATGAAGTCTCACTGGAGTATATGTTTCCAAAGATCAGTAAGTACCTACATCAATTATTATTTTTATTAATATCAGTAATAATATACATCTCACAGAATAACAAGGTTGTAACTGCACTTTTTGGAAAAAATGAGATTGGTAGAATGTATTAATTTGTTTTTGTGACCAATACATTCATCTGTTAATTATCAATGTTACTATATGTTGTGTTATCGAAGCACTAAAGTTATTCACATGGTTCTATCTGCATGTACATAGAACTTGTACAGTTTTTAGCAAGTGTCAATATAGTAGTTAGATCTTCATTATTCCCCAATCCCTAGCGAATGTAGTCTCCATCCTCCACAATTATATTAAAATTAAGGGCCAGGTTTTTACCTCTGAATAAAGTTGAAAGTAACTACTAGCTAATTAGGCTATAGATTGTACTTACACGTAATATCAATTTATAGATATAGTTTATAGATTGAAAAAAATTGTTTATTTTTAAATAATATGAGCTTCATAGGACTTCGGTTCTCAGCTCTTGTCAATGAATAATAATAATAACTTTACTAGAGGTGAAAAAATCTGCCATTAAAAGAACAATGAGCTTCAGGGCATAAAATGTATTAAATATAATGGGTGTTTTTTTATTATTTAACTTTTTGTTTTTAATCAGTTTTGATTGAATATTATAAAAACATTGGTATATGATCCCTAGGAAGATTTATAATATAGAACAATATTTAAAAATTCTGAATTAACAAAAGTATGTATACAAAACCATTATTTTCTCTTATAAGTGTTTTCTCCCTTACTGAAACTAAATACTAGAAACAAAGTTTTAACTGGAAGTTACTACTATGCTTTATCAAATATTCTAAAAAATGTAAGTGGTTCTTTCTGCATTTTTTAGCACATAGGATTTTCTCTTAAATTAGAATTAGAAACACAATGAAAATCAAACAAGGTATTGGCTATACAAACTTCAACTATGATTTCCAAAAAATAACTGCCTTTCTAGATACAATCTTGTTATTCTAATGTGACAGATGTAGAAGATTTATACAAATGTGAAAAACGTTTTACAAAAACAATATTCTTGATAAAAAGTTCTGCAATGCTAGATGAAATTTTTAATTAGGCATCAAATTTGTAAAATGTTAGATGGTATGTAGGTATCTAGGGAAAATAAAAAATATAAGTATAATGAAGAGTAAGAAATTTTAAATTTTAATATACCTAGAACAAAATATTTAGTAATTAAAAATTTTGATAGGAATTAAAAATTATGCTCGAGTTTAAATGTTGCACTTGTTTTTAAGTGGTTTTGATTTACTTTAGATCTATTCCAACAATGCTCAGAAATGAGTTATTGACATCAGGATTCTGCACTGTAGATTATTGAGACCGCAAAATTGTGTATTACCCAGTGATTTGTTTCTGATCGTAGTTGGAACAAACCTTTTATTCAATTAATAATCGAACTAGTTGTGTGTATTTGAAATTTTTTAAATTTTACAAATCTGGAGCTTGAGTTTTTTTTTTTTTTTAGTTTCTTGTTCATTTAATAAAGATGCTTTTTTGTATACGGGGTGATAATTTTTAAGCAGAGGTGTGCAGCACCCACAAGATAAGTGCCAGAATTAAAGCAAATGGGTAATCTAGAAATATAGAGTGGGTTCCCTCCACAAGATTTTCAAGAACTTGTAAATACAATGTATTAATGAATTATTGCCATTATCAAAGTTAAAGGTGATGAAACACTGGTGAAAATTTGTAAATATTTAACCCTTTCAGTGTATTTGCCCCTCCAGAGGGGCACTGTCTTAATTAACCCTGAAGTATACATATGTTAATTTTGGTAGAAATTTTTTCTTTTTGGTTTATTTACTTTATTTGCATTAATTTTAAGGATTAATATTATAAAAAATATCAGTCACTAAAAATTTGAGAAGTAAGCTAATTGAAATGTAACAGGGCTCCTATAGTTTTATTTAAAAAGTAAACCTTGTCATTAATTAAATATAAATGATTATTATATTATATTATTGAAATATATAATGTAAAACAAATTTTTGTAGTTTTTCTGAAATCGGGAGTGTTGTCAGGTTTGTTACTGTCTGCTGCTAACTGTGATGAATACAACTAAAATAATAAACCTACTTATTGAGTATATTAATATGAATTGTACTACTTATTTTTTCATTACTGCTATTATCTAATAGAACATTTTCTATGCTTTTATCTAATATATCATTTTCCACCAATAAATATAAAGAAATAATTAGTAAAATTATAAAATGAATTCTAATTAAATAATGAACTATATTAATTTAAATTTATTAATATAAGAAATGAATAAATTAAGTTTGTAAAAGTGTAATAATGGGAAATGTGTAAATTGTATTTATTTCTAATTTTAAATAATTTTGTGTGTATTGTTAATTTTCTTTCTAATGTAAAATTAATAAATTATTAATTTTAACAAAAATTTAATAAGATGTTTTATTTGTGTTAGAATCCGAATACAATAAGAAGAACACTGCTGTGTCATAATAATTACTTTGAATTTCAAATACATAGTATCTATAACTTAACAATAAATAAATATTAAGTTGTTACTTAGGTATAAAAAAATATTTCCTATATTCCTAAAAGATTAACACTTGACCCCCCAGTGGATAACTTCAGTAAGCAATACTTTCCACATTCTCGTCTCCTTTGAGAAGTAGTCCCATCCTAAGTAATGAAAGCAGGAACAGCATTTTTTAGGTATTTTTTTTATATTTGCGCTGCACATTAAATAATGGTAATCTTGTAACTGAAGGGTCTGGAAATGCACCTATCTGCACCATTCTTGTTCTGGCTAGTTCTGATAGTTGGAATCATAACATATAGTTGCAAGTTTATATTTAATTATTTGGAACCGGGGAATAAGCAATAACTTTTACTTTTAATCATCTATTTACCAATTTTTACATCAATTAAAAATCCCATAAAAATAAAAAAAATTCTGAAGATTTTCAAGTAATATGATCATTATTTTTAATGTCAATAATACCTTTCAATAGTAATATTTAGAAAATTCAAATTTGTGTCAAATTCTAGACTTCAGTGCAGAGTGGTGTAAATATGTCCATTTCTAGACCCATCAACTACAAGATTACCATACATTGAATATATCTAGTCTTATATGCTCTAAGAACTTGACTATCAAATAACCAATCAGAAGCTAACATATAGACACAGAAAATTCAAATCGCTCCTCCTAGTTTAAAAACAGTTTAGTTCATTGCACCATTGTAATTAATAAATGTATTTAGCAGAAATAAACTTTTATTATTATTAATATAGATCGAACATGCCACTAGCCTCTATAATGAAATCATTTTTTATAAGGGTTACACTATTGAAGGAGAAATTTCACAACTCTCTACCTAGCAGTGAATTCACACTAAAATGTTTATTGAGCAACTTTACAAATATTGTGCAAAATTCCTATGCAGGGTACCTACTCAAGGCCACTGAACTGTGAGTCACACAATTCTTATTAAAACCTATGCATCACAAATTCACAAATCGACAAACTAATTCACAATCACAACATTGACTATTTAATATTTGGAGTTCAGCCCTGATCGACTTTGATAAGAATGACAGAACACTACAATGTCATCAAAAGTAGGAATAAGCAATGTTTTACTCACCAATAGTTGGTATAGTTGTTACAATTTCTCCTAATTTTAGTTTATATAAAATTGTGGTTTTACCAGCAGCATCTAAACCTACCATCAATATCCTCATTTCCTTTTTGCCAAAGAGGCCTTTAAATAAATTCGCAAACACATTACCCATTGTGATTGCTTATGATATAAACCTGAAAAAAAATACAAACCGTTAATTTATATTCTACTATTTATGCTGTATTCGTCGTTGTGGGTTTTCTAAATATAGAACAAAGACCAAATTGCAAAAATAGGGTTAAAAGTCCTTACGAAAATTGACATATTGATTTAAAATTTTCTCAAAACTCCCACACTTCTAAATTAAAATAAATAAATTAAACCTCGCAACAAAAGGATCCAAAATGAACGTTAATTTAATCAATTTCTTTCTTCAATTCAGTAATTACGTACACAATGAGATGAAGCCGATTTTTTGACTTGTTGTCACTTTATACTAAACCCCAACTTGCAGCTTATCGTAACGAAAACGGCGATTAGGGCGCAAACTACACCACAATGCTTTTACACAATATAACTACATAAAGTTCGGATATTATGGCTTGTTTTGAGACGTACCTTTTGAAAAAAAACACCTTATACTTTTGAAAAACGCTAACACATTCACCCGTCCTCCCAAAAAATTATCTGATGTCAATATGGCGGACTAAGAAGAGAATCGCACTTCATGCCACGTCTTGAGAACCAGCGTGTCGTATTGGCCGGCGCATGACACGTGACCTTTAGTCATCGTTCTCTAACCTGAAAACATGGCACGTTTTAAACATTAATGAAAAAAATACAATCTAGTTTTCGAAGTATTTATTAAAAATGCCATATCCGAACTCTCCTTTCGTAGAAAATTTTAATTCCAAACTGATTAACAGCTTATTAGTAGAAAAAAGTGAAAACAAAAAAACGGTAAGTAGAGCGAATTATATTTTGTCTGAATTTGCGGTTGGTAGTACCGAATTATTAAACGGTATTTTTTTCAGATTTCAAACGATGATTTAAATAAAATTCTTAAATGGCTGTGCTCATCGCCTAAATTAACATCAATACGAGTAAATACCCTAAAGGCAGACGTAGAAAAAGCTCTACAAACAATTAAATCCCATTTTGCAACATCGCAGCCACTAAAAATGTTCGTTCATCCTTGTCTTTCTAATACTATACTGATTGAAAGCGAAGATATTAGCAAGAAAACTTTTCCAAAATTTGAAAAAGAAATAATAGTAGACACGGAATGTGGTTGTGCGGTACTTAGAGGTGCACATATTTTTGCACCTGGTGTTTTAGGAATGGTTTCAGGTAAAAAATACATTTCAGATTTAAAATTTTACATTTATATTCAGTACCAGTGGTACCATTTTACACTACTAGTCAATGCTGCCATCTACATGATACCCACGAATATTTAAGTGTCAAACTTTGCCAGGGTTGTCGCTTTAAAATTGTTATTAATTCTATTATTTGCCAATAGATGTCAGGATATGTATTAAATAATCATTTTTTAAAATCTGCAGTGGGATTCTCATCTTTAATTCGGTACGTGTTGAGAAGCTTCTATCTTCGTTTGACAGAATGGGATTCTTATGTAATGTCTCTCTCTATTCAACACATGACGTGTTGAGTTTACACATAAGAATCCCTGTCATCTATTAATTTATTTGTATTTCAAGGTTGCCAAGTCGATGATAATGTCAGCATTTACGCCGATATTGCAAAAAAGTGTAAAAAAGGTTTGCAAAAAGTGTACGAGGGGCAAAAATTGTTCATTGGAAATGGTAGAGTTAAGATGCAACGTCATCAATTGTTTGGCAAAAATATTACGTCGAGGTAAGTTAACACGTTAGCTGCGTAGGAGGTTTTATATTGTTACAATTTGATTATTTTTTGATTATCTATCCAGTGGCGTTGCAGTAGAAATTATGGAAACAATTTCAGGATGTTTGGCTATAAGCGATAATGTTTTATCGTTGGGACATGGTTTGCTTCAAAATTTGCCTTCGATATTATGTGTTCAGGCATTAACGCCACTGCCCGGTGATGTTGTATTGGATATGTGTGCATCTCCTGGAAATAAGACCACGCATATAGCAGAATTAATGAAAAACGAAGTAAACTAATCTAAAAATAAGTACCTATCACATTCCAATAAATATGTTTCATGTTTTTTAGGGAACTTTAATTGCGATAGACAAGACTCCAAGAAAAGTAAATCAATTAAAAATTCGTTGCAAAGATTTTGAATCCGAGGTTTTTGCTTTTCAAGCAGATTCCACGTCGATAGTAGAAAAAGAAAACCATTTGAACTCCAGAAACGTAACTGACGGTCCACCGTTTTTGGCCGAAACGTTCGACAAAGTATTACTCGACGCGCCCTGTAGCGTGTTGGGCAAGCGACCGCAGTTGGCCAATAGAATGTCGGAAAACGAAATAAAGTCGTATGTCCCTTTGCAGAGAAAACTGTTAGAAGCGGTAAGTGTTTAAATGAGTCTTATAGCGTTTTTGATTCCAATGCTTAGCTTTGAGAGCATAGAAAAGGTGGGAGATATGTCGATATCAGTTACTTTTCACTCTAAAAAGTAACCGGTATCGATATATCGCTCGTCTTTTATGTACACTCCCCGCAGAAAGGGCAGTGGAATCGAAAACTCTATAAGACATTTTTAAAATATATAAATTTATTATTTATTGTATTTTTAGGCAGTAGATCTGCTGAAACCTGGAGGAAAAATGGTTTACAGCACTTGTACCATAACCTTGGCAGAAAACGAAGGATTGGTAGCGTGGGCGTTACGGAAATTTCCTAATCTCAAGTTAGTTAAGCCTGATTTAAGTTTAGGAGGACGAGGTTGGACAGGAAGTTCTTTGACAGATGAGGAATTAAATATGGTGCAAAGATTTGGACCGGATGATGAAGTAGATTCGGTTGGGTTTTTCTTTGCGTGTTTTTTAAAAAAAATCTGATGGGTATTTTATTTTACACATTTTTGGATTTATTATTTTTCATTTTATATAATAAAAATTGCTATATTAAGGTTGTTTCTTTTTATAAAATCATTAACATTTCTTTTCTTCTTTAATTATGATTCTCTAGAAAAAAATATCTCAGTGGCGTAACCAGAAATTTCTCATGGGAGGGGTTTCTGAGTACTATGGGGGGTCCATCAACAAAGTGAAATATTTCCGATAAGTTTGTTAAAAAAGTGAATAAAAACAAACAGTTAGGTAATAGCGATCAACGCCAATACAATGGCAGAACCCCCCTCCATGGGGGGTTCGGCCCCCAAAACCCCCCATGTCTGCGCCACTGAGTGATTTGTAGGTAAATATATATTTATGTAAAATTCTTAAGAGGTACAAGTAACAATAATATGGGCGCAAATGCATGGGTGCAGGGAATAGGTTGCACCCATATTGTCCCAAAGATCGGCATTTTGCATTTTGGGGTATACGGGGGTACCCTGTGATTGCAAGTAGAGGCCATATTTATAAAATAAAAGAAACTTAGTAGTAGTTGCAATAGTAATATTGCTATACTTACTGCAGCAGGTACTATAACTATAAGACTGGTTTTATACTATTTGTTTGGTGAAGCCATTAAAATAGAATATAAAAGAAGATGCTATGACGATACTAGAAGGTTTATTCCAATAACGATCGGTAACCAGTCATTGACACCAAGATTAGGCGCAGTATGAATTTGGCGGTCTAAATAATCTACTGCGCAGAATCCTGGTGTCAATCAATGGTTTCGGATTGTTGTTAGAACAAACCTAAAGTGTACGCACCTTTGCATTATTACACTTTACGTCATATGTCAAATTAAAGCTAGCTGAGCTAGCAGTTTTGGTGAGAATAAATGCCATGTTTTTTTAAATAGCTTCATTTAAATGATATAAAATTATGGACTTCAAATAAATCAAAGTACCACTTGTGTCGCTATTTTCATTATACTATTCCGTCACTCGAAGTGCGCCCATTTGTCATATCGCAAAATACCCAGACAACACACCAAATCACAGAGATATCCACAGAATATCTTTTGTGGATATCCATTATATCCACAGAATATCAGAAATATCCCGTAGATCTAATATGGATATCCAAATGTCCGTCTATATCCAGAATATAGACGATATCCTATGGATATCCAGCAAAATATCTAATGGGTATCTTCCAGACAATACAAGAAATCCCAGAGATATCCACAGAATATATTTTGTGGATATCCAATATATCCAGTGGATCTAATATGAATATCCAAATGTCCGTCTATATTCCAGGATATAGAAGAGATTCGGATATTCAGCAAAATATTTTATGGGTATCTTTTAGTAGAGATTCATAAGTAACCAATGATTATTGAATAACGTCAAAAGAAAATAGCAGAGATAAAAAATATTTTCAACACTCAAAATATTTTCAACACTCTGCCTTTGATTTTGCCCACTCCAGTCTCTAATGGAGTCTGATTGTGATACCAATTTCGATCGAACTCAATTACGGCGGGTTGAGCATGAGTAGGTATTCAACGAGCGAAAGTGGTATCGCCATCTATACTTAGTAAGCAAAATCAAAAATTACATCTAGTGGATATCCACCATGGTTTGCGTTCACGCCTAGACTTTGATATATTTAGTGGATGTCCATGGGATATTGAATACACCCTAAAAAAAATCATTTTAAATATCGGAACGGTACTATTTAGCCACAATGGCGTAATTTTTTAATAATTTGCTATATAATTACTATTATTTATGGACATTTCCATGTTAATAAATTACATCTCATGGATATAAAACAGATACCACACATTCAGTGGATATTGGGATGTCCAGTAGATATCCAAAGGATTTGGTGTGCTGTCTCGGTAGTGTATATATGTCGTCTCTCTCTCGATGGGTGAAACGCCAGTTTAACTTACACTTGACTAATATATGTTTATTGTTATTATAATACATTTTGCGCCTATTGCTATTGTAAACACCTTATTAACACCATTCACCCCCACTGAAAAAATCAAAACCGCCGCCCCTGGGTTGTACATATTAACTTCTTTTATTTATTTTCTAATTTATTATTCCATCTATTTTTTAAAATGATAAATAATTCTAAACTGAAATATGACAAAGACTAAAATAAAGAAAAAAATCTCAAAACCATATGTCATAAAATATACGCACGACCGCTTTCCTCCAGAAAAACTACTCCTTTGGATCATACCACAACTATAATTGTTTTATACAAAAAAACACCTGCTAGCAGATATTATATTAGTTATTTATGAAACCAGTTACGACAAAATGCCTTATTTTATGTAACGGGTGAATATTTGCAGGACTAGGAAAGCGAGGTCCCGCAACACGAACAAGTTACATAAAACGACATTTCGTAACGTGTTACATACAATATTTTTTTTTTAATTTTGACTAAATTATATTTATAAAAATGTGTTTCGGTAAGAAATTATTGGCATCTAGGCAACCAATGTTATTACTTTCTTCTATTGTTAGTTGCATATACATTATTTTATTGAAAAATAGAACAATAATAATTATTTATTCTCAATGACTTGTAGTGTGTTTATATGGCTTATAAAGTTATTTAGTTTTCAAAAACGTGGGCTATTTTATCGTGTATTGTGTTTTAATAATTTTGTGTTAATTTAGACTGGAAAATAAGGAGCAAAACATCATTATTACTAGGTTTCAAGTTTAACCAAATTCTATTTTTATAAGTCAACCGGCCTTCTTTGATATAAACTTTTATTATTAATGTATATTGTTTATTTTAAAACGTAAAAAAGGTTTATTTTTATTTATTTTTCTTTTCGCAACTGGTGACATAATCAATTATTTATACATCAGGGACTAAAACATACATTTTACTTCCTCATTTTAGGGACTGAAGTGCCACTTTTACTCCCTTGGGACTAAAATATTTTAGTCCCGCAAATAATAATACCAGTAGAAACCATATCAAACTACTTTATTCGGGAGGTAATATAATAAGACCTCTTTTATAAGCAAATAAATTTATTGATTTTCCTGAAAATAGTTTTGTCTGAAACTTTGCATAAATTTTTATTTACTAATAGTACAATTATTAAAAATAATTAATTACTGTAAAACGTCAAAATAATCAATTTCAATTTGATATTTAGTGTAGTGTATACCTACTTGATTTACGTATATTGTGTTGCCTATATTCAAGGAACTGTCAACGAGGACATTAGTTTTTGTTTAATTTTTCTTTTTTTTTTTTTCAATAAATGTTCATAAACATTAAGTAATCCATTAAATAATCGTTATAAAATAATATCGACTGTTTCTTTTCACATAATTATCGTGTACATTTCCAAGTTTTAGTCCCTTGGTATATAATATACCATTTCGAAACCAGTTTGATAATGTTCAACATTAAAGTAGAGTTAAATCATTTAGACACTTGCTGCGATTACAAAAACGTCACTTTATATGTCATTAGAAAAATTAATTAATCAAAGTTCGAGTGTTGAATTTTTTTCTAACTCTGCTATTTTTCTTTGGATATAATTCAATGCCTTATGTGGTATTAGCCAATGGCGTAGTTATTTTCCGGGGAGACACTTGGCTTAGATATTTTGTTTTTTTTTTCCACCAAGTAAATACTTTCACATGTTCTGCAAGTATAATGGACCAACATTTTTGGAATAATTACAAGCTATGCACATACTATTTACCACGTAAGATAATCCTTTATATGGCACATTCTTTGTGTTCAATCTCTCTTTAGTTAGAATATTATTTCTCAATTTTTTATATAAAAAATATTATGTATTCTTTTCTACAAGCCGGGTAAACTCTGTATTTTTTTATAAATTTTGTCCTTACTAGGCCTCCTAAGTAATCCAGGATAGTTATATAGCATATAGGTACGAATTTAAAAAAAATTCA
>OV651821.1:9254928-9274928 GCA_927349885.1 Psylliodes chrysocephalus
TCTCAACAAAACTAGCTGACCAAAGACTGTCTATCAGACAGTCGAAAACTTGTGCTTTGTCTTTTTTGTCACTAGATCTCAATTTAGTATCCCTGCAAGTTAGTGTAAAAGGAAAATGCATTACCCCTGTGCCTTCACATGATTGATGGCTAGCTTATAATGGTAGTGCATCAAGCTAGTACATCAAACTTTCATCCGTATGGTTATGGAGATTATTTGAATCATATCATCAGATACCTAATGTAATATCTTTTGCTCTACCATCCGTTTATAATCCCATGTACACTTAAAGGTTTATCTATACGAAAGACTAGAATGCATGACACCTAACAAAATGGTCTAAAAAATTTGAAAGCGTAAGCCACTTTCCGTGACTTGGGAATGAAGACCACTCTTGTGGAACAAATCACAGAGCAAATCTGTGGTGGTGGCTCTGAATAGTTTACAGAATCATCCCTTTGTAAAAGCCTTCGAGTCCCCACTGGTTGATCTTAAGGTTTTCATTAAAGACTTGCTAGTAGCTATTGGTTTGGTGAACTGGAACCTTTCATGAAGGGTGCTGCTATCTGCAAAGCTACAGATAGCGTAAACAGAGGCTGAAAGATCGTTAATATGTACACACAACGCAGACATTTTAATTTTGACAGCTTATTTTGAAAATTACAAGTTGGCTTAGGGTATTAAAACCACAGCGAGTTGGCCCAGCTGTTTATAATAAAGTCAAATCAGCTTACGGAATTTATATCAGAGCGTTTTGCAGATTGATTTGTGAGCTACAAAGTTTAGAATAAACATTAATTTTATACACATTCTTATTGATTATTGGATAAAAACTCAATGTTGGCATTGTAGTTTAGCAGAAACCTCCTAACTTCCAATTGACCTAATTATAAAAATAACCCCTTGATGATGTTGAAGGCTTTCTGCTACAATTAAAATAAATATTAATTGAATAAAATAAAGTTAGTAGGAACAAGTTTTTGTAAAATTAAAAAAATAATTTTTTATCAACCCTGAATTGATGGGTCTAATTTAGTATAGATTATTTTAAACTGATTTAAAACCGCAGCATGTACCTGGAGGATACGCAATGATCTATTGAGATATAAATGCGGTAGAGTCGATACTACAACTTTTCTTAGATTTTACTTAAATGGGTTTTCTATTAAAAATGGAGGAACCACGCAGTATTCAAATAAATGCTATACAGGCCTTGTAACTCCAAGACAGTTATCTTTCTTCATTTCTCACTATTCTTAGCTTTCTGTTTCCAATTTCGTATTTTCAGAATTACCTACATCAGACATCACACTTTCTAACCATCTTTTCATAGGCAGTACTCTTCTTTTATTATTTAATCTTTCTACAGTGAGCATCTTAAGTCTTACCCCCCCTAACTAACTCGTTACTGGGGTCTTGTTAGGAAAATCGCCGAGACAGGTCGATTTTTGATTTTTACAATGTACATTTTTGCATTATTAGTTAACCCTTAATTTCATACCTTACTGGAGGGTAAAAACCCTTTCTAAAAATTTAAATGGCATGGGGTGGTGAGTGATAGCTCATTTGAAAGGGGGTTTTATTCTCTATTCAACCGTGCAAAAAAATTTTGAAATAACAACTTTTACTCTTATTTTTTGATTGAATTCGTGTTTAAATTACTGAAATAGTAGTATTTTTAGAATGGCGATATTCTAACGCCTATTTAGATACTTCTTATTGATATTTTGTAACCGTCTAAACTAGTTCAGTTGCACTGCTTGAGTAAGATACATTGTGTTAATAGGGAGATAAAAGATAGTATTACTCTTATATGTGTTAGGTCACGTTACGTTCAATAGTACGGTTGATGTTACCAGTTAGAGTTCTATATTGACCTTGGCGTCGTTATGTTATTGAAAATGCCAACGAAGTTTCAATCTTGGTGTGTGACAGGATCAGCTTATGTTTTATAATTCGTAAGTGTTTAAATGTTGACGAACATTTTTATTTAAACAATTAATGGCGTTGTCTTTGCTTCTCCATATAACATTTTTATTACCTTTTTAGTACTTCTTCTCCAACATTCACGTGTTCTTACTCTACCGAAAAGTGCTCTAAGATTTCGCATTCCCATTGTTATAGTTTTTCCTAGTGTTATATATTTCGTATCTTCACCTTTCTTGAACAGTATTTTGACTTTTTTCAGTAACTGATGCGTTCCAAATTTTCCATTTCCTTTTGTAATTCTTAAGTTTATTTCATTTATGTTAGCACCCCCAAATAAATTAATTCACCCTTTGGAAACTGTATTTCCAGTTTTCACCAAGGATCATCTATTTAGTTTTCTTGATTTATTTGCACCCCTAAAACTTCTGTTTGTTGTATAAGATTTCTTGCAATTTTCTCGAGTTATTTGTTTGATTTTGCCAATATTGTAAAGTAATTTTTCTTTTTTTGCGTCTGCATACTATTTTTAAATCCTGTTTCAATCTTTTTATATTCGTTAATAATATTTTCAATGTGATTACTTAATAACATATTTTTCTGTCCTGCTAATTTTTTGAACTCTTCTTTGTATTCTTCTTTAGCCAGCCAGTTTCATTCGGTTCTTCCAATTCTTTTTAAATTTTATCCCATTCTTCTTTTTTACTTCTGGGGTTTATACCATTTATGTAAGTCTTCTATTGCTTTCTTTTTCGTATTTTTTCCTATCATTTCATTTTTCAAACTTCATGCGTTTCACTTCCTCTCTTCTCTTTTCTCTTGCCAATTTTTTCGATAAAAATAATATCGCGGTAAGTTTTTCATAGTTTTTAACCACAACAATAATCGTACTGGCATAAAAATATTTTATATGTTCCACAATCTACCTGTAAACGCTCCCTATTCGACCTATTACCAAATATTTACATACTGCCGTTTCCCCAGGGGTTTGGATCACATCACGAGTGTAGGCGGATCGTTTGTATAGGAGAAGGCCTCTGGAGCTCATATAGCTCTTGTATTTCACTGTAATCGCACCGAAATTAGGTAAACAACTGACAATCGCCGAACCGCGAGGGCTCTAATCAACCAACAGTTGAAGTGTCGCACTTTGCGCCTAATTTACTCTTGGATACAACGTTTGCACAGAACGATGGCCATTATATGGCATGCATTGCACATTTTTGTTACGGATTATCGTACTGTATTTATTAACAATTCAAAAGAGGGATTTAAGGGTCAAAGCAGATGATTAGGGATGATGTGGATACTAAAACAATTCACAATTCAGTTTGCTATATGAATTGACTTGTGCTGAAATGTATCAGCATTATTTAAGACATGTTCACCACATATCCATTTTTCTTCTATAAATTGATGCAGGTAATTGGATTACACTGAAAATTGTCAAAGCCTGATAGTTCTAAAGGATACAACTGTATGGCACCTTGCAGGCAGGTCCAGGATCAGACTTTTATTGAATGGAAATATCTCAAAAGAAAAGAAAGTATAATATGTATGCAGTGCCTCAATTGAATTAGATACGTTCCTACCTTAGAACGTAATACACTTGTCGTCTGTGGTTAAACATTCGTGGCAGTCCTAGATAAAGGTTAAACTCATCTCCTAAGCAACTTTGGTTGCTAAGAATCGATTATTGATCATGATCATGACTTTGAATTTTTAATTTTATACACGACATATCATTTTGATCTTCTAAATATACCTTATACATCTACAGTGATCATTACTTTATATATGATGGGATGAATACATTTAAAGATCCCACAGGTAACTAAATATTACATTGACTATACCACTCATTGAAATATGAACCAATGAAAACGCTCGATTTTCCATAGTTATCATGTATTACAACGGTTATTTACTTATTATGACGCAGATCGAATATTCGAACCCTTGTATAATCGAATATACAAGAGTTCGAATATTCACTTATGTCAAAACTCGAGGGATAGGTAACTGTGATCTCCATTTCAAAATTTGACAGTTGTCAATTTTGATCATGGCTCGGTTTAGCAATATTTCTACGGAATTAATTGATAAAATTATTGAAAATAGTAAACCAACCAACACGGTAAAAACCGAATCATTCGTTTCGCGACAATTTGAAAAGTTTTGTGATGACCGCAGTTATCAGTTAACTGAAAATACTTCTAATGAAGAACTTTGCAACATTCTTAAAGATTGGGCAATCAACATGAGAAAAGCCGACGGCACCGACTACAAGGAAGGTGTAGTGAAAACTATTTGGAATCTTACTGCCAAAAGAGTGCAGCAGAAATACTTCAAAGAGTTTAATCGCACCATCGATCCATTTAAAGATATTGTTTTTCGCACTGCGGTACTCGCGAAAAACGCCAAACGCAAACAACTTCAAGCTATTCCGTCAAAAAGAAAGAGTAGCTCTATTGCATTAAATATTGAAGATATTGAGAAAATTCTAAATGCATTAGATGAAAATACACCCTCCGGACTCCAGCGTAAATTTTATCATATTGCAGCCATAGAACTAGCCTGGCGTGGTGGTGAGGCTGTGTCAGCTCTTTTAGACTATTTTGTGGAAGAAACAGACAACTACGGCAAGAAAACAGGACGTATTGAATATAATACTGTTTTTTCCAAAACTGCCCAAGGAGGAAATCAACGAACTACTGATAGTAAATGGTTAACTCCAAATACACAAAACCCCACTCATTGTCCTGTTAGATTGTACAATAAAATGATGAGCAAACGGACCAAAAATATAAAAACCAGACGTCTATTTCTTACTGTAAATAAAGACTGGGACAAATATCCGACTAGTTGCTGGTATAAAAATTGTCCACTTGGAGTAAACGAAATTAATAAATGGACAAAACTGTCTGCAGAAGCTATAGGAATCGATACAAAAAAGGTAAAAATAACCAATCATTCTAACAGATCGACCGCAATAAGTGGATTATCAAAAGCAGGCACTAGTGTCCAAGAAATTATTAAATTACGGGTCATACTTCAGAGCATTCAATACAACCATACCTGCAGTTAAATGAGGACCATCATAAGAACATTATATCAAATTTAAGAAATGAGACAACTACAACATCCTCCACTCTTTGCTCTACAAGTGCCGTGGCTCCAATGTCAAATAATGTTTTTAATAATTGTACGTTCAATATAAGTAATAAATAAATTTAAATAAAACAAATTACCTATGTACTTTTTATTTTCATTTCATGAACTTTTTTGTAGGTAAATAGAACTTGAAATAACTTGAAATTTAGTAGATTGCTGTCTACCTACTATATATATATAAATAGAAATGTTATTTAAATTATCCAGGTGGTCTAGCGATAGAGTTCTCGCTCTGCAATCGCAAGGTCCAGGGTTCGATTCCCCTAGGAAACTTTTTTTTTTCTTTTTTTCTTTATTTTTCTTTTTTTTTTTCATTATTTTTTTTTTAATAATTTCGTGCTATAGTCTATCTGTATACAACTCGACAACTGAAAATTTCCGAAACTCGACGTATTGCCTAACAAAACACCACTCGACCTACGGTCTCGTGGTGTTTCAGGCAATACGTCTCGTATAATCGAAAATTTTCAGTCATCTAGTTGTATAATGTATGAATATCAAGATGTTTGGACAGCATATTCTCGAGTGGTTTGTATCCCTCTTGTTATAAGAAATTTAGATAAATGTGGGAAGTATTAGTTTGTATTTAATGTCTAAAATTATCCAATCACTTAAGCCTTGTCACTAGGTCAAGGTTACATTACTAGATAAAAAATATAGAAAAGATACCATGCTCCTTTGTAAAATGACATGTACCTATAGATACGTGGTTACGTTTAATAATGTAACGATGTAATTAAAAGAAAAGTCTCATTAAAACAATTTGATAGATATTTACAATTTTTCTAACTTGGAGAATGCAATTGAACCATATTTCTTGATATATACATCCAACAACTTCTTTGATAAGATCAAAACGCTTTCAGATAATTTTCTTGCTGAACTTAACCAGAGAATCAAAGAAAAAAGCAAAAAATTGGATAAAGTGGCTGAAGACTTGTATGCGTAACTCTTTTATTTGAAAACCAATTTATTTTAGTTTTTACCACATGTTCTTTTCATAAGAATCTTAAATCCAGGTGCATTCCTAGATATTTCGTATTTGTGAATTGTTTGGAGGACAGTGATCTTTTCTTAGTGTAAAAATCACTTGGACTAATTTTGCCTCATTTATTTTCATTCTCCATTTGAACAACCATGTTTGGATATCATTCAAGTGTCTTTGCAACATTGCAGACGTTGTAATTGGATTTTCATGGCTTGCAAGTATGATCGTGCCACCGGCAAATGTTCCTATTATTTATTGGTAGATCCACAGCACACAATACATGTAATAAAGGTCAAAGAACACTATCTTGTGGAACACCTGATTTTATTGGAAAATGATTGAATACACTTGAATTCGTTTTTATTTGGAATTATCTGTCAAACCTTATCAAAGACATATTTTTTTGCTGGCTACCTGCAGCTGCAAAATTAACTTAACTCGTTCAATGGGAGCTAAACAAAAAACTATTTTGGGTATCAGGTCACCAAGGGATCGAAGGCAACGAAAAGGCTGACGAACTTGCAAAAAGAGGGTCAGAAGAAACACCGGAACCATACACAAACCCAGGAGTACCAAAAACTACAGTCCGGGGTTTCATAAACGACTGAATTATTAACTATTGGGGAAGCACCCCAAAACAGACACATGGAAAAGCCTTCAACTACTCTTTATGAATAGGAATCAGTTGAAAGTGATAACAGGGTTAATGACGGGGCACGTCCCAGTAAAGGAACACTTGAACAAAATTGGCATGTACAATGGGGAACTCATGTGTCGAATATGTCACAAGAAACCAGAAACGGCCAAACACATACTGTACGAAAGCGAAGCTCTAGATCGCAAAAGACAGGCACTTTTTGGACAACCCCAGGTTGATCCAACAACGTATAGAACCCACTCACCCAAGGATCTGTACAAACTTGTACAAGGTACAAAGGTGACAGAGAGGGCGCTATGAACTAACATGGGGTAAAACACAATAAGCTAATTGGCTTTAGTGTTATTCGGAGACAAAGTCAGACAAGCCCAGGAGAGAAAAAAAGACGTATGACAGATATGACGTGCCAGTTGTTCAACTAACTAGAATATTGCGATCCAGTGGAACAGTTTTTAGTGTTATGGCTTTGGTCCAAGTATCTTAGCATCAATTCTAAGAAAGCAGATGTACAGTCATGGGCGTCGTTTACAAGAAGGGGCAAGTGCCCCCATTAAATTCTGATTGTTTAAAATATTCAGAAAAAAATCGTTCTTAAAATATATACCTATTTTTTAATTTTTTGTATGTAATTTTAATTTATTATTATATAGACATTTTCTTAAATTTTGTAATTTTTAACCAAAAACAAATATTAATCTGGAATGGATCGAATTTTCTTAAAATTTTTATAAATATCCTAAATAAACAAAAATTAAATCTAAAGTTCTTTTTTTTCTTTTCTATTGCTGTGCTCTTATAGTCAGTCTTATCCCACTCTCTCTGTTTCTGCGTCTATGTCTTTTAATTTACTTATAAAAATCTTTGTTTTATTTTTTTTATATTTTTCATTGTTTGATTTTCTCTTCATACAAAATACTAAATTCCAACTTAATTTTAACAAATTTTTCAATAAATATACCTATTTTCTAACAAAATCCATCAATAACAATTTACAACCCTCATGATTTTATCTAAATTGATTTTTTCCAAAACCTTCACCACCCTAGCATTACTAATGATGTCAACTGTGACAAATAAAAATATGAAAGGTATTTCTGAATTTTATTAACCTAATTTTTAAGTTCAAAAAAGTAGATTTTTTTGCCCCTTCCTGGAAAGTTATGTAGGACGCCCATGTCTACAGTAGTTTTTTGACTTCCAAGGCTAGATTTATGCTGTGAGGTACTCTGTGAACTTGCTGCAATGTAGAGTGTTCTTTTCGAAAATCTGTCAAGTGTTATTCTTCTGTGTTAAAAATTATTCTTTGCATCAATAGGCTCCTAAGTATATTAGACATAATTGGTAAGAAACTTATAGGTCTGTATAATGTTGCTTATGAGTATCTTCCACTGGTTTCGGTATTAAAATAATTTCAAAAGTTTTAATAAACCGTCGAAAAACGATAAATAAATTTTCAAAACGTCATAAAAAAGTGACAGTTGACAGGTAACAATTCTCACACCCCCTTCAACCACCTTGGATATCTTGAGCATCTACCACTAACACAAACTCCCTTCCTACATGCACTCGATTTGCTGAGCGTGGTATCGTAGGTCGAAAAACACGATTTTGGGCGGTTTTTCGCCGTTCCCATGGAAACCGCCAAGCCAATTTTGACGTTGATTTTCTTTAAAAAGCGCTTCGTGGATTTACATCTTCGGGACAAGTTTCATGGAAATAGGCCCATCTGTTCGGACGATACGATTTTTTTGTGATTTTAGAAACCCTATACATACAGTGTGGAAAAGCCAAATGGAATAAATTCATTATTTCGATTACTGTAAATATTTATAGAAAATCCCGAAACATGTCAAATTTAAATTATAAATTGACATTCTTTAAAGTGAAAATGTGATCCCTACCTTCAACCCCCTTTGAGTAACAGTTACAACCCCTAATTTTTTAAATGGGAAGTATAGGCTTGTGATATATCGTTTGAAAGGTCTCTTCATTCTCTATCCAAAAATGTTATTGTTTTTAAATTTATTGCAAAAATTAACATAAAAAAAATAAAATCATCTTATTACCGAAATTCTCTGGAGTACCTACACTACTATTTCCCGTTTTAGTCTGTATAATAAGACAGTACCTAAGCAAAAATCATATCAGTGTTCTTTTTTAATATCAATTTAAAAAAATCCTTTAAAAAACTATCATAGCAATGTTAGTTTGTTTAAAACGCCTTAGCAAAATGGTTTGTAATAATTATAACTGCAGGATATTGTCAATATTATAATTGTCGTTTGAATTTCATATAAATGGTTAGATTAACAGAAATGCATAAAATAACAGTTTTACAGATGATTGGTTACGGAGATAACACCCGAACACAAATGGAAGTTGCTGGCCTATTTCATGAAAAATTTCCGAATTTGCCGCCTATATCCCAAGGTACAATTAGTAAAATAGAGAAGCAATTTCGCGAATTTGGACATGTAAAGCAGATGAAAAAAACAGCTGCCAATGCAATGATGATATCAAATTAGATATGATATGATGCTTGAGTTTGAGGAAAACCCACATACATCGAGTAGACAAGCATCTGCAACATTTAATGTCAGCCATACATCGATACTAAACATATTAAATGAAAATAAAATGCATCCCTATAAAATGATACCGACTGAGGAACTCATGGAAGACGATTTTGATAGGAGAACAAATTTTTGCGAACAAATGATGGAAATGTTGAATAACAATACCATCCAATTAGAAAACGTTATGTTTTCTGATGAGTGCACTTTTTCCGTTAACGGTCATGCTAATCGTCAAAATTAGCGCTACTGGTCAACGGAAAATCCTCACTGGATGAGAGAGGTCCATACACAATACCCTCAAAAGGTTAATGTTTGGGCAGGGATTGTTGAAAACCATATTATTGGTCCCTTTTTCATTGAGGGGAATTTGAATGGCGATAATTATTTAGCACTACTACAAAATGATGTGGTGCCAAGTTTGGCAAATTTATTTCCTGGTCCAGGAAACCCTCAAGTTCCGGCAAATACCATATGGTTCCAGCAAGATGGAGCACCTCCACATTACCAAATCAATGTCCGCCAGTACCTCAACTTAACATTTCCAAATCGCTGGATAGGGAGGCGAGGATCAATAGAATGGCCAGCAAGATCACCTGATCTTACCCCATTAGACTTTTTTTTATGGGGCTATGGGAAAAATATTGTTTACAAAACTAAACCACGTGATTTAGATGACTTAAGAGAACGAGTAATGCTTGCGATTAGATCGGTCACGCCTGATATGTTAATTAACGTTAGAAGACATTTTTATTCAAGATTAGGATGTTGCCAAGACATTCATATTTTTTACGTTATGAATAATTAAATATTACATATTGAGTGTATTGTAACAAATTTCGGTTATCAGTTATTTTATTTTTTTTATGTTAATTTTTGCAATAAATTTAAAAACAATAACATTTTTGGATAGAGAATGAAGAGACCTTTCAGACGATATATCACAAGCCTATACTTCCCATTTAAAAAATTAGGGGTTGTAACTGTTACTCAAAGAATGTCAATTTATAATTTAAATTTGACGTGTTTCGGGATTTTCTATAAATATGTACAGTAATCAAAATAATGAATTTATTCCATTTGACTTTTCCACACTGTATAAATGTGATAAGGACGATATCTTGGTGTGATAGTTTCTTCATAATTTTTGGGGTTATTCGGTCTATTCCGGGCTCTTTTTAGTCTCTTCTGGTCCATTGAGGATTTGGTCTTAGTTTTTTGTTTTCTTGGATTTTTTATTGGTTTCTACATCGAATTGTCATATTGACCTCTAGTTTAAACGGTAATCATTGCAATTCTTTTTCACAACATAACGTAAATGCAGTTTTTTATTTAAGCAGTTTTGGAATTTTTGAATTAATTTATGAAATTTATTAAATTAAGGTTGACCATTATTATTTAATTTATTACTAATTTTTATTTTTTTTGCAATAATATCCAAGTAAATCTTTCAGAATAATATTTTTTAAGTTGTACCACCAAAATCCAATTTATTTAATTCACAAACGTCTTCTTTTTCTTATCTCGACAGCCAACATTGAGTTTTTTATATTTATAATTATTTCAAAACAAACAAAGTTCGCTCTCTACATATTCCATCTAGAGCCAATTTTTTCTCTTTTTATACTTCTAGAGTTAACTATACAACTTTTCTGTCATATAAAAATCAAATTTAAAACTTTTTAGGGGATATGCAAAGTTTTAACCGTATCCGATATACAAATTTGGAATGAATAACACGTGAAACGAAAAACTTTTTTAGTCCTTAAAGGACCTTGTACGGAACGTGCGTGAAGCGGTTTTTGATGTAAGGATTACGCAACATTCTTATGTAAAGTGAATTCGGGTTAAATTATCTATTTTTTATATGCCTTATACGATCCGAAAAGTTTTAAAAAGTTACGTTTTTAAAATGTTTTTTATGTACTGTCTTATATTTCAGGATATATTTCTTTATGCCGCTGATGTTTGTAGACAAACATTTTTTTATAAACAAAAAGGCTAACAAATTAATTTAGAGCCATAAGAGATTCTCAAAATTTTATAGTTGTGTAAAGAGGTTAGGTTAGTACATTTAATTCAATAATGGATAATAAAAATAAAGGGTGATTCTCCAAGCTTCTACAGGGTAATCCATTAGTGTATTTTTGAATATACAGGGTGTTTAATAACTTCCCTCTGGAACCAACTTATGTTCTTTTTAATGGATCACCCTGTATTTTATTTTATATTTGAATTTCCCTCGCTTTTCCCATTCTAAAAATATAAATTATTATTGGTTTATACAGGGTATTTTGCAGGATATAATCAGTTTTGTATGAAAATCGTATTGAATTCAATGACCTATATCATGCAAAAGAAACCATTGATAACCAATTTTTTTCTACCACAATTTTTCAATCATGGTCAAATTTTATCCGGAGACACTGCTTTTTTCAATTCGCATCAAATTTGTACAGGGTGCGTCAAAACACAAATACATAATTTTCTCAATTTTTTTAAATGGTTTACCCTGTTTTTTATATCATCGTTCAAAAGTATCCTAATTATACAAAACTGATTATATCCTGCAAAATACCCTGTATAAACCAATATTAATTTATATTTTTAGAATGAGTGATCCATTAAAAAGAACATAATAAGTTGGTTCCTGAGAGACGTTATTAAACACCCTGTATATTCAAAAATAATTTTTAAATATGTAGTTTAACGCTGTCTACCGTTCTGTGAAAATATTTTTTTATATCTCTAATAATGGCGGATATATTGGACTTCTTCACACTAATGGATCACCCTGTATTTTAGTAACTATTTTTGACTAAAAATTGTACTAAACAAATTAATGACATTATTTTTTTCTCATAAAATCGCCTAAAATTCATGTTCATTTGAACGCGATTGAAAAATATATTTTATGTCCCTTTCCTTTCCATTTTAGATTTCAAATAAATGCCAAAGAAGGCAGCAAAGCACCTCGGGAATTTTGAATTGAAACATATGCCACATTTTTAGGCTATTTTAAGGCTATTTTTATACCCTATTCAAAAATTTTATGCTCCTCGTTTTTTGCAAAAATCAGGGTGCTCTGCTAGCTTCGAACGAAGTCAGCAGAGCACCTCAGTTTTTTAAAGCTTTTTCCAACACCAACGACACCATATTTTTAAGCTATTTTTAGGCTCCTAAAACCATATATAACTTTTCAAAAAAAATGTATTTTTTAAAAAATACTTTGCTACCTTCGAACGAATCCAGCAGAGCACCTCGGTTTTTTAAAGCTTTTTTCTAAAAACAACTACACCACATTTTTAGGCTATTTTTTGGCTCTTGAAATAATATAAATTATTCTAAAAAAAAGGTTTCTTTTATTTATTTTCTTTTCGCAATCATGAACATATTTATGACATAACCAGTTACATAATGTTCAACTTTATGTAACTCAAAGTAGATAGATCATTTGGACACTCGCTGCGATTACAAAAATGTCACTTTGTAAGTCAAATTAAAAGAAAATTTGTATTAAATACTTATTAAGATTAGGATAAGGCTCATTGCAAAAAACCCTTAATTAACAAACATTTTAATTTCTACGATTAATTATATCAATGCGGAAAAAGTAATCGAAATCAATGATGAACAATATACAAATAATAACAACTTATTTGTATATTAAATAAGTTGTTTTAGCTGGGATTGATTGATTCAAAATTGGTGTAAATACCAATTACAAGGTGAAGAACAGTTATTCTTCATAAAAAGTCTTGCATGGTTTCAAATTATATCATTGTTTTAAAATTGAATCAATGGTATACGAGGTTTGTCAAAAAATATGATTTTGCTTAACCTTTATTTTTGACCAACCTCGTATACGACTGATAAAATTTGATATCTGGTGGTTGTATTTTAAGTTTAAGACAATGCAGAACTTTTTATTAAAAATGACTTTTTCCAAAAATAATTAAATAAAAAAGTTTTCCATATACCCTAACTTAACGTATACAGTTGACGGCTTATGGAAAGCTTTTTTATTATACATTTTAGGAAAAAAATGTATAACTCATAAAAAGTTGCTCATGATCAAAAAGCTAAGAAGCAACCATCTGATATCAAATTTTATTAGTCCCTTGCTCCAATAAAGCACCCTGTATTATTTTAAAATGGCAATTTTTTGGTAAAATTTTATAATATTTTAGGAGCCTAAAAATAGCCTAAAAATGTGGTGTAATTGTTTTTAGAAAAAAGCTTTAAAAAACCGAGGTGCTCTGCTGCATTCGTTCGAAGCTAGCAAAGCACCCTCTGTATTCTTTAAAAAATATATTTTTTTTTGAAAAGTTATATATTGTTTTAAGAGCCTAAAAATAGCTTAAAAATGTAGTATAACAAGTTTTCTGAAAAATAAATAAATAAACCGAGGTGCTCTGCTGACTTTACACCAACAAAGCACCCTGTATTATTTAAAAATAAGCAATTTTTTGGTAAAGTTTTATAATATTTCAAGAGCCTAAAAATAGCCTAAAAATGTGGTGTAGTTGTTTTTAGAAAAAAGCTTTAAAAAAACGAGGTGCTCTGCTGGATTCGTTCGAAGCTAGCAAAGCACCCTGTATTTTTTAAAAATAACAACATTTTTCGAAAAGTTTTATAATATTTTAAGAGCCTAAAAGTAGCCTAAAAATATGGTGTCGTTGGTTTTGGAAAAAATCTTTAAAAAACTGAGGTGCTCTGCTGACTTCGTTCGAAGCTAGCAGAGCACCTTGATTTTTGCAAAAAAACGGGGAGCATAAAATTTTTGAATAGGGTATAAAAATAGCCTTAAAATAGCCTAAAAATGTGGCATATGTTTCAACTCAAAATTCCCGAGGCGCTTTGCTGCCTTCTTTGGCATTTCAAATAAAGCTTCAGAAAAAGACATTTATAATAGCACAACACATTTATTGATACATCATCAAGAATTATATCCATAATTTATGACAGTACGGCGATACCCTGTATATTAGAATAATGACTTTTGAAATTTTTGTTTAAAGAATGTTGTTGTTGACGTAGATATAAATTTAATATGTACATATTTTTTAACACAATGATAATATTGGTTCTTCATGTATAATTTATCGAAAAACCTAGCGTTATATTTTTAAAACATAGAGAAAAAAAAGCATAATAATTGTACCTTGCCCTCAACCTTGCTGACCCAACAAATAAAAATAAATAAAAAAAGAGCAACAAGCATTTATATATTTATTTGGGATGTTTTTCAGTCATTTTTATCATCTAAACAATGAAAATGTTTCGTGCAATTGGACATTTTGAGGAAAAAAGTATTGATATATGTTAAATTGATATCACAGTTATACATTGTGATTCCAGATGCGATGTAGTAAGAAGTTTTATCAAAGTTTCAAAGCAGATGAAAATTACGTTTTATAACTTTGTATAGAAGTCGTTCAAAAAACATCTTTTTCAAATAACTATTTTCAAAAAACTCAAAAATAACAAATATAAATCTGGGCCTGGACTTATGTATCAAAAGTTGAGTTAAATGATCTGTCTATGTTTTTATCCGTTTTAATTAAAAAATATTTAGTTTTCAATACATTTATATAGTTTTTAATATAGAAATAAAGTAGATTTTAATGATATGTCCTGTAATTTCCTGTAAATATACCGTTTTTTAGTAACTTTCTAAATTTGTATTTGCACTTATAAATACAGTTCTTTATTTACATACAGTGTGGTCCATTTAGTCTTGAAACACCCCTGTAAAATTTAAAGTTATTAAACGATTTCAACCAATTTTTTTTAAATGTCAAAAGATTTACTTTGGTATAAAATTTTCAGGGTATCTGTATCTGTAACGTGTAGAGGAGGGTGGGTTATCCCAACGGTACCTCCTAGATTGTGAGACAGACTACAGATTTAATGTAGTTGACAACGTCGCCAAGAGGTGCTTCTCTTATATCGGCCGGTCTTAGCCAATACTCGTCGAACACAAATCTTCCAATAAATGAGAGCGTTAAGCAATCGTAAAGGATATGCATCTCATCTTCTTCTTCGCACCCTCTGCAGAGTGCGGATTCTGATAGCCCCATGATACGGAGATGCTTTCGTACTTGGCA
The DNA here is from genome assembly GCA_927349885.1 of Psylliodes chrysocephalus. Classification (NCBI taxonomy): domain Eukaryota; kingdom Metazoa; phylum Arthropoda; class Insecta; order Coleoptera; family Chrysomelidae; genus Psylliodes; species Psylliodes chrysocephalus. The sequence continues at coordinate 9,270,358 of OV651821.1, forward strand.
ATGACCAGTCAGAATGCCTGTGACTAGGCGCAAATTCTGTCTAGTCATAGTTAAATATTTGTTTGCTGCGGTGTTGTCAGGATAATTTAAGAGCTCCTTGGCAACTTTGCAGTTTCTTGTTTCATCCCATCTCTCCTTGAATTTCACAAGGGAATGTTTTTTGATTAGGTCTGTCACTACCGATTTTCTCAGGTCAATACAAGGGCCAGATCCAAAAAGTATTTGGTTGGCTGCTTTCTTGGATAGTGAATCAGCAAGACGGTTACCTTTTGATGTGGCGTGACCTTTGATCCATCTTAAGGTGACCACACTGTTGATGGATACTTCGGCCAAAGCTTCGTGACATTCTAGTACTAATCCTGAATAAATTCGTGGTCTGTTCAGGGTGAGTAGTGCTTGTCTGCTATCTGTATAAATGAGCATGTTCCATCCAGTGATATTGTTCCTGGTTATTTCTTTTGCTGCTATAAGAATCCCCTTTAGCTCTGTTTGAACTACACTGGCACTATTGCTCACAGCTCATTTTATGTTTAGGCTTAAGAATCTAGAGTATATTCCACATCCTGAGCCTTGTTTTGTTTTAGAACCGTCGGTGTAGATATGAATCGTACCTGCCACTTCCGGCTCTTCGTTTTTGTTCCATTATAACTTTATATGGCTTATGGAAGATATATCTCGGCGAGATGGAGTCCATGTTCGCCTGAAGTAGTGGGAGTGTATCGAGCGCCTCCTGCCAAAAGCGACGTCTCGCCTCACCAGATCCTACATCAGATTCTATTCCAACCGTGCGAAGGCATGAATGGCTAGGTCATCTGCATATGCTATTGTGTAGTGACTGTCATTATTGAGGCGGCTGATGAAGGTGTCAAGGACCATATTTCACAGTAGAGGTGTTAGCAACCCTCCCTGTGAACATCTTCTCGTAACCAAATCTCTTATATTCACATCTTCTACACTTATGTTTACTGCTTACTTTGAGATCATGTTATGTATCCACCCACTAACCATTTATGGTTGGTTAGTGAGTGTATTATCTTTGGGAAGGTGGTTTTATCAAAAGCACCTTCTATGTCTATGAAAACACCCAAGGCGAACTCCTAATTGTTCAGGGATCTTTCTATCCGGCCAGCAACTAGATGAAGAGCTGAATCAGTAGATCTACCTTTCGCATAGCCTTTCCAATGTCTTCATGGAAAACGATGTCAGACTAATTGGTTGGTATGTTTTTGGGACAGTGTAATCCATCCTTCCAGGTTTGGGTATAAATACCACTTTTACCTCTCTCCATTTTTTGGGGATATATCTCAAAGCCAACGAGGATCTGCATGTACCCACCAGGTGCGGTGTGAGTTCTTCCAGACCCCACTGAAGTAGGGCTGGATAGATACAGTCAGGTCCTGACGATTTAAATGGAGAGAAGCTGGATATTGTCCAATTTGTTCATCGTCTACAATGTGTTTGGTAGTTTGCCAATCATAGACAGATGAGTTGTATTCTTGCTGTGCCTAGTCCGCCACGTCTGTGATGACCGAGTTAGGGAAGTGTGTTGACAGCAGATACTTTTTCGTAGTCGAAAATGTAGAATTTTTAAAAGAGAGCCTCATAATAGCTGTGACCAACATTTACTAAAGTAATAGATAAACAACCATTGGATGAAAAATGTTTAAAATAGCATAAATGAAAGTAGAATTACATTTAACTTCAATCTAAATGAGTCACAGTGTATATAAATGTATCCCTATAAAAACTAATTTTAATCAAAATAAAAAAAACTATCGTAAATAAACTAAATTAATAAAAATAATGTTCTCCATTTATAAAGCATTTCAATTTTTATTTTAGTAATTTTGAAAAATATATTTTTAAACAATTACTTTTTTGAAAACGATCTTGTTGTTTTGATATTTTCTTTCTTTTCTGCAGAACTAAATTTGGATTATATGTACATTGATTGCAAATGAATGGAATTAAGTAAATATTTAAGAAATTAATAGAATTTTATAATTGGAAATTAGGTATAAAAAACGATCATCGGAAAACGTATTTAACAAAGATTATAATTTGTATCTATAATGTAGACCCTAAGTTCCCCAAGTTTGTTGAAATCAGGCCTATAAGAAAAATCTTAAGATGCAAAAATATATTTTTTGGGTTACCCAGTATATTTCAAATTGCCTTCCTATAAACCAACTTGTATCACTAATTTTCGAAAGTAAAAGAGTTCATGACGATATCTTCATTACCTACAGATATTTATTATACATATTTACGTATAAGTATAAGCGACGTTGCCGAATTTTACTTTTTTCCTCAAAACTAATCCTTTTAGATTCTTGTAAGACTGTAAAACGTCCCAACAACCAAAATGACTATATATACCGGGCGAATTGAAAAATGAAAATGGTGCAAAGCAAGCTTTCTGGTGTTGAAACTCACTTTGCTGCTAGTATCAGCCGTCGGTGAAGTAGGGTCTGCATGAAGGGCCCTTTGAAGGTCTAGCACCTACAAAGCCACAATTACAACACCACAGAGCGATAAAAAGGGGGGGTTTTCTTTTGGTGTGTTCGTGTTGGGTTGTACCTAAAGGTTAAGTAAATTGCTCCGATATACTGTCAAAAATACAAATTTTTACAAATAAGGTTTTTTTTCTATGATAACGGCAGCAACTCTGTCGGCATTAGGTTCGTCTTCTGTGGAAGCTTCAGTACTGTTTCCTAGCGCCACTTTAGGAACGACATTGTTAATTAGAACCCAACAGTCAAATGAGGAAATTTACCTATATTTTTTATCAGCAGTAATACTGCCCTGCTAAGACAAAAGGTCGTATCTACAAAATGAAAATGTTTAGGAAGTGTACATAATTTTCCTTCTTATATAATTTGAAATGTTTTCTAATATAAATATGTCTTTTTAACTTTAAATCATAATAAAATTAAATTTAAGCTTAATAAATATGCAAGAGTATCGAAATTGGATATTTTGTAGATACGACCTCTTGTTTTAGCAGGGCAGAATAGTGTTTATTTACAGGGCGTTCTGTAATTATGCCGACAAACTTTTAGGGTCGGTAGGGGACATCAAAATAAAAATGTTTTGCTTAATAAACGTATGTCCGAAAACTATTCGTTTTCTAAATACAGAGTGTTAGTTTTAAAAAAGAAAATCTGTTTTTAATCAATATCTTGAAAACGTTTTAACCGATTTCAATGAAATTTTCAGTTTTAAATCTATTCGCGTTTAACATTTTCATAGGCGTGCCAACGGGGCGAGTTTATGACTTTTTTGCTAAAAAATAATATCACCCTGTATACTTGCGATAAACTTTTTTGTTACGTAAGTTTTTTTCGTATCTCTCTTCGTTATTTGTTGTATTTTTAGTTGCTTTATTCAAAACAAATATAAAAATTGCAAATATTTATTGGGCGTTATTTTTATAAAAAATTCACTGTATTTTGGAAAGTTATGTTAAACAAAAAATATTTATTTTGATGTCCCCTACCACCCCTAAAAGTTTGTCGGTAAATTTACGGTGTTAATCATGGAATGCTACGAATTTTTCATTTGTTCTACAAAAAAATCTGATGTGTCCAACACACGACTTACCTATCTAGTTATAACAGACAGGCTTTTTTCGGTTATTTTGTACAACCTATATATATTTAGAGGTTAACTTAATATATACATTTTCCACATACATCTAACTTGAAACATGTTTCTATATACACTCATTGCCAACGAAAATGCTGAAAAATTAAAATTTTATACTTTTCCACCAATTTTTCCATTACGGTCCATTTTAGAGAAATAATGTAAAAAACAAAAATTATTGAGATCGATATCGCAAACATCTTTTAGTTCAACAATTTTCTTAAATATCAGAATTTTTTACATTTTGAAAATTTTCTCGAATATGGACCATTTTAGGAAAATTTTGTATAGAACAAAAAATATAGAAGTAACTTTTAAGTAAAGAATTTTCTTCTCCAAACGTAAATAACAGATATATTTCATAAAATACAAAAATGACCCCCTATAAAGTACCCCCCAGATGTTCCGACTGTGCCCAAAATTTAACCAGTTTACCACAGGTCGGAATAAAGCTTAAGTTTAAAATTTGGTGTTTTTCTTTATATCAGTTCACGAGTTATCGTGGATATAGACATACACAGACATCATCGCAAAAATAGTCAAAACGAGTTCCCAGGCAGCAGACTGACGACATTTTTTGGTAATTCTTGGTCATCGACGCCATGTTACCAAAAAATAAGGTGATTATGACGTCACTTCTTTAACGTCTTTTTGACGTCACAAATTAGACATCAGTGTGACGTCAATTTATTGTCACTATTAAATTAAGGTTTATATTAAACGTGATTTCAATACATTTTATTTATGTAAAATAATATGGCCTAAACAATTATTTTTTAAAACTGTTAGGTCTATTAACGTTTTAATCTGGCGCTTAAATACATAAATACTGATGACACCACGTGACACATGACTGCGTCTGTCTATGGTTACCGGTCTGTGGAGTATGGCTCGTGTGTGTTCGAGCCGTTCGAGCAAGCACG